>WAAD01004002.1:3653-356587 GCA_013389945.1 Fregata magnificens | reverse complement strand
GACATCATTGGTTTGGAAACTTTACCAACTTTGACTTCAATGTTGTGAAGACAGATGCTGCCGCAGAAAAAGTCTGGCATGAAGACCATCTGCAGAACAAGAATCTGGGACTCCAGTGAATGTGGTGCTAAGTTTTCCGTCTTTTGTAAAAGGTATTAACAGCATAAACCATGTTTGTGGTGATGACAGTCTCTTCTCTAAACCTGCCTTTCCTCTGAGCAGTCATATGGTTTTTCATTTCTGCAACAGGTGATGCCAAATGTGGCACTTAATTGCAAGAGTTGTTAAAAATGTAGAGTTTATTCAGTTGTGCACCTTTGCTTAATTGGTGCCTGCTCCTGTGTCTCTTCCTCTGCAACTCCAGCTTGTTTGAGTCGGTAGTTGAAGACCGAGTTTTGCTCTCTAGTTGCTCTTATCTCTGGTGAGTATAATCATTCTCTCATTGCAGACAAGTGGCAAAGCTGACATCAAATGTTGCTAGTGTCTCTCAAATATTGTTAGTAAAAAATGTTTAAGCTTCACATAGGATGTTCTCGTCTAATGATGAGCTATCAGCATTAACCCAGTGGAGTTCATATGGCTGGCCTTTTTATGATAAATTTAGATTAAATACACCGTAAAAACAGTAGTAAGCAAAAATTTGAATGGGACTTGAGCTGCCAAATGCAAGTAAGCGGTTTCTTAAATCACTTGGATATTAAATTAGATAAAGGTAAAAATGGCAAGAAATTTTGCTGGTCCTTTGTACTAATAACAAAGGAACATGTTTAGGAAATCACTATTTTAACTGAAAAGAATTTCCTGTAATACATTTAATAATATGTGCAGTGAAATGTACAGTCTGTATGATATGGTTCTGGATATATATAAAAAATATACAGTGCTAGTTATTTCAAAGTTGAGGGAAGCTCTAAGTCAAAACAAGCTTTCCTGCTGGTGCTGAAGAACATATTCTTTCATGACATGCAATTGCTACTCAAGTGGAAGTTATATATTCTCTAAAATTCAGATGGATGCTCTGCTTGAAAAATTCCTTTGCCCCTTGATAGTTTCCCTCTGAATAACAGACAAGGAGATTATTTAAGATCACTTGTCTGCTAGGTTGCTGAGCCAGCTACCTTCAAAGCATGCTGATTAGCCTTGAGGAAGACTAAGCAGATCGCCAAAAGGTTCCTGAATTAACATGGACTCCTCCTCCTTAAGAGCGATGACCTTCTAACCAAAATTAGTAGGTTGTTTTAAAGGATGGCAGTTTCTCTTGTGGAGGTTTCTCTTGGCTGCTTGTTCTTTGGCACACTAAGGTAGATGCTTTCCTAAGAATGTCTGTTCTGTGTGTAAATAATATTTCTTTCAAATTCAGAATACAGGAGAACATCTTCAGGACGTAATGGCAGCAGATGCTCAGCTTGTGCAGGCTGGTACCGTTGGGAACCCTGAGAACTCTGATGAGTTGATAGGTCATGTCCACTGAAGACACTATGAAGATGGACTTTTCATTTGCTGCAAAACACTTCTACTCCCTCTTCCTATTAATTTGAAAGCAAGTTGCAGATAACTGTGGACTAATCATCATGAAAGATGGGTTGAGTAGGGTGGCAAACAGTGATAGGAGAATGGCTATAAAGAGCAGCAAGGAGGAGAGGGCAGTTTTTGAACCATAAGGCATCATTGTACTGAGGAAGAGAGGTTGAAATGGGAGAAGATGAGTCCGGTGATGGGGAAGAAAAGTCTGCTAGGAGAGTGGCTAAGAAAGCTGGTGGTATGGACAGGTGAGCAGGGTGCTTTTGGAGGAATTTGTTGGCTGCAGGTGAGATCCAAAATTGAAAAAGAGAGGGGTCCTTGAGCTCCAACAGAGTTAGAAGACTACAGCATTGGAGAGGAGTTGGAAGCCCCTTCTGGATGGAAACCCGAAAGTGAGAGGAATGACCTGGAGAGGACAGAGATCTCCAAAGAAAAACAGATTAGTTACTCAGCTGCAACTCTGTTTCGAATAACATCATCTTTATTATGCCAACACTGCCAGAGAAGCATGGTCTGTTCTCCTTGGGTTGTTCTGCCTCACCCTGTGAAGATCTGACCCCATGAACTGACCAGCCAGATGCACAAAGCAGAGCACCTTCTTCTGTAACTCCATGTTCGCAGCTCTGTACATACCTTCATATGCATGAAATGATTTAATAATCTAAACAGTGGATTCCAACCACACAAGTAATTGTTCATATCCTCAACTTATGTATATCTAATGAAGTACGTTAACTTCTGTAGAATGCTGCCAATTTATATCTGATCAGGTGTATTTATAGGCAGATTCTTTAATTTGCACATGCAAATGAAAATGTGCATAATCGTTCGTCCAGGAGACTAACTGAGGAAAATCACAGGACAGCACTATGGCAGTTTGTTCTTGATATAATCTCTCCTATAGCAGAATTTGCACTGCCTCAACAAAATTGAAAAGGTGCCTTTTAAAAACTAATGTCTTAAAAGGACATTGTAGCGGGGGGGGATCAAAACAAAAAACTAACACTCCTGCCAGGTTTTTTTTTAGTGGTGTGTTTTGGAGTTGGGGTTTTTTTTAGGAGTTTTATTGCCAACTTCTAAAGTCAGCTTGTTTCCAACAGAATGATGTTGAGATGGATGCTTGCCGACATTTTTCTTTGTAAGTCCTTGGCCAGACTCTTATTTATGGGTAAAATTGGAATTCACTCAACCTAGGGTGGATGCAGTGAGAGTGGTAGTTGGCTTCAGGTCAGCTTACTGCCTGAGTTCTGTAATACATCCCCAAAGATTTCATCACATACCTTTGAAAGGCACCACTGACTTAACTTGGTGTTGCAGAGGAGTTCTATATTTAGCTCTCCTCTCTTACAGGAACTGTTTCTTATTCAAGTGCCAAACTCTCTACCTTCATTCCTTGTTTTATTTCTAGCAATCTTGCTGTATAACCTGTGTTTCATGAGTCATTCTGTTGCCCTCCGAGTCGATGTCTGAGCTCAATCTATTGTTGCTCTAAGAAGTCTGTCTTTTCCATTTAGTTCTAGGGAAAGGATTCTGGCTGGGAGGCAGGAGGAGCTTGGGGCAGGAGCATCCGGTAAAATACTCTCAGCTCTTCAGTATCTCCTGGAGTCGATGTCCATGATGAACACTTACTTTTAAGGATACAAATCTGTAGGAATTTTTTTTTTAATAATCCGTAAGTCAAGGTTTACAAGGAAAAACATGCAAATCTAAACTCACACCAGATTTCTCAAGAGACTTGTATTGCTGTAGGTTGGTTAGAAAGGAAACTTTAGTTAAAAGGTTTGGTTATACTACTTTGATTTAGGATGGGACTCCAGGGAAGGATCAAAACAGATTGGTTCTTGCAGTTGGTAGTTTGAGCAAATTCACAACTAGTTGAGGGCTTCTTTATGGTCTTTAAAAATCTAGTGGTGACAGTGTTAGTGTATGGAGAGTTGATGTCTGATTTCTCCATCATTGGAATAACAAGACTTGTTATTTCTTGTGTAGTATAACTTGTTCAAATTGGCATTGCCCCATTTGAAGTCAATGGATCTTGAAGCTGTGAAGTGGAGGGATTGCAGGAGTGGAATGAGTTTTGGCTGAGAACCTGGCTCCTAATGCTTTCTTCTAACTTCTCGAGAGACTAAATACTCAAGGTTGATTTTATATGTAGTGCTGCCAAATGTTCTAGGAATCCTCTGCCACTCCATTAAGCTTAGCTGCAATGAAGGTCCTGTAAAGAACAAGTGATAATGGCTTTGCCTGCTTCAGCTACTCCTAATAGCCCTTCTTCTCAGCAGTCTATTAAAAAACAAATGAGAGGGGAGTGGGAGGAACAAGAAGAAATCCGTATGCACAAAACTGAGAGATCTTATCTGGAACTCTCTTCTGCAGCTTTTAAGAGTGTCTGTAACATGAACCCTGAAGACTTAGGAGGGAAGTGCTTTCAAAACTGTTTTTTGATAAAGAAGAAATGTGGTTCACCAAAAAAGGGGTGTGACTGTGCAAATGTGCCATATAATTGCATGGGTCACTTTCATCATCAACTTTGCATTGCATAAATTGATTACTTCCATTTGGGGTCTAAATTAAGCCAAGAAAATACTTTCTACTTTTTTTCTCAAAGTGTTTTTTTCTTTCTTCTTCTTCTTTTTTTTTTTTTTGGTAGTATAATTTTATGGATCCCCTGCTCTGCTTTCCAGCTTTGATACTGGGAGATCTGAAAATAGTTAGGAACTTGAGACAACCTGAAACTAGACTGGCATTAAAATCGGTGTTCTTAAATGGTGTCTGGCTATGAGATGACTTTGGGATGTGCACAGTCTCTCTCTCAATCACTTTTATTAATTGTACTTCCTGAGCTCCTCTCTGCTGAGGAAATTCCTAGTTTAGGGGACTTGTAGCTAGGAGGGTGGCTGGCTACAGCCACTACCCACATTTAATGCTTAAGAAACTGTGGGAGCAGGTCACTGCTTCCTCTGTAATCATGTGAAAGTCTCCGGAGCAGTTGCAGGAGTGTTTACTGGAGTCTTCCCATGTGGACTTCTCCTTTCATGGTTTATAGAAGTTTCACATTATAAGCCATCTCATCCTCCATTTTTTTTAATAATGAGACTGGAGGCCAAGTTGGGAAATTATCCTAGTCTTCTTGCAAAATTGTTTTAAACCTTTCCCTCTCTCTGAAAGATTGCTCTGAAGACTAATATATCGACATATCTTACAGGGTATCCGTCGTCTTCAACAAGACTGCTTGAACTAGTAGAAGATGTGAGAGTTTTTCCAACGTGATGGAAAAAATTATTGGAATGTTAGAGAAAAGTGTAGTCTGGGCATGAGACAGAGCTTTGCATATTGGAAAACTTCAGATATTCAGGAATTGGAATCCATGGGTTGTCTGTCCATCTCAACAAATGAGCTAACAGCTCGGATAGCTCAATCCCTTGTCATGTCCTCTCAGGGTAAGCCTGTGATGCCATTTCACTTGTTGCATTTGGTTGTGGGGCAAGGAAGTGAAGTGTAATACATGTATTACATTCAATGTAGGCTGAATTGATCAGTCTGTTTTTCACGCTCCTTCTGCGTAGGAGGACTTCATCTGTGTTATTTTTAAAAGCCATTTATTATGTTAATAGTTGATACAGAAGTCTACTTTTTAAATTCCTCTCTACCCAAAGGTGTATCTTTCCTTGGACTAAAAAGTACTTTCCCTGGACAAAAGTTTACATTTTTCTCTAAAAAAAATTCTTTCGCCTGGAGACCAAAACCAGGAAAACCGGTGAAATCTCTTGGTCTCTTTCACTGCTAACAAATAATCATCTCATAGGTAAGGGATGGCCAAATTTTATGTTCCATATGCATATCCAATCAGTAAGTTCAAGTTATATTGCATATAAACAAATGCATGCAAAGATCTTCTCTGAAGTCTCTTCTGCTCATACCTCTACAGAGTGTGTTCACTTTGACAGTGTTTGGCAGAAAGAAGGGCATCAATGAAAAATACAGTTACTAATTACAAACTATAAGCAAAGGAAAGCCTAGGAAATTTAAGTATGTTGGAAAATTGAAAAATTAGTGTAATTCCTGTGTTTTACAGTGGTTGTATTTCCTCCTTGGTTGTCAGGTTTGTGAACTAGAAGTTAAAAGATTAATGAGCAGAAACACTAGCAAGCATGCTCTTCACACAGAAGAGATTGTTGTGCTTGGTCACTCGTACTAGCATAGTTTCAGCTTTAAAAGATCCAAAGTTTATTGACTGGGTACCCTACAACATTAATTGCTGTTGTCCCAGGATGGTGTATTTCCACTTAAGGATGCGATTTCATTAAAGTAATAGACTTGGTTATTACTTGTACAAGGTCATTCATTCATTTTGATGGTTGGAAGGAGCCTTGCAGTGACCTTAAGTTATTCCTTTAAGAATGTTACATCACCTTTTAGTTCCCTTTGCCCTAAGGGCAAATAAAAGTCAGGTTTAATTGGATTGTGTGCTTCCTTAATAATTAACAAATATATGAAATGGCTTAAGACAGTCTTGAGATTTTTTTCTGTAGCCTCTATACTATAATTAAGTCTATTAGTGTTGAATAATGGGAAGGCCAGAAGTATGTTCTTCTTTCTCATAGTGAATGAAGGAAAATGTCAATGCAGAGACCAGATTAGATATTCTGCACAGTATATCAAATTGTTCTTCATGGCAAAATTGCTTCATTGGGACAATTAATGCAGAGGTGTTGTGACTAGGTGTAAAAAGTGCCGAATAGTGTCAAGTTTCTAGTAAGTGCTGTTAAGTTCATGTCTCCTATTAAGCAATGGGAGGTGGGAATTCAACAGGGAGAAAAGATCTTTCTATGCATGAATTGTATATGAATTGAGCAGCATTCTGTATAGAAGAGTATTACAGCAGGAGGCGTGGAGCTAACCTCACCCACAAAGCGCAGTAGTAAGTTTTCTACTTGGATTTCAAGCCTGAGAGGATTGGGTTTTTCTGAATTGCAAGTGGGCTGCCATGACTCAAGGCAGAAGTGACATTAGATCATCTGAATAATGGAGGCCACAGAATCTCTTCCAGACTGTGATATTAAGCCCAGCACTTTGTTTGACTCAAATATATATCTTTGAAAGTCATCTCATCTTTAAGATGCACCATCTTCTTGGTGGTCTGTTTTCCTCTCAAAACAGAAAATTGCTCTGAAAAATGGTTGATGCAATCATCTTCACTTACTATAAAATTTCCTTTGTCTTATCCATATTTTAACTGTATTTTCTAGACAGACTAGGTTTTGGTGTATTTAAAGAAAAGCATAAAGATTTTCATTAAAGTATACATAGAATAGCATGGTATGTTAATGGGAAATTGGTTTGTGTGGAGTCCTGTAGAAGGCAAGTTCCCCAACTGCATTTGCTACAGCTGCAGAGTATCTGTCTGAGGACAGTGCGTGCACCAGCATTACACGGGGAAGGCGGGGGACAGCAAGGGGGGCCCTGTGGCTTCCCCACGCAGAGGGAAGGCATGCAGCCTTTGGGCCAGTTCCAGCAGCATCCTTGGAGAGCTCCCCTGAGTACTAGTGTAGGTTTGGGGTGGGTTTTTTAATGAAGTTTACTCCAAAAGCATTTGGGACCCAGTAGGGAATTATTTCCAGCTAGTTCATGAGCCTACATTTGGAAAATTGTTGTCAGCAGATTTCAAACCCATTCATTTGCCTGCAGAGATGTGTTGGCAGAAGTGATGTGTTTGGAAATGCTCAAGGGGTGGTGTGTTAGTGAGAGTCCTCCCATGCCGAGGTATCTAGAGAAAAAGACAGGCTTGCCCTTCAGTCAGGGCTGAAGTGCTTTTTGATAACCAAGGGACTGAAGAAACCAAGGCTGTTCTTTTCTGGAACAAAGCCATTCTTAAATTAAATTTCAAGTATGTGTCATTTTTTATTTCTCCTCTTCCCTTCTCCTCCATTTTAAAAGTGGATAAATACAGTGGAGGGAATGGGAATCATGAGTATAAAATTAAAGCTCTGAAAATGTTCCTGTAAGTCCTGGAGTCAGAGCGCGAGGGTATTGGCAGGCTTTCCCTAACGGCTTCTCAAACTTGGGTCTTACCTGTCTTATAATTTGAGAATTATCCTGTCTCCAAGGTCATAATCATACTCTCTATCATTATGGACCACTGTAGGTACAGGAAACGTTATCAGAATACTGTGGCCCTCAAAATCTCCTGGTTTGCCCGCAGGAGGCATTTCTCACCTCCTCCAAGCCTGCTGTCTTGGTACTCTCCTCCCTGTGCATCTCTAGCATGTGAAGAAGACTTAGCCTTTGCGTTGCTCTTCTTGCCCCAAGAGAGATCTCCCAAGCAATCAAATTGGATTTAGATCAGGGTTATGTAGGATGAGAAGGTGGGGAGGGTCGGGAAAAGAGGCCACATATGTTTCAGATTTAATGGTGTGGTAAATTATGAGTAACTAATTGGAGTGGTGTAATTAAAAGCAGTTAATGAAAGCAGGGAAACATGCATATTTACTAAAGGGTTATTACTGCCTTTGTTATCAAATAGAATTCAGACACTGGCAAATTGTAAGGTGATTGGCAATTCATTTTAAATTTACACAAATTTGAAACCCCATACCCCCCAATCTGCATCAAAATGAAGTTTAAGAAATTGGCACAAATGAACATACAACTATAAGGCTGGAGGAGGGCTGGTACAGCTAGTGAGCAAGTAAGGAAATTGCCTTTTAAATCCATTTTAACAAAGCAATAGGAAATTGTTTTATTAGGGCTCCTAGAGAGCTGCACATGCTGTGATTGATCTGATCATGTAAAATATTGATCACTAAGAACTTTTAGCTATAAGGAGACAAGTACAGGTTACAGAAATGTGCATTAAATACATATTTCAAAAAGCTGATTACAGAGTGGGACTTCAGGAGGAAGGGAAAAGAAAAATAGGGAAACATTCAAATTTGGCTAGCAGGAGAAATATTACTTGAACTGTTTTAGATTATTCAGATTGGGACACAATGGCTTTTTGTCACAAAAAAGTCTTGATTAATAATATGAAGAAGTAGGTTTGGTTTTACAAATGGTACTGAATTGAGAGTCAAGCAGATAATGAGAAACAATTTAATCTGATACATGAGAAGGATTAATTTTGAGTATCTGGGTTGTAATAGGGCAGCACAGCTCAATGCAGATAAATGGAAGATAATAAGCTTAGGAGTAAAGAACTCCATAGTAAATGACTGCTCAGATAGATGCTGCAGCAAGCTGAGTTGGGGAAAAAAATGAGAAGTTACTGGAGAAAAATTGCCTATTCAGCAGCAAAGCCAAAGAGAGGAAATGGGATATCGAACTGCTGCTGCTGAAGGGGAATAGCAGAGGACTTAAAACACTGTGGTTAGTGCTCACCAGTGCGCTGTAACGCTGGTGGTGGAAAGGAGAAGTGCAAGTTCCAGAGGGAAAGGCAACTCATGTGGACAGAAATGTTCCTTAAGGTTCAGAAATCTCCACAGAAAACCAAAATCCTGTTTTTGAGAGAAGCCAGGGCATTTGTAGCTTTGTAGCCTGTTGGCACAAGATGTGTAGATTTTTTTCCCACTAATGCCAGGTGGAAATTTTGATTCATGTAATTTGGGGTTCATATGTTCATGAAATTCAGAGCAAAACTGGGGAAGCTGCCAAAGGAAACCACCACAGAGATCCCTGGGGGCTCAAAGGGGGAAGCCCACGCCATGGAGCAGAGCTCTCCTGAGCACTTACCTCTTTGGCATCATGAGAGTGAAGCACCTTTACAGTGATGTCTGACTGGGTTGAAGTGTAGGGCAGTGTGACAGAAGGAGGCAAGGTACAAGGCTCAGAAGAGAGGAAGATACAGTACAAGGCTCAGAAGAGAGGAAAATACAGTCTACGCTATGGCGAACTTGTGGGTGCCTTGCTTTTGGAAAAAGTTCCTCTGCCCTCTCTACTTAAATCTGTAATGTTTTGGCCTTCAGTGTTTTTCTATTTCTTCTTGTTTTAGAATGTATTGCTGTGATAACTTTATCCAGTTTAGCTTTTCTAATACTTTCATAGCATAGTATTAGTGCTGTTGTAACCATAATAGGTAAGAAGTCAGACATGGTTTGTAGGAAAATGTGGTGGCTTTAACTCATACTGAAAGACACTGCTTCTCCTTAGAGTTGTTGCTCACTTCATACGTAAAGAATGCCATAAATACCCCCTTTTTTCAGTACTTCCTTCCACCTGGCAAGACTTCTGTCTCCTTTCCTGACATCATTTGGTTCTGTTTGCAGCCTCAACTCAGGATAGCAGTGAGGATCATTCTGTGTTTACTTGTGGCAGAAATAAATAGCATAGATCTCATGCTTACACTGTGTAACCGCTCTTGAAAGGTTAGCACAGGTGGCAGAGCCTGCTCCATAACTGAGACCAGTAAAGAGCATGTGCTTTTAGTTAAGACTGAATATATTCTAAGCTAGACAGTAAAGCAAAAAGGGGTGATGTCGTCTATTGTTACTGTAATTGGATTATGGTAATATCTATCCATGGTTTAGTGTTGTCTCATATAACAAAAGCTGTTCCATTCCTACCCAAAAACATGACAATCTAAGTAGATACTCCCAGGTATTATTTCTCTGTCAAATGATAAAGCTACATGAGGTCAGTTAAAACACGATTTTCTGTCCATTCCCATGCTGCTGGTAGGAGATCAATAGCCCTCGTTACAATGTGTCAGAAAGAGACTTATTAGCCCTGAGTGTGGTTGGCCTGGTAATTATCCTCTGCATCTTCCTTGCAACATACACTCACCAAAAATTTTGGGTTACATTCTGAAGACAACAAGTGCTCTAAAGATGTCCAACTTACCTTTAAGGATAAAATATTAAAGGTAAAAGACACATAGGAACAACATACTAGCCTCCAGGGATGCTCCAGCATTCCAACTTAACAGCAATTTGATTAGAAAGGCAAGTAATTAAAGAATGAACGTTAATTAAAAATCAATAGTTTCAGCAACTGTTAATGTTCTCTTCCTCTGCTGTTAACATACATATTTTTTAAGGGCAAACTCTACAGAATAGTACTCTCATAACGCCTCAGATATGCCACCTGTCAACACTGAAACTCATTTAAATGTACGAGCTGGGACTGCGGTGTAAAGCCACTTGCACATCGTTGTGGGGACAATGTGGCCTGGTGGCTCTCGTGCAGGCAGGCACAGCTGCCTGACCACAGAGAGAGGGTGGCCTTTGTCCCTGCTTGCTCCTTGCTGCATGTGGCCCTAAGGGTGCCTAAAGCCAGGGCTGGACCTGTTCCTCCTCTGACCCTTCAAGCTGAAAGGACTGTTACTGGCAGACTCGCTTTCCATGGCCAATTATAGCAACACGACGGTCGAAGCCACATGTGTGAAATGGATGTAATGGAAGTGCTAGTGAGCTGTGACATAAAGCCTGGGTGTTCTTGACAGTGCTCAGGCTGGGCATAATATCTTCATTGATTCACGTGGCTCTCAATGCACACATCAGTTTGAACACATGAATGCCCAAACAGGTTTGCTTATACCCTCTTTTTCTGCTAATTATATTTTTATGGCTTCAGAATTCAAAAGCAAACTTTATTTTTATAAAGCCTTGTGCATGTCTAATGAGAGTCTTGACATGAAAGCTTCCTCCATCCACAGGTACCTTGGGAATCCGGAGAGTGTAGGAGCCCTGCTGCTATACTAGGGCACTTTTCAATTATACATTTTTTTGTCATGATCTTCAAAATCAGAGTAACCCAGAATGAGTTTAACATGGTCCTATAATTACTAAACCTTGTTCTGCCTTTTCACCTCTTGAGTATACAGCTGTGAAGGCATTTCAATAGAAGACTATACAGTAATGGGTTTGATCTCATGTTAAAATCTGTTACTGTAGCTAAGCAGTACTCACAGGGGACAGAGGAGGTGTGAACCAGCTCGTGGACTGGGGGAGTTTGAACTTCATGAATTAGTCTAGTGATAAGACTGAGAGCGGCTCAGGAGCACCTATTCCCTTTGGCATCCAAACTCCAGTCCACTGCCCAATGCTCTGCAAAACTGTTATGCTGCCTATCTTGCCAGCATGAATATCCTTTCCAAACACTATCCCATGCTTTCTGCAACCTTGTTGACCTCTGCCAGTTCAGCAGGATGGATGCAGGCTCGCCACCACAGAGACGTCGAGCCGTGTGGCCTTAACGAGATTCAGTAGTTCTAATTACTGATACAGTCTCATAAATCAAAATTCTGGAGTCTGCCACAAAAGTCCGTCAGTGACCCAAAGGCCAGCGATTAACCTGCATACTGATTTCGCAGTGACACAGAGGCACCCCTGATTTCCACAGTCCATGGAAGGTAATCACTGTAACTGGAAAGTAATCAGCAAGAACAGTGTGTCAGACCGTGCCATATGGGTTGTATCAGTACCCCGTGGGCTGCACTGTCTGTGGCAGCTCCCCTTGCTGCAAGCTGGTTTCTGAGCCTTGTTCAGCAGTGTTCCCTGACACCAGCTCTTCTTTAGCCCTGCAGCACCAAAGATGTAGTAATTATTCTAACCCTGTGTTATGCAGAGTCAGGAAAATTATTATTACCCAAGGCAATTTTATATACATTACAAATTTCTTTTACAGTTATCACTTTAAATTAGGTCAAAATGTTCTGTGATTCTTGACTTGATCCAAGGCTCCAGCCAAAGAAACAGAAATGCGTGCAAGGAGGGAGCTGATTTTGTTCTGCGCTGTGCTTTCCACTTTCATGCAACTTTATGGTATGTCTAAGAGATGTAAGTGAAAACAGAGGTTTTCCAAAACATAGGTAGAGTACATCTCTGGTGTGTGATGTGGACAAGAGAGAAAAAAAGGTAGAGTTGGAAAAATCCAGAAGAGACTCATCAAGGGTGGGTTTTCAGGGTCTAACCTCAGAGCTCCAGCCATGGAGGTTTGATGTCATTATTACTCTGACACAACAGGCTTGGGATAAATGTTTCCACTCACTGAGCTCCGCTTCAAATTTACTGTCATGAAGCATCCATCTCACTGGTCTTCTTGGAACCCGTCTGCCTTCAGGCCCATGTAGAAGACTGCAAATCAAGCCTCACTTTTTTTCCACTTCATTTCACAGGTCTAACTTTTTAAAGAATTTTTTGTTTTAAAATTAATACAATGAAAAAGGCAGTTTAAATAGCAGAATATTCAACAGTTACTAAAGCCTCCTTCAACAGATTTCAGTGCAAGACTGAAAATGAACTGTTATCTTTTCAGTTATACTTACAGAATGCAGATTTGAATTGCAAAAAGGCCATTAAAAATAGCTTGTGCAATTTAAAACAGACTGAGTCAAACTGACAAAGCAGAAAATAACATGAACTAGAGATGCACTTGTGTGCTATATCATGTTAATGATTCTGTTTTCTAAACCAGGAACAGCTCAATAATATATGCTGTTTCCAAACAAACGTATGTTTTATTAAAATAAATTAAGACAGAGAAAAATACAGCAGTGTGGGATGGGAAAGAAAACAATTATTCAGGAAGATTAAACTTGCTATACATCAGAGGCTCATGGTGTGTCCCCCCTGGGATTTTGTGTACACTTTGTAAAGATTTTATTTGCAAATTTTACATCTGGACTCCAGTCCTTTTGTAGGCAAGACCATGAGCATTACGAGACAAAGACAGAGTATAGGAGGAAAAGTTGTCCAAACGTTGTACATGGATACTTGCTTAAAAGCCATTCTGGAGTTCCAGTAATCTAACCTTTGAGATTCAAGAGGACAGCAACGGCAGAATAGAAAAAAGTGGGGGGTGGTTGTTACATGTTTGGTCTCAAGGCCAAAGCATTTCTATTTTGAATTAATCTACTTCATGTAACTGCTTGGGTACGATGGATATTTGACAAAAGAAGTAAGTTAAACCACTCGTGGCAGCAGCTGTGTTACACTGGCAATCAAAGTAATAGCAGGTGCCTCTGTGTCTGGGGCTCGACTGGTGATGCCTCTTCTCAGGGAGCCAGGCTGTGTTTGCATTCTTCATGGTGAGGCAACGCATGGTTGTTGTGCTATTGACTTCTGCAGCCGAAACAGGCTCCAGAGTTTCACTCTGCCTATGATAACGAGAGAAAGGTTTGTACTGCCATTTTTCTTATGCAGGCTGATATCCATATGTTATGGGCAGACATGATGCTGCCTGGCACTGTGATGTGATCATTCCTTACATCTGCATTTTATTGTACATGATACGCCTGTGAGTACTGGATGCCCAGAGATCCCCCCTCTGGCTAATCTGTCATGTTCCCTTGACAGCTATTAAACAAGGATTTATCAACATGACTCAAAGGTACCTTTCTGGCACTTTTAATATGTAGACATTTCAATAAGGAAACTCTCTAGCTACTTGCTGATGCAGACCATGCAGCAAAGTCAAACCAGATGTCCTTAGGAGGGTTTTGATCTAGTGTCTATTGAAACAACAAAGCTGGGTCTTCACATGAACTGAAGAGTATGTCCAAAAATGGTTGAGTGCATTGGGCTCCATGGTTTCTTTCTGCCTGCCATGGTGGCTGCTAATTTGGCTCTAGCTCAAATCACCCAGGTTGTGGTTAGGAAGAGCTAAACATATAACACCTGCTGCGTGGCTGAGCCATATCCTGCTCAGGTCCAGCCATATTGACCAGTTCAGACTGCAGAGGTGGGACCTTGGGTCTCTGTCAAGATGCTGAGTGTGACCAGGTCTCCCAGGGGTGTGGGCAGAGGGTGCCAGGAATGTTGCTGGTGCAGATCTGGTCTGGAGGTTGGCTTTGAGCCTGAAGTTAACTCTGAGCATAGATGTTCCCTCATAGTCCCTCAGCTGCAACTGGCTTTGGCCCTTGCAAATGATTGCTGCTTGGGGACTTTAGATGTGGGAGGGAGTTAACCTGGGTGACTGGGTGAGGTTTACCGTCACTGTATTTCTGGCCCTCGACAAATGAATAGGTCTCTGATTAAAGCTGATGACTGAGATGTGAATTCAATTCCTCTCAGACTCTGGCTCTGACCCTATATTGGCCAAGGCTGTTTAAGACTGTTCAATTTGGGGCTAGGCATTGGTTTTCTAAACTTTTACGCAAAGTTCTATTTTTTCTATAAATATATGGAGTTAAAAGAAATAAAGTGAATTTGAACTGAGTCCTCTGGAAACTGGAGTTCATGTGGGGATAGCTGGGAGGTGGTGTACTTGGGCTTCTGGTATCCATGTGTCTCCATGGAAGTGGCAGTGATCAAAATATCTAGTTGTAGATTAATTGCAGCTAGCTTTTGGCAGGGATTCATGTTCAGATGTTTTAGGATTTAAACCACTCTCATAGTATCAAATAGAGTTGGCAGGGGAAAGAAGAGGAGGTATTGACTGCAGAGTGCATATACTTTTCTTTTTAGTATTTAGGGTAGGTGGACCTCCATTTCTACCTGGTATGGTAATTCCTTTATTTTGCTGTTATTCTTAATGGTGATAAACCTTGCAGAAAATGCCCTGATACTCAGTTGTTAGGTATTATACATGTTGTCCCACTTGTAGGTGGGTTGTAGGTGAATAAGGTTGTGCTTGAAAATTGAAGTCCTGATTATTTTGAATGTGGTTATGGTGGATGTATCGCTGTCTTCAAGGGGCTATGGCCTCTGCACTGAGCGCTGTATTTCTCTCCTGTTTACTAGCCCTTCCTCTGTCTCCATAGCTTCCAAAGACTCTTCATCATAGCGTAGCTCTGAGGAGCACCATGCTCACCTTGGGTAATGCAGCCTTGCTGCTGCTTAGTGATAGTAATCAGAGTCAGGCAACTTGGCTGCTTGGAGGGCTGTACTCAGGTGTAGGGTAATAGATATCCTCCACATATAGTAACACAGGCAAAATTGGTTAAAAGAAATTTTGCAAAGAAAAGTATATCAAAGACTAGGAGGCACTTAGGTGCAGTGTGGATCAGAGCTAGGGAAGAGCTCAGACAGGTTGTGCTGTTCAGCATTTGAAATGAGGAATGAACCTGTACTTCAGTTGTTAGGAGCCAGCTAAGAACCATCACTTAAAATGCAGATAGCACTCACATAGCTCTTTAGGTAATATTCAGGTTCCTAAGTGTGTCTCTAAGCCATTGTTCTACTAAATTATCCCATCCATAACAATATTTGTAGACAGAGCCATCTATTTTGCTCTACTGGAGTTAATTCTGTAGCCTGTGATAAGTACTGCGATAAGTCTGCTATATAATACGACATTAAGAAAAGCTGAACCAAGAAAATAATAGTAAATATACATCATAGATTCTTGTATAAATGATATTGAAGTAGAGGAAATTTCAAGTACAAAGATGCCATCCAATTTATTTAAATTCAATGGAAACAGAATAAATTAACTGCATTGTTCCTTACTTTCTAGGAACAAAGACCAAATGCAGTGAGGAACCTTGGATCTATGAGCTGATGGAAACTTGTTACCTTGCCATGACTTGTTTGTAAACTCAGCTACAAGTTTTTCACTTGGCTGTCATGGACACGGTGATGGAGCTAAAGTTATTTTGGCTATAAACCTACATCTGTTACATCGAAGCCTGTTGCTGTGAGCAGTTTTAGACTTGCAGATACAAACCATGGCAGTCTTCAAACCTCTCCCCTGCCAGTTCCCTTGGTGGTAAGAGTGCCTTTGGCTGAAGAGCAAAATATCATTTGGTTTTGTTATCAAGATATATGGCAGGGTTGGCAATTAAATTTAGTGCTTGGGTTAGTGAAAATAAAATAGTACAAAGCAGAATATCAATATTAAGTAGAACGTGTAGTATGTGCTGCCTAGTAAATTCTGATGAGGATTGGAGATGAGGAAATCTGAAATAAATGTAATAGTAGTTTAAAAATCATTCAGAAATATGATGATTGCTCTGAAATGTGATTGCTGAGCTCCATGTTACGTGAGTTGTCTGTGTTCTACTGATTGAGAAAACACAAGTGTCAAGGTAATACCTTGGCAAAGTACGAAGTGTCAGAGCAGCGTGTTGGTGAGGGCAACAGCAGACATCATGTTGCCTCAGGCAGCAGTTATTTTATGAGTCAGCTTCAAAAAGAGGAAAGACAGAACATGTTTTTGAAAATAGGAACTTGCTGTAGGACCCAGCAAATCCAAGGTTGTTGTTAATCAGGGACATGGCAAATAAATGTAACTTTTTTCCCCCATCCCTAAGAATCTGGAGTAAAATTATTCCATCCATGGTGCAATTGATTCCCTTTCTCGTGTCAGTTGTTCCCACTCAGTAGGTCAAAGGATGGGCATTTTTGGTGCAGGTTGGAGGGTGCAGGAGGGGCGTTTTCTTTCTGTTTCTTTTTGTTGCTTAGCAGCTGAGCTGCTGATTGTACACTGGGCACAGCAAGCACGGTGCACAGTAGGAATGAAAGCTCTATTTGTCATCTTGATAAATCTTATTTGTAACACTTCTGTAAAGGATGTGACAGATTAGCTGAAGGAGAGATCTGGGGACATACGAGTAGCGCACAAAATTTAATTCTGACTGATTGCATGTCATAATGCAAATGAAGCATGGTCTCACATGAAGTAGTAATTGCAGCTGTGTTGTCCATTGCTTTGTATATTCTTTGCATTCTCCCTATTGATTAAAAAGATGTTGCTATAGTAGCTAGAACATAAGTTTTCTCAGTGTCTCTTCTCATGTTTTATTGATTTTTCCTGCTTAATAAAAATGACAGTCCTTCCTTGTTTCCGAAAGGAGCCAGTTGTTTATAGCCTGTACGTATGTATCAGCAGCTTTTGTAACAGCTTAAATTTCACAGCTATGTAGGTCTTGTTGACAAGACAATGTTGGCTCTTGTCGTTTCTTGAACGACAGAAGTACAATACATAATTCAATCATAATGTCTGAGGTGGGTTTTCCCTTAGTCCCCGCTGCTACCACCATGTGGAAATGACAGCATGGTCATTCTGTGCCCTTGCGTCTACAAGCTTTTCCTACCTGCAGCTGGCTGGACAGTCAATCTTGCCTCAGCCCCATCACTTACTATGGACATATATTAAGGGTAGGAAAAACTCTTAATTCGTTTTTACTGTGTCAGCTTTTGGGGCCTAGGCTGAAGACTTGATGAAACTGAAACATTTCATGAGTTCTTCCTGATTTTGTTAAATATTAACTTAAAAAGAAGTCTTGAGGGGCAAAAAAAAAATCTGTAAATGGAAACCTTTCATGTAGATATATCTATTTCCAGGTGTTGAAAATGGGAAATAAAAAAAATAACCGTTACAAAGAGATGAATTTCACCCAAAATTAAATTAGCAGATATGCTAATTTGCCAAAAAAAGGTCAATATTTTTTTTTTTTCATCAAGTTCTTCTAGTTTGTCCATGTTTTGAAATGGTTTGTGAACTGGCACATCACACCTTTGCCACTCTATGAGCTCCAAAGAGGCTTAGAAGAGGCAAGATGTAAAGTAGGGAAAGGCTGTATGAAACTACAAAATCCTTACTCCTTCAGCTGAGAGTCGATATGCATATCTTCCAGTGGAGTGGATTCATTAATTGTAAGACTCTAGCATGCAAAGCCAGAACAGTGCAAAAAGATGCAGAGCTTTGTCTCTAGTTATTTGTGTCTCCATCCGCGATTTAAGTCAGGTTATTGATGGTAGAAATGACAATTTGTCAGTTTGCAATGCTAATTATCTGTTCAGAGCAGGATCTGCATCTCCATCCCTTTGCAGGTTCAGTTTATGACCTGATTGTGGCTTCTAGATGTTACCATATTACAAATATTGCATTATTTGATGATGGTGATGATAATTTCATCCCTTCCGAGCCTTAATGTGCAATTTGAAAACAAATGACTTCTTTTTAGCTGAATGCCTAGAAGCTGTCGACAGATGTAGGAGTATTTATTTTGCAAAACTTCCACTGCTTCCCTTCCATACTATCAGTTATTTAGTGAAATGAGCAGATGACACTGGAAGTGATGAAGCGTGAGCATTAGAGTTCTCTCTAACCCATCTCTTGGGCCACACAGATCATATTTTTTAACAGTGTATGTTTGGTAGCTGAGAGCATTTATTTTTCTTTTGAATGTACAAAGCTGGAGGTGACTTGTTCTGTCCGTGGTAGGCATTGCCACTATGGTGAGTGGCTTTATCAGCTTGAAAAAAGGTGGGCATTTGAATTTGTCATGAGCCACTCCTCATGGCTGTTCAGAAGAAGCAGCAGGCTGATAGTATCAGCTTTTGCAAAAGTAGCAGTGCAGTAGGGAAAGCATGTCATGTAATCAGGAGCGTGTTAACTGCAGTCCAGGGTACTGGGATTTTATTGCTGGCTTTGCCCCTGCTTGGCTGGATCCCCTTGGACAAACAAGAGCACTCCCACCCAGGTGGACTTGGTTTTCTTCCCTCCCTGGAGGGGCTGGTCTCCTTTGATTAATAACATGGGGGTCCTAGCAAACTAGCCTTATAACTTAAACTGTATTGAGGTGCCTAAAGTTTTCACGAGGAAAAGGAATCTGCTGGGTGATCGACCATAACGTTAGGAAGAAAATGGTACAAACCATTTTTTCATGTAGAGCTGCAGTTTGGAGATGAATGAGTGATGTTCAATAAGTAGCTTCAACCTGGTTAAAATAAAAAAGTGTTGCCGTTCTTAAAAGCAGGATGTTTTGGCTTTTTAATTCCAAATTAGATATTGTTCTGAGCTGCTGCAGATTGTGTGAAAACATTGAAAAAACACATTAAAACAAAACTTTTCATTTTGAGGAGAAAGAAAATGTTTTATTTGATGTCAAATGGAAAAAAAATCAATTACCTGGGAAAGCTGAATGGGTTCAGTTGTGCGTGGTATTGCATGGAAACAGAATAGAGGAAAACGGAAGGTATTGCACATTCTTCACATTTTTTATACTCACTCAGGGTCAGCCATAATTTGGCTCTCGGCAAAGCTGTCATTGATTTGTAATCTAATCTTGCTGAGAGCACTTGTAGGTAATTCTATAAGTCTAATAACAGGTTTCTGCTTCATATTTTGTATCTGTGAGATTCATAACTGGACTTTATAAAGGTAAGGGGCTAATTTTTATAGTTACTGTGCAACCGGATTAATTTAACATCTGATTGAAGAAACCTAAATAAGGTATTGACTTTTTTGGATTTTGCTTTTTTGTTTTTAGTTTGTGGACATATAGACAGGGAAAACTAGGGCTTGAGAAGTCCTGCTTGTTTACCATGCAGCTATTTGATCTAGTAAATGAATTGTGGGTATGCTGATGTATGGCAGCCAACCTAATATCCAGAAAATTATAGTGGCCTTGTTTGTTTTTTGGATGAAGATGGTAATAAAGTCAGAATATTTTCCCAAGAAATAATTGTGTGAGCTCTTTGCTAGAATTGATTTTGATTAGCAACTGATTGCAAAGTTAGCTGTAAAAATAATGAAACTATGGTAATTAAAGAATACACGCATATTTCAACAAGCAATTCAGGTAGATGAGCCAAACTATACAGTGCAGTGTAGTAACAAGGTATTATTTAAGGAGAGCAGATGAGATAAAGTAGAAAGACTTGTGTAAGGCAGTGATGGGTAACAGGTTGCCCTGCATGGTGCCGGTGGGTGGGAAATCATCATTTCCTCATGCACTTGCTCTGGAGAATGACAGCCAGTCTCATTTGTATAATAAAAGAATATTCAACATTCGCATGTGCCCTTGGCTCGTAGAACAGTTTTGCGGCTTTCTGTAGCTGTTTCAAAATGACTGGTCAGCAGGGCGTGTTTATCCAAGTAACCAATGCTTAACTGGCCCTAACAAATAAACATAATTCAAAGGATCCCAGTAAAACATCTTATGATACACAGGCCAAGAGGTTAAGAGAATGCTATCTGTGGAGGCAGTGCCTTTAAGCTCCAGCCAAAATTACACGGTTATTTTGCTAAAGGTGGAGGTGAAATGATTAAGAAGCAGCGCTATGGTTATAGACTTGTTTAGTGGACAGGTCATGAAGAGTTGTCGTGGCTGTCCCTATGAAACAGGTTGGAGGTGACTCCCAACCCGTGGAGCAGTTGGGCCTTTCTGAGTTTTCGTAGGTTTTGAAAAACTGTAGATGAGCTAGCTACGGACTCAGAGTGGTTCGGTCTTCTGAGCTGTTTCTGTGCTTAGGCTTTATTGTGCTGATATGGTTGAGATTAAGCAGATCTGCTCTAAGAGGCACCCTGATCCTGTGAACCACTGCTCACAACTGAAGGAAAGACATCTGTGCTGAACCCAGCCTAGGCATGCTTGGTGGCATTCAGTCAAACAGATGTTGGATATTCAGGTATGTTCTAGCCACATGTGAAGATCCCTAATTGTCTTTTGACGTTAAAATTCTCTTGGTCAAATCTAAATATCATATATGATCTGATGGGATAAATGATTGCTTTAGTAAATGGCTACTAATTGTTACATTCATCTGATTGTCCAGTTTTGCCAAGTTTATTTAAAAAAAAAAAACATAAAAAGTCAAGCATCCCACAGATAAAGGATTGTCAGCTGTAGAGCAAAGCACAAATCTGTTCTCTTGTCACAGTGCACTGGCTCCAGTGCTTATGTCCTACGGTAGAGCTGCAAAAGTGCTGATGACTAAAGAGTGAGTCTTTTAATTGCATTTATCTGTTTAAGCGTTACAGATCTTAGCATCCCTCACTGAATTCTCTTGGTGTTTTTCTTCTCATTTTATCCACCAAGTGTAATTAACATTATTACTGTGAGATGTTCATCTTAGTCTTGCTTTGTGAAAAATTGATGCTGGTGTCATTTAGGTGTTTTATCTAGTGGTTAGTCAGTGGCTTGCAGAGTAATATTCCCCGTGGGAAGGTTACGTTTACCACGTTCCCTGTAGGTTTAATTGCAGCCAAAGATAAAAACAAACACTGGATCCTTCACAGATTGATTGGAAGAGCACAGCAAAACATGGAGTGGAGCATAAAAAAGAGTGCTGTTTTAATCCTGTCTCCCAAATTATATTGAGTAACTGTAGCCTGGTTGTTAAAATACCATCTTAGCAGCAGCAGAGGTAGGAAAACAAATGTTTTGTATTCTTGGAGCAGCATCGGCATAGATCATCCTTGTACGGTGCTGCACAGTCACCCCACAGCTGATGAAGCAGGGTGCGGAAGGGTTCCTGCTCGGTGTGGATGCCCTGGTCCCCACCGGCTGTGGCAGCCGGACGCTGCAGTGTGCAGCATCGGGGATCCGTGCAGCTCGCACGGCCTCGTCTGGCCACCCTGGGTAGTCGTCAGGAGCGAACCAGCTCTTCCTCCTCTATTCCAGAATATTTCTTCCTCTGTTGAATTAAATGAAAGTGCCTGGCTTTCTTGTAGGCACAACCTACCGCTTAAACTACAGGAAAGTTGGTAATAAGTATTTTCTTGACATTAATTTATTAGAAGACTGTTAAGCTTGACATAACAAGAGCTAAATAGTAATCTACCTTTCACCTTTATTTTCATCAGTTCTCTGGCTTAGAGTTGAAAAGAGTTGGGAAAACTTGTCAGCACTGAGTGTTGACTCAAATATATACAGATGTTCCTGGGTAAAAGAATACTAGACACGGTATCATCAATGCGGGGTTTCTCCATACCAGCCACTTTTTCTTCTTCACAGTGGGGTGAAATATTTGTGCATGTGTCCAGTGGCACTTAGCCATTTTTAGTGCTTTAAGTAGGTACTCAAATTCCCCATTGACTCCTTTGGCTGGATTGCCAAAAAAGGAGTTACTATTACTGTACATCAGTCGTATAGTCAAGTGGCCACCTTTGTGAGTGACAGCTGCATTGATGCACAGAATATGCTCTTGTGTACTTTAAATTAAGGAGATAGATGATAAAAAAGAGCATCCCATACAATTTCCTCATATGACCTGTTCTGTTCAGTGTTACCTTGCTTTATCCAGCTCGGGTAGTGTTGTTTATCCCATCTTTAGGTTTGCAGGAGCCTAAAAATAGCAGAAAGTGCATACCCCCGTCAGTCTAAGTGATGTGTCATCAGCATTGAGAGAACATGCACAGAAGAGTAAGACTGCACCATCCCCTGCCCTCTATCTAGGGCAGTTAAAGCTTGAGTTAACAGAATGAACTTGGACATGTTCCCATTTTTAAGGAAATCCTGCACTCTCAGACCTTGGAAGGCAGCAAATTCCCCAGTAAATTCCATATGCCATCGCTGTCTTGAACGCGCCAGGTTGAGTGCTGAACGAGGGCAGAATACGGGGCCTCCTTCTCCATTTCCAGTCAGATGGTTGTGCTTAGCCTCGCCCACCCATTTCAGAGCTACCCAGCGCCCAAACCAGAAAGAATTCTTTGAAGTCAGATATATCCCTTAAATTATCCTTAGAATACTAGTTTATGGAGGAGAAGCTGCATATATAATGCACCAGAAAGCTAGTTGGTACCTATGGTGGTACTAGTCAGGATTCCTTGAACGGTCACGAGGGTGAACTTCAGAGAGGCCGTTTCCTCCTGGGCTGGGTCTAGAGTTCTGCGAAGGGGCAGATCAGCAGCATTGCTCTGTTTGAATGTTTCTCCCAGAAATTAAGCCCTGATGGCCACACCAGAGGGGTTGTGTCCCAGCCATGTCAAATCTGAAGGTACAGTGAAGGAATTGTCACTGTGGGCAAACTGCAAACCAGACTCTGGCTCCAAAATACAATTGAATACCCTGTTAGACACCAGCTGGAGAGGATGGACCTTTTATTCTGAGAAGGGTGATTGACACAAAAGACAGTGTAAGAAGTTCCAGAAAAACAAATTTAGAAATACAATGGGCATGAGTGATAGTACTTAACTGCCATTGATGGTCAGTTAACATTTACCCCATTCACTGCTTTCTTCTAGATACACAGAAAAATTCAAAATGTCACCTGAATTAACCCCTTTCTTCTAATAACTGGCAAAGGGTGAATCCTTTCCTCTATGGAAGTGTTGAAACTCTGACAGCAAAGTAACAAGCTTATTAAAATGACTTGCTGCTGACCAAAGGCACCCCAAATCAAGAGGTCATTTAAATACATGAAGAAGTATAAAAGTGAGACATATCTCTAGACTATAACTGTATCCTGATTTACCACTTTTAAAATGAAAATTAAGGAAATGCTAGAAATCTGTGCATTTCTGAAATATTTATATCAGGGTGTGGAACATATTTTTTTCTTTCTAAAGTAATTGAAAGAGAGCATGGGCCTAGAGACATCCCAAAACAGCCTCATGTGCTGGACAGTAATTTAGCGTAGCACAATCTGCAGTTTAAGATCCTGACATTAGGGTTGATCTGTACTTGCCATTATGCTCTTAAAAAATAATGTTTGCTTATCTGTGCTTAGAATTTGTAGATGGAAGATTTTCACTGAAATTTAGCTCCTTTCTGCATTTTACTGAGATTTCTGATATTTGTGATTATTTCAACACCCAATTGAATCTGTGTGCCCAAGTTGAGAAATGCAGATGAGACCTAATGTTTCTAAAAATTATACACCTTTAAGTCCTGGAAAGTCCCATACCTAAAAGGATCTCTCGGCTGCTGCACTGACTCCAGGAGCCCTCCGGTTTGAAAATGGGGCTGAGTTTCTGCGCTGGAGTCCTCTAAGTTGGCAGTGGTCCTGGTGGCAGCTGTCTGCGTGGCACGTCCCTGCAAGAGAAGGTTTGCGTTGCTCTGTCAGCCAGTGGCTTTTGCGGGCTGAGACCATCTCCTTGTGCTGGTGAGCTGTGAAGCTGCTGTGGCATGAGGCTCGCCTTTCTCCGAGTTAGGCACGCAAGCGTAGATTTACATGCCTGACTAAGCACTTTGTGTTTCAACAGGGCCACAGCTTGTCTTTGAAAAGCCTCTGGGTGATGACAGATTTTAGGCATTGATGATCATGACTGTGTTTAAATGGGAGCTAGGGAAAGGAAACTCCATTTGCCATTTCAAATCCCCTAAATCATTTCTCACAGATGCTGATATTTTCATAAGCGGCCTGTTCTCAGAGAACAGGAAAGCCCAGGCTCCTGTACTGCACAGAGAGCATCTCTTCCTAGTCCTGCTCTTTCAGTGCACCTTTTGGCCCAGGTGGATTTTCCCAGTGTCCCAAACAGAAGATGAAACTAGCTGCTCTTCTTATTCTTCCTCAGCTTAACTTTGTCCTGGTTTCTCTTAGCTTATTAGTTGGTGCTTAAACAGATGAGCTGCTCGGTTGCTGGGAGCTCGGGAGCTTGGGGACTCGCTTCTTCAGAGGAATTCAGAGCTCTTCTGTCAATGAGCTTATATTGTCCTTACCAGAGTTATTTTGTTGTTGTTGCTGCTGCTGCTGTTTTAAAAATTGGTTTAAAGAAGCTGTTCTTGCCCAGTTATTGATTGCAGAGCTGCTTGTATGATAGTGGAGTCCAGAATAATATTTTGGGAACAGGTTCTTAACTGGCTCCCAGTATCTTCTCTTACTGGGTATGGACCACTGCAAGATGTTAGTCCATTTCCAGGGTATGTAAAGGTAAAATAAAAAGGAACAGTACACAGGGTCAGATAGGTAAATAATGCTGAAAAGAATATTTCCAAGGTTCTTTGAGCCTGGGCTGTTCAATCCGAGCCCTGAAGTCAAGATCTGGTCCAGATTCTTGAATATGCAGTAGTCTTTATGGCCTGATGATGTCTGTGCAGACAAGGTGCTGGCAAATAGTTGCCTTGGTTGAATCTGCTCACACCTTCAGCAGCTGTCCAGGTACACCACTAAATATCTATCTTGAAAAAGGTAATGTGACGCGTGCTGTAACGCGCAGATAGGCCATGACTGGATTGTCTCCTGTCTGCCTGTCTACTTTCCTTGCCTCTGTCACTGTACTACTTAAGAAGATGATGTCACTGGAGTCGTCTGCCCATTTATTTACGGGTGTCTGTATTTGTCAGTCATTGCCATAATATCCAAGAACCAGAGATGGGTGACTCCTATCTGCCTGCCGATGTTTGACACATTTCTCCAAACCTGTCGATTAAAAGCTAACTACTTGAAAGGCTGATGTATCCTTTTGGATCTCCAAGGACACTGAACCTGAATATCTGCGTGAATCTTCTTTCAAGCGCTGCAGCTCAGAGCAGGGTTGCTTAGAGCAGGAACGCTAATGCTTGACATGAGGAGAGGGACCAGATTTTTATGCTGCTGTGTGCTGTGGGTCCACTGCAGAGCATGAAATAAGCTCTCGGGTTTTTTCCTTGTTCGTTTTTCTAGTACTGCTGACTGACTGCTGGGATGCTGTTCCCTAAAGCCATGCTTCCAACTTTTCCTCCTTGTCTCTGCAAAGAGAATTAAACGGGAGCAGGACTCCCTCTAATGCTGAGATGTGGGGTTAGAGCTCTCACCGCTGCAGTTGAGCACTTAGTTACGTAGTTGCTTAATTAAAAAATCGTAATTAAATTACTTTGTTTTACAGCTGCTTCTTTGCAAAGGAAATGGAGGTGGGAATGTTTAATGATGCAGAGTCAGATTTGGAGTTTATGAGTTGGAAGCCAGAGGAACAGCACAGAAGATATCCCTGAGTAGCTGGCTTCCAGGCTCTGTCCCTGAAAATGAACCTGGGTGCTTCCTACTGAAGTGCTGGGGTTCCAAAGTGCTGCAGAGAGAGGTGTGTTTTCAGTGTCTTGGAGCCCCAGGTGCACGATGTGAGTTGTGGTACCCACGTCATTTAAGCCCTATGGAATATTATTTCCAACCTCTCAAGTATCCATCCCAGGGTATAAGGCACTTCCTAGCCTGGCTTGTGGCAGAAGATACAAGTGGCTTTTCTGAGTCATTTCTAAAGGAGGGCCGCCACCTGGGAACCCGCATCTGTGTGAGCTCCCTTGGGAGGTAGCAAAGCTTAAGGTGAGCTCTGGAAGCACGGCTGAAACTTGGAGTCGTCACCCTCTGTCAAAGGCGCCTCTGACCATGAACCTTAGCTGAATATGGGGCATCGTGGCCAAAAAAACCCAAGTCTGAGCCTCTGTTGCTCAAGTTAAAGAACAGGCAAGAAGGAGTCTCTAAAGGTACCACAGGGTACGCATGCATCAAAAGATGGGATTGTTGGACAAGCCTTTCTCCCGTAGCTGTGCTGATCTCCTCTGGGATGTGCTTGTTCTGTGGATGGAGAAAGGGCATCTATTTCTGGGACCATCAGCCAGAGATGTTTTATGAGCACAAGATTTGTCCAACAGAATTACACGTCCCATTTCCCTTAATTTCTGCTTATACCTAGACCAGACTGGAAAGGGCGAATCAGTTTCATAGAAAATTGGGATATTTTAAAATTTGGTTCTATTCAGATCTGGAACAAAATGCAAAACAACGCAGTTCTCCAATGGAATGTATCCCTAGTTTTGGGGCCTGGAGTCTAAGGCTGAGGGTATCCAGCACATGAAGCTGGGGCCAGGTGCTCAAAAGACTTCAAAAAAAAAAAAAAAGATGGCAAATAGTGAAGAAAAGCAATACACTTGCTGATGGTAGGTCTTCACTGGTAATTCATCCAGCTGAAGTTTCCCTGCTGAGGATTATTATATTTACAGATCAGTAGAGTCCCTGAAAGCCCCTGACTTGTTTGCCAACATTTTCCCTTTAGGAGCTCTACAGGCAGTGAAACGGGCAGTGAAATGCCCTACTAAAATGGACAGAAATTATCCAGGTTATGAACTCTGTGGGTTTTGTGGATTTACTTTTTCCTTTGGCTCAAGATTAAGGACAAATACAGTTATTGAGAAATTTGCTGATTTCAGATTAATTCATAATAGGACTAGCTGGAAAACAGTAGTGGTGGTTTTGTGGAAACTCTCCACTGAAATTTCCCTGGTACAGGTATGTCACTGGAAAAAAAGTTATGAAATAGCCTCCTCTAGTGGCAAATCTTTTATTGACTTTTTTTTTCATGCTAGACTCATGTTTTTTTCTCATGAGGAAAGTAGGCCAGAATGATGTCGGCAAAATAAGTGGTGAGAGTGTTTTTTGTCTGATAGAGGTTTATGCTTGTACTTCTGGTAAACACACTAAGCATTTTTTATTAACAAACCTTTTCCTGTGTGATCAGTTCCCCATCTGCATATAAGCATAGTGCTGGGACAGTGTATTTAATAATGAGAATTAAGGCCTGATGGTTGATAGTGGCACATAAGAGCCCTTTTAATCTGTTTGTGTTTTTCACTCACCCTTTTCTAGTAGGTGGACTGGAAATTTGGGACAAAAATGAGGAATTTTGTGCTTAGATCAAACTTCAAGGCATTAACTTATGTGGCTGGAGATGCAGAGTCTGGATAGTGTGGCAAGGATGGAGACTTCCATCTCATACCTGTGCAAATACAGTACAACTTCTGCGTCCACATCGGGAATTCCCAGGTATAAACATGATCTGAATCCACTTGCAAAGTGTTTTGGTTTTATTGACATGCATACAGGGAGCTTGAGGCTGACTTTCCAAACAGTGCATCCAACTCACATTCAGGGATGTCTGCTCATCCTTTTCTGTCCAGGGCTTAGGTCAATACTTTCAGTAGTTTATTTTCGTATGCTGTGACAGGAAAATAAAATAATAATGATTCGCATTGTTATAAAATGTCAGAGGAAATGAAGAATAAAATCTGAAGGATTAGATGAAACCCCAAGTTTGTGTCAAATTAAATGACTTTCAACCCATTGTTTTCCTCTGGTAAATAGTGAAATCATTATTTTATTAGAGCTAATTTATTTAATTACCATAAATGAAATGACTTTTAGAGCGCTGATATGTGTATTGATTTTGGCTGTAAATGCTTGCAGACTGCTGAGAGAAGAGCTTTCCTTGTGAGTTGTGTTTGCACAGAGCATTTGCAAATGGCATGGGTAATGCAGAAACAGCGGAGTCGGAACGGGTCGGACTTGGCAAGAGGCACTGTTATTTCAAAACCATCTGCTCATTACCGAGCGCTGCAGCCGCTGTGGTTGGGCTGTCTGCCATTTGGCCAGGAGAGGGCTTTGGATACTTCACACTTGACTCTGACCTGGACCAGGATCTTTGGGATTTCCTCAGGTAGGGAGGTAGTCACCACTAGGCTCAACTCATCTGGGCTGCTGGAGCCCCCTCTCAGGGGGCTGGAGGTGGAGTCTCTGCTGATCTCCTCAGCCCTGACATCTGCCCGGTGTTTTCTCACAGTTGTTTCAATGTGATTTTCAGTGGGGCTTTTCAAAAGCACTTTAGGGAGTTCAGTGCCTGCGTGTCAGGGAAACGTAGTGGGTTTTATGCTCCCAATTCTCATAGGTGCTTTTGCAAACCCCATCGCAAACATATGTGCAGCATCCAGCTCTCTTCCCTTAACAGGCAAGCTAGTGAAGGGTTAATCTTAGTTTTGGTCTGTAATGGAAAATAGGGAAAATGCTCCTTTTAGCTTTAAGAATTGCTCTCCAACCCGTGGAATACCGGATATGAGTAGGATCATGCTGTTATGAGGGCTTGGATTAGACTTTTTCTGTGTTTTCTTTTCCATGTTTGGCGAGTAAGTAAAAACTGTGTTTGAAGTAGAAGTTTGCCGGCGTGATTGAAATCTGCTTTCCAGGTATAGTGGATCAGAAGGATGTCATCACACAGGGCTCATGTAAATACACAGCTGGCTATAAGAATACTTGTAGCCCTTTTTTTTTTTTTAATGCTTGCTCTGTGTTCATTGGCATTTGCCCACATTATCCATGTGTCTTTCCTTGGGGTATGATAAGACCCAAGCAAGTGGGGGCTTTACTCTGAGCTGCTGTAGTCATCCTGCCAAAAGCCTCTGCAAATACACGGGGCTGCCACCACCTCCCTGGTGCACGGGGAGCGTCGGCCAGTAACCTAATGTATATTCGCCTCATTTTCCTCATATATCAGAGGTGGAAATGATTTAAGATACCTATCTTGAGTATGTCAGTGCAAAGGTCCTGTGCTCTCTTGGGTATCTTGGGAATGCTTGACAAAGCATTCTGTCTGCTAATTAATAGTAATGCTGCTAGACCCAAGGTAGCCTGAATCATAGAATCAGTAAGGTTGGAAAAGACCTCTAAGATCATCA
This sequence comes from Fregata magnificens, assembly GCA_013389945.1. Classification (NCBI taxonomy): domain Eukaryota; kingdom Metazoa; phylum Chordata; class Aves; order Suliformes; family Fregatidae; genus Fregata; species Fregata magnificens. The sequence continues at coordinate 327,045 of WAAD01004002.1, read as the reverse complement.
AGTCCAACCATCAACTAACACCACCATGACTCCTAAACCAGGCCCTGGAGTGCCACGTCTACACCTTTTTTTGAACACCTCCAGGGCTGACGACTCCACCACCTCTCTGGGCAGCCTGTTCCAATGCCTAACCACTCTTTTTCAGTAAAGAAATTCTTCCTGATGTCCAATCTAAACCTCCCCTGACGCAACTTGAGGCCATTCCCTCTCGTCCTATTGCTAGTTTCTTGGGAGAAGAGTCCAACACCTGCTTCACTACAACCTCCCTTCAGGTACTTGTAGAGAGCGATAAGGTCTCCCCTCAGCCTCCTCTTCTCCAGACTAAACAACCCCAGTTCTCTCAGCCGCTCCTCATAAGACTTGTTTTCTAGACCCTTCACCAGCCTCGTTGCCCTTCTCTGGACACGCTCCAGCACCTCAGTGTCCTTCTTGTACTGAGGGGCCCAAAACTGAACACAGTACTCGAGGTGCGGCCTCACCAGTGCCGAGTACAGGGGCACGATCACTTCCCTACTCCTGCTGGTCACACTATTCCTGATACAACCCAGGATGCTGTTGGCCTTCTTGGCCACCTGGGCACACTGCCGGCTCATGTTCAGCCGGCTGTCGACCAGCACCCCCAGGTCCTTTTCTGCCGGGCAGCTCTCCAGCCACTCTTCCCCAAGCCTGTAGCGTTGCATGGGGTTGTTGTGACCAAAGTGCAGGACCCGGCACTTGGCCTTGTTGAACCTCATACAGTTGGCCTCGGCCCATCGATCCAGCCTATCCAGATCCCTCTGCAGGGCCTTCCTTCCCTCGAGCAGATCGACACTCCCACCCAGCTTGGTGTCATTTGCAAACTTGCTGAGGGTGCACTCAATCCCCTCACCCAGATCATTGATGAAAACATTGAACAAAACCGGCCCCAGAACCGAGCCCTGGGGAACACTGCTCGTGACCGGCCGCCAACTGGATTTCACTCCATTCACCACCACTCTCTGGGCTCAGCCATCCAGCCAGTTTTTTACCCAGCAAAGTGTACGCCCATCCAAGCCGTGAGCTGCCAACTTCTCCAGGAGAATGCCGTGGGAGACCGTGTCAAAGGCCTTACTAAAGTCCAGGTAGAAATGTAGAATGTCCCTGCACAGTGCCACACTGTGCCAAGTAGACTTGGCCTTTAAGGTTTTCCCCAAGGGGCCAGCTCCTGGTAGTGAATATTTACTTTCTCACCCGCAGCTGCAAAGTGATGTGGCGTGGATACCAGATCGTCCTAGCAGGGCAACTTCAGTGTCATCCTGTCCCTGTACAACCTGTGGGACAACACAAATAAGGGCTGTTGATTTCAGAATGAGAAAATAGGAGTTACTTTTGATTATACTTTGTTTTGCAACTTTGCTGAAACGTTCTGAATAGAATAACAATAGATACTGTATTCCAAATAAAATATAATAGCTTAAAAAGTTTAGGCTAGTACTTCTTCTATCCTTCCTGCTTTATTCTTGTGGTGTAACAGTGGGACATGCAAGCTATTTGCAGGCAGGTAACAAAGCAGCTCTCACACTTTTCTGCTTTCAATCCAATGTCTGACTGTCAGCCCTGCTTTTGCAAATGAGCTTCCATTGGGCTCAAGAACTTGTAATAAATGTTATAAATTGTAGGGACAATTTCTGAATCTTGGGAGTTTGCAGCTGTTTAGTTTCATATGCTGAAAAATCTGAATTTCTAACTTGCCCTTGCTGTTAAATCATTAAATGTTTTAATTGCAGAACATTTTTTAAACATACTGCATTGTGTGTGGACATGAACTGCACAGATGTTTGCAACTGCAGTGCTGCTCATTGCATTTTGGAGCCTTACAGTCAGCACTAAACTCCAAGTGCCTGTTGGAACATGCAGGGTCCTTCCATAAAAATGCTGCTTTCTGCTCCCTGGGACTGTACCACCAGGTGGCAGATGAAGCCAAGGAAAGAAAGTCGTAGTGCTGCGCTGACTTCATGCAGCTTCCCCTTAGTAATTAGGAACGGAAGCATTCTCAGCATCAGAATATCAAATCGTTTCACTCTTTAAGAGGTTTCTGGTTTATTTTGGATTGCATGACAGGGTAGTAGAATCAGGTCAAAAGGAGAGAAAGAAAAAAAAAATTAATGGAATCACAGATAATTCCAGGCAAATATACAAATATATGATATTTTTAATAATCTGAAATGCATATAAAATAGGATGAATTGGGTCACTTTGTTTTGGGGCTAAAATTTAAACAGCTGAATGACTCTATGCAAATATAATGATCACTAATACAAAAATAGTCTATGCAGAGCAACGGGCTCTAAAAACCCAAATGGGTGTTTTGTCTGGCTGGGCGGCAGTTCAGAGCGCTCTGTTCCCCTTATTCCCCCTTCTCCAAGACGGCAGGAACCTTCTTTTAGTCATCATCTGTATTTCCCTGGAAGGTTTCTGTTGCAGCATCTGTTCAACATTGCATGATGTTGCTCTGGGACTGCTGAGACAGCAGTGCTGCACTTGCTCATCTATATTTTGCATTTGAGATTCTTTGGTCGTAATGGCAGCAGCAGAACTGGAGCCTGAGCTCTCAGCCTCTTCCTGCCAGACAAACTAGTTGGGGATTTTGTTGTTGGATTTCAGGGAATAAAGCCAAACCTGGTTGGTTTTGGGTTTTTTTCTGGAGGAAATCAGTTCAAAACTGCAAAGTAGGATTAATTGAAACAGGAATGCCTAATAGTTTGCAAGATTATGAATCTGATCCCATGTTGCAGTCATGGAAAAGGCCTATTTTCTGCAATAGCAGAGCAATAATGTGTGTCATTTCTCTTGTGCCCATGCTACCTTCTTTGGATGTGCTTGGGCCCTTATTTCAGCAAGCGTCATTGCTTACGTGCAAACTAGACAAAGTTTGTCTGTTGTGGAGAACATGTACAGAAGGTACAGCACCGTGCTGGTAGTGTGGCTGTGATTTCTGGGAGGGAGTGCTTGATACAGTCCTTGCTGCACTATCCCCATACCAGCCAGCGTGGTAACGTGGGGCCACAAATCCTACTGAGACCTGCCAAGTCATCTGTTCTGGTCACCTGTAAAGCAGACAGGTGTGGCACATCATACCATGGGTAAACTGATCAAATTGTACCTTAAAGGGACTGGGTTTGACTCACTACTGTCTCTTTTGGAGGGCTAATTTGAGCTTTCCTCCTTGGGTGGTTAGAAATGTAAATGCTCTCTCCAAACCATCTTTTCTCATTTCCCTTAGTTGTTTCCTCATCAGTCATCCGCTAGTGGTAACGTGGCAATCTCCAGTGAGTACTTCATAGCAAATGTCAGCTTGATTTTTATTGATACATAAGGAAAAAAAATGTAAAATGACTTGTTTTTTACAAATTCTACTTGTAGTCCTTTTGCTGCAGGTCCTGTGCCATACTATAAAGTTGTTTTTTTTTTAAACTGACACCCCACAGAGGTAACTGATACTCTAGTAGAGGTAAGGTCTTAGGTGGTGTAAATGCAGGGATCTCAGAGGAGCTATGTTCCTTTATGCCAGGTGGTTCTAGTCATGTGCTGAGGGCACATAATAGGCATAAAGTGATCAAAACAAAGTGGAGATTATACACGAGCTGTATTTTCCTTTTATTAATAAAAACAATAACACAAGTTAATATGCAATGAATACCTAGATGGTAATAAGGATTAGCTGGACACAGGTTATGTTTTCAATATGCGACTCCAATTTTATTGTAAAACCATAAGAATGAGTCTGAATCACTTAAACCGTTCTTGAGGTAGCTGAAGAGGACAGAATACTGAAATTTTAATAAGAACTGTGCAAATTTTAGGGAGTTGTCATTACAAATTCATGTAGGCTTTGGGAAAAGGAGTTAAATGCACTGGTGCTTGTGGAAAAAGAACTACATTTACAAGCAGATTAACCTTGTTTATAATTGCAAGGCAATTGCAAGCAATGCCACCGCTGGCTTCTGACTGCTTGTCAATAATTGACATGGGTGACATAAAACCTATCGACTCAAGGTCACTTGTTTGAAATCAATAGAACTCAGCAGGCGATTAGAGTTGGGCTTGAGTACGTTCTTCCGCATGGGTTTTTGACTTCTTTTTGTGAAAATGGTGCCATTTCCAAGTGGACAGGTCTCAGAATCAACTTCATTTTTTGCCCCACTGCAGTTTTCTCGGTGTGGTACTGTTTGTTTCTGGCAGCAATAGTTAAGGATGTTTTTAATAGTTCAGTGTATTTGGAGATCAGCAATATTCACAGCTTGATTATAAGCAACCATGGCATAATAAACAGTGAATATTCTAAAATTGTGCAATTCACAGCATGATTTGTTTCTGCATACTTATTGTTGTGAATTCCAAGCACATAAGCAGTGATGCGTATTAGTAAACATGGAAATATTATTTTGGGAAAATTGTTTATTGGTAGTAAATTGGCATGCTTCACCTTTCAAGTCTAGATTCAACAAAACATAAATGCTAAAACATGTTAAAATGCTTCAGTGACTTCAGTTGCTAGATCTCATTTTAGTACCTAAAGCCCAGCATCTGGAAGATGTTTACTTGTCTATGACTTTAAGGGTCTGATCCTTAGCACGTCTCATGCATTTGCAAGTGATTGTGTTAGAGGAATTGAGAAGTTACTGCTCCTCAGCTGGAGTTTGGTGATTTTTCTCCTGATAGGCGAATTGGTATATGCTCATTGCGGGTCTGTTGCACTGCAAAATAAAGCAAGCTCACACACACATGACTTGTAAACATGTCTTGGAGGGAGTGGTAAACTGGTGAAGAGGCAGAGCCTTCTAAAATAGCTCTTCTGTATTACTTGTAATTATATGAGTCCACAATGACCAAATCGCGCTTAGAGACAGTATTTGACTTCAGAAACTGACTCTGCTTTTAAATTGCCTAGATCTCATTACTTACATAATATGTGAGCATGGGCTTAACTTGCTGTGCTGAAGAAGGATGAGTTAAACAAGGTGTCAGTCAAGTTCAGCAACAGAAGATTCAAATCCAGCCCTTGATTAACTCAACTGAAGTATAACTGTAGTCACATTTTGGGCCACGGTGTTTGCAGTACTGTACATCTTCAAAACCAAATCTCAGTGTTTTCTTCACTTGTCAAAATTACATTAGGAGTAGCTGGTTTGGTTGACCCCAACTAGAATATCTTCAACATTTTTCACTAAATCCAAATATCAAATAACGAGCTTTTCTGAAATGCAGAGATAAAACTTAAAAATTTCAAAAGGTAATTATTTCAGAATTGTTAGCAAATGTAATTCTTCTAAGTGCTTTTTATACTTGTAACATTTATGGTACATCAATAATGCAGCTTATTTAAAGAAGAAAGAAAGTATGGTACGTATTCTACCTCATGAATGTTGTTCAGCTATTCCTATTGCAAAATGCCTTACAATAAAGGGTATCAACTAAACCAAGCACCAGGCTCCTATGGCTGGCGTAATGTACTACGGTATCCTGTTACAGGCATTCTTTGTAATTCTAGGAGGCAGAAAATAAAATTTGACACTCAAAAATAATAAGTTTAAGTAAATCATGTAGGACAAATGTATGTTTATGTCCAAGAAATGGTTAGATGTTGCCAGAACAATACAGCCACATTATGAATCTTTAATGATCTCTGAAAGTCATAATGGTCTGTCACTAATGCCCATTAATGATCTCTCTATACCGCGAGTATGGGCTTGATGTTTCTGGCCAGTACCTTAGAGAATACTTTAAATGTGCCTTAAACTTTCTCTGATCTACTCCCTGTGTGTCTGCTCCAAATGTAGACTGCAATTGTCTGGGTAGGAGCAGCTTGTAAGGCAGCATGGCTTTGGGGTTAAGAAAGTCTTATTCAGGTAAGATGTATTTAAGCAATATTTTAACAGAAAAACCAGGAAGTATTTCCTGGCAACTAATCCTCTGTAGAGATGGTAAACTGTAAAAAGAAATTAAAGCTTAATATTTATTAAGAATGTGGTCATTCTTTGATTTCATGAATTTTCTTTGATAACTCTAAAAATACACTATTTAAGAAGGAAAAGGAAAGTGTTATTGTTAATTCCTACTGATTGAACTGTAAATATACTGAATATGCAACTGGCAAATTTATCCTGTTTGAATATGTGTTTCAAATGTTGCACAGGTTGATTTTATGGCCTTTTAAACATCTGTACTACATATTTAGTTAATTTTGTACCCAAGCTTTTTGTCAGGTATAAAGCTTGCTTTAAAGGAAAAAAAAAAATAGAAATTACTCCAGTTCTGTTCTAATTGCCTTTCATGAGATTAGTGTGCCTAACGGTAACTGAAGACACTCTTGTTATGGTGTTAATAACTTGAAAACCTTTTTAATACAAACCCATCAGCATTTCTCTATTCTTTTGTGAATGTTTTAGCTAAATGCTTATGATGGTGTATTTTTTTTTTCTTTAATAATGAAAAAATGTGTTCTCTGCATTTGGTATGTGAAACGATCAGATTACTGTAAGAACCAACGCCCTACCGCTAGAAGAGAAAAAGAAATCCAAGGACTCTTGGAAAATGCCCCAATGTCAGACAATAATCTGATAGGCGGTATGTACAGAGAGTTAGATATTAACTGTGAGAGTTAGATATTAACTGTCTGGGACGTATATCATTCTTTATTAGAAATAAGTCAACATGATTAGTAAACAACTTTTATGACCTTGCACGCAGCATCCATGGTTTTTTTTCTCTCCGCAATTAATATAGTAAATCTAAGTCTAGTAAAGTGTAGAATGTGAAGTAAGCAGCCGGCAATGTTTTGGCAGGTTTAAAAATGCATTTTTGAAATGTAATCACCTAATATGTAATCCAGATTACTAACTACTCAATGCCTTGCTCTTTTGCAAAAGCGGCAAGTTTTTGTAACACGGTAGCGGTAAAGAGGATGCGGGTCTGAAACCGTCAAACGATTTCGCTATAGGTTAGTTTTTGGGTTGAGTACGTTGCCTAGCCACGATATACGAACGAAATGCTGGCGGTTGATCATGGACGTTGATGTTTGGTTGTAAACGTGGTGTAAAGGGCCGGGGACTCGTTCCNCCGGGGCCTCCCACCCGCGGCGGGGGCGAGGGAGGCTGCACCGAGCCCCGCTTAAATATGAAAACACAGCGTTAAATGCAGAATCGCAGCGGCTCTCCCTGCTTGCCTGAACCCTGCGCTTTCGAGTTCGCTGTTAATTACAGCCGGAGGCACCGCGCACGTTTGCTGTAATTAAATATCACCAGTGACCGAAACAAAACTGGAGAAGAAAGTGAATGACCTTGCTGGCGCAGTTACAAGAACTAACTCTAGGTGTCCCTCTTGTTTCTGGTTTTAGCAGTAATCTTACACGTTTGGTTTTTCGACTGAAAGTACTGGAAATCTGTCCCATTTGTTTGGTTTGTAACTGTTTACAAATTAATGTTCTACAGCGTGCTTCCTGTACAGGAAACTCTATATTTTGCCGAAAGCCTCCTGAAAAGACTATACATCAGAACTTTTTAAGTAGGCTAAAATTTATGGCAATAATGGTTTAAAAATATAGTCACTGAGTAAGACATTTCGTATATTACAGAGCTGGGAAAAAAAGAAAGGGCTGAGGGAGGTGGAAGGTTCTCCGAGCATGAACAGCTCTACTCTGATTCCCTGGTGTTTGTGCATCTCAGCGTTGTGGAAACATCTTGGGTTTGCTCATACTTGCTCCTCAGGAAGAAGAAAGGCAGAAAAAAATGCCTGTATTTAACTGTCTGTATTATGAATGTAGAACCCATATTTGCAGAGGTTTGAGCCATGCAATCCCAGTTGCAGCCCAGAGGAAATACAGATACCAGCAGGCTCTGGGAGCCCTATCTCTTGCTCCAGTCATATGGGGGGAACTGCCTGGGAATCCCTGCAGGCCTCAGAGTACTGCAGAATGTCATTAAGCCTGTGTGGCTACATGTTTTACCTGTGCAACTGCACATATAGGTGCTATTGTACAATTTTAACCTCTCATAACTGCCCCATATAGGATACAAGAAAATGCAAGGAGGTCCTCCTTCATTACGGTTACATGGAATGGGCTGAGTGGAATTGGTTGAATGACAGCATTGAAAGATCAGCCAAGATAACTTCTTACAAACCAGCAGGCTTAGTTCTGTGCCTTAGGATCTGATTCTGCTCTTTGTCCTTTCTTTCCCAGCAAAAGCTCCCAGGCCTTGGAATGTTGTGTTGTAGATGAAGCTAAGCTAAGTTTATTTGTTTGTAAACAAGATTAAGTTGAGGTCAACTGAAGGATAAGGACATCGAGATACTGATGGGTTTTGTGGCTACTGCTCATTGGAAGCATGTTGTAATTTTTAATGAAAGAAGGAAAGAAGATCCTGGTAGGAAGAGATGGAAAATGAGAATGATAAACAAAGATAAGAGGGTTGAAGGGAGGAGACAGAAATCCTGATGATATATCATCATCTGCTAAGTATGGTGTCTCTCTGCTGTGAGTTTAGCTCAGCATGATTTAGCAGTATGACTGGGGAGTTGCAAAGGCCATACGTACGGACTGGGAATTTAATTAAAATCATGGTATTATATTTGTATCTACTTCTGCAGCTTAATCTAGTAGTTTCATGGCGGTTTTAGTTAGAAACAAGTTGGACAGTTATCCAGCCTCTGTACAAGCAAATGTGTCCCTATTGTAGTTCAGCTGGACTTAAGCGAGGAATAACGGTGCTCAGCTTCGGCAGCTTCGTATCCATTTCTCTGATTTCTGAGCATTGTTTCTCTGCGTAGCAACAAAACCTTTCTGTGCTTTCTGATGAGGTCTGAGTCCCCAGAAATGTACCCGACCGCCTAATGCAAATATTGGGAGCAGTAGCAGATGTTCTGCTGTTAGCCTCCTTCTCTGAATTGACTTCTCTGAATTTCTTTTAATTTGCTTATGTAGAATTTGCATACACAATTTTTCTAGTCTCTAGACCTATGTAAATCCAATACAGCAAATGCCAGCTTGTGGTTCCTATTCCTGTTTTGCTAGCCAATGTTACTTGTGAGTGTTGCTTGCAAAAAGGGTGCACCTAACTTATGGTAATGAATTCTCCTCTGTTTACTTACGATGCATTGTATTTTTCACCTCAAAATCCCTGTGTGATTTATATAGATGTCACCTTTGCTCTGCTCTTGCCAGCAGCAGCTCCCACTAAGCCTGGAGTTGCCATGAGGCCAACTGCTGGAAGGTATGTGTGTGTGGGAAGTGCGACTGTGCGACTACTTGGGCTGTTTTTATACTCACAGGTATTACCGAGCACTGCCAGAAGCAAGGCACTGAGCTACATGGACCTTCATTAGGTGATTATTTAGTTTTGATGGTGGTAAATATTATTATTATAAAGATGCATTACGTAGATTACAGTCTGAATCACCCCGCAATGATAGTTCAGTAAGGCAGAGGTAGTGTTTTCCTTTGTGCAGCTGTGAAAATAATGGTGCTTTTTGGATGGGAATGAATTGCCATCTGGAGGTGCCTTCCTCTCTTCTTTTTTAGTTGCACAGCCCAGATATTTGGTCAGATGAGCTTAGATAAACATAACTGTTACATCACTGAGCTTAGGTCAGATGTGTCTTGTTACGTCACTATTAATATCATGATTATTACATGGTGAACTAAGACAGAATGCAGAAGTTCAGGCTCATGGCCCTTTTCCTAATCCTCAAGGATATACCTTCCTTCTGGTTACTGAAACTGAGACCAGCATTTTTGCTCAGGTGAACTGGTTCTAATGCCACGAAAGTGAGTGGAGCAAGGCCTCACTTGCACATGTGCAGAAGCAGCGACCCAGTGCAGGGTCTGACTCCAGCTCCTGGAGAGCCCTGCCTCCATCCGAGACACGGCACTTTTTGCTCAATGTCCCTTTCATTTGTGACCAGCTCTGTTGACATTCTCATTTGTCCTGTGTGAACTTGGTGCCATGATCTCAGCAGTCAGCTAAGTCTCAGAAAACCATTGCCGGGCTCTTCTGATCCCAGCCCAGGTAATTTGGATTCATTATTAGAAAACAGATGGGCCTTACATCGTTAACACAGCAACGGGAAGCAGCAGGCTTGGCATTCGTCACATGATTGCAGCGAATTGGGCTCTGTAGTTATGTGAAGTCAAGCAATGGGGCAGAACTTGGCTTCCGAGCAATGGAAGGGCCATGGCTGTGAGAAGCTGGTAGAAATGCTTGGGTGCAGGTGGGAGGAGGAAAACCCTCAGAGGCTCCAGCTCAGTGGAGACCCAGTGAGTTTGTTTTTGTCAAGCTCTTGACAGAGGATGAACCGTCAGGTCTATGAAAAGGTGGGAAAAGATGTATGTGAGTAATGTGACAATCTCTAGGCAACTTGCTTTGGGTCTGTGAAGGACTATTTACAGTGTTTTGTCATGTGTAAAGTGGCCTTATGTTAAGTTTGACAGTGGCATATAGCCCACGCTTCTCGTGTGTCCCATGCTGAGATGTAAATATTTCAGGGAGGGTATGCTGTCATTTACATTGATGATTCCGAGAGTCATCATGCTGAGAGGTGAATGAACAGATACTTCTGTGCACACTGATGTGGGAGGCTCCGGAGTATTTTTTGCTATGGCTTTGTGGTGGGCAGAGAGAAGTCGGTCGGTCACTGCTGCAAGTTCCTGGCTCAGGTTGGGCCCCCCAAGACACCGGAATAATGTGTTCCCAATTTGGGAACCCGCAGAGCTGTGGGAGCTGATCTCTTCTGTTTGTTCTGTGACCTTTCCCAGCTGATTGGCACTGATCTTTTATGCACCGGATAGACGATCTTTTGTGGTTGACATTTTGGGATGACTGAATATGGATTAACCTAGGCAAAAATATTTCCTTTTTTTACCTTCAAACAATGCCCTTCTCTTCCAAAAATGCCTGCTCCATCAGGGGACACAGATCAAATCCAGTTTGGACTGAGACAGTGCTGTAGAGGAATCAGAATTCACAGCCGGGAAGGGGCAGAACTGGGATTTCTCTCACTAGTATTTTCTCGGAGAATCTGAGAGGAAACTGATGTTCTTGACATAAGATCTCATGGCCATCCTGAACATTTAGCAGGACATGTCAGTCATGAAGAAGAGGCCCAAATTCTTGCCAGAGTCAGTGAACCTTGTCCTAGCAGACTTGGGCAGATCTGGTAACAGAACAGGATTAGGATATGAGAACCTTTTGTAATGCATCAGGCACATAATTATTTTTTAAATATCTTAGTAGACTTAGTGGGATGACTCAGATGTTGAAGACAGAGACGTGTTTCTCTGCTTTGCTGGATGGGGGCCAGTTTCGGCACAGCCAGTCCTGTGCACCAGTTGTACTGGGGTCTCTTCTGGTGTTGGGATTCATGGTTCTCTGCTCCGAGAAGACAAAAATCAACTAGCCGCCTAATCCCTTGAGCTATTGAATTGACGGTGCTTCCACATGAACAACACGTGAGCTCTTAGGTAAAGTGTGTCCAAGTGACACGTCTACACTGCTGTCACTGGAGTTTATTTTGATTTTTTTTCCTGTTACTGAGCAGGGCTGCACAGTGCACTTCTGCAAAGAACCATGGCACAGATACACACAGGAACATCCGTGTCACTATTTACAAGTGCCCTTACGGTCTCGGCATAAAAATACTTCTGCTTACAGCAGTGCAGCTCGTATGAAGGTCTGCAGCTGGTTATTGAAGCTGATCTTTACTATTAAGGTTAATTTTAAGGTAGCCCAGTTGGTCTGTTGACTAAAATATCCTCAAATTTGAGTTCTTGGTCTGGAGCTGCCTGAAGGCCCAGCTCTTCCACTAAAACCTTTTTTCCACCTTGCATTCAGAAATAAACCTCTAGCTGACTCTTAATTTGACTCATATCTAGGGTAAAACTAGGCTTTCAGGGGTAGTGAGCTGGCCAGCAAACCACGCTCATCCCCCGAGCAGAGAGCACCCAGACACTCGCCGTTCTGCAGCACTTGTGTCCAGCTGCGGAGCTGGCTGCAGAGGAAAGGCTGAGTCATTTCCACGGGATGTTTCACGGAGGAGCTAAGTGATGCGGGGCTTGGGTCTGAACAGCTGTGTTTCCTGGTGAATAGTAATTCTGTTTACTTAGAAGAGAAAAAAATCACTGGGGGCCTCAGTGCTGCTGTGTCATACCGGGCTGGATGAAGTCTTGTTTATCTCAACCTGCAAAGAGAGAGAAGCGATTCTGGTGGCACTTTTCAGAAAAGCATTCTCTACTTTTTGGGAGCATTGGCAGTGGAAGTAGTCCATAGATTTGATTCCTGAAGCTTTTTTATTCTGCTTGTTCTGTAACAGCAGTAGCATGTTACCCCAGCAAGAACAAAAGAACCTCGCGAGGGACTCCTGACATCCCACGCCAGGCTGAAATTTTGTTGTCACACCAAAGCAGTTTCAGTCTTGTAAGTGGAGAGGGGTGCTTTGGGGTTTATGCTGGGCTGAGTGAGCTCTGGAGCTGGCTTAGTGATTTTTCTTCTGGTCTTGATTTTCATGCAGCGTTTGTTTTGCCCAGCATCTACTTGTTTATATAGGACCTACTATAAATCTTTTGGTACTTGTTTATAGGGAAAGAGGAAATAACTGAACATGCTGTTTACTCTGAGGATGGGCTATTTTGACCCAAAGTGCTGGCAGCAAGTTCCTGCTTTATGACAACGTGTCATGAGAATCATTAATGCTTCTACAGGGCACAGAGGAGCTCGGGTCCCTCGGCGAGTCACACATGGGGCTCATGTGCCAATCACCGGTGCATGTGAACAAGGCAGCCAGAAAGTGCCGTCTCACCTCCACCCGCCTGTTCCCTTCTCTGACAGCAGTGCTGCACTGATACACTGCTGTGCGCTCGATCACATCTGTTGACATTCACGTGCCCAAATAGCATAGGCGATCAGCGGTGGGGGGAAAGGAGTTCCTCTGCTCACAGGCTGCAGCTGGCACCAGGCATGCTGCAAATCCACGGCGGCTTGTCAAAACTTGCAGCTTGTTTCATGACAGTGAGGTCTGGAGCTGGCTTGTGATTTTTCTTCTAGTCTCGGGTTTTGTGCAGTGTTTGTTTTGCCCAGCACCTACCTGTTTATATAGGACCTATTAGAAATCTTTTCCGCTCAGGACAGATTCAAACTCATGGGAAACAGCAGTGATCTGGGACCTGCCACAGCGCAAATGGTTCAAGGAGGATGGAGCAAAACCCAAAAGTTTTGCACTTTCCTGTAATTTGGTGAAACAGCCAACGGTGCTTGCCTGCAGTTTGGGCCAATGATGGGGATTTGGTGCCTTTTCTTGCAGGAGCCAGGCAGTGAGGGCAGCATACTTTGTGTTGGTTGTAAACCATGTCCTGTGTTAGTTGAAGAGCCAGTCCTGGCTTGCGGGGGCATGGTACCAAATTGCAGGCTTTACTTTTGCCCAATCCAGGCAACTTCTGGAGGTTCAACTACATGTTAATGATCAAAATCATGGAAATAATCGTCAGCATAAACCTAACAGATGACTGGGAGGGGAAAATATCAATCAAAAGCGGATGAGATATTTCTCTACTTCAGAACAGTGGAATTGCTGCTGGGTCAGATCCCAGCCCCAGGTAGCTCATGGCCCTGTCTCTGACAATAACTGTGTACAGCTGTGTCCCATGCTGATTTCTTAAGAGGTGCTTAATTCTTGGTTGAAATGGGCCTGGCAATTTACTCTTTAGCTTTAAGTGTGCCCCGTTACAATAATCGCACACAAAGAAAGAGGACATCTGTTCAAGGAGTGTCTGCTTGTCTTTTACACTCAAAAAGTCACTTGGAATGTTATTTTATTTTATTTTACCTGTTTAGCATGGTGGGGAGTGAACAGCTCTTGCTGTTCAAAGAAAATAAAGCTGTTCCTTGAGATTTTTATATCTGTAACACTGAAGTAGTCCAAAGACTGGTCCTGTACCAAAGACGTTTTCCCAACAAGATCTTCATTTTCATGTGCCATTTATAGTAAATGAAGACATGTTTGTAGGAGTACCGATAGATGGAGAGGTTGATCATGCAAAAAAACTGGAGGACTGTTTTTTGAAACTTAAATCTGATTATGCATATATGCTATTTTTATTCCTCTCTTTAGTTATCTGTCAAGGAACATTTGTGCAAATGAGTTTTCTTTGTGGATTTTAAGCATGCAAGCTGGAATGCTGGCAGAAAGATATCCTAAATACTGCTTTTATATACCGCTTTTCCCCAGGATTTTCAAGGTTAGCCAAATTCTGAGTTCTGGTTAGTCATTGTGAAAATGAAATGTCATCTGACCTATAGGACAGATCACAACGAGGCAGCTTCACTTTGATCTGAAGATCAAACGCTGCTTGCCAAACTGAGAATATTTATGAAGTAATGGGTGAGTCTCAGGAAAAACAAGTCTCACTTGTGACTGTATTGGAAGTGGCAAGATGGCAAAATTCATAGTACGTTACCGGTGAGTTGAGTAGGATGAGTTATTACTAATAATATCCAACTGGCTGTCTCTTGGGTTGGATTTCACATGTCTTATGTGGACTGGCAGATGAGGGTAGCGGTGGAACTTGTGAATTACAGTTATTTTTATGCTACCGTTTAACCCAAATAAGAAATTAGGAGTTATTTATTTAATATGAATATATGGATGCCATAAAGTGCCTCATAAACAAAGGTGAGTGTGTGTATACACCTATACATGTATACATATACTTCTTGCAGGAAAGAGGTACTGTGGATGGGTATGTGGGGCTGCCAAACTCAATATACCATGTCAGCCGTCAAGGTCTCAGGCCGTGATGGCACATGTACTTTCAGTCTGACATCATCTTAAAATTTGTGCTTTATGGGCATTTCTCTTATTAAGGCCTGGCCACGCAACATGTTTTATTGGGGCAGGAGTTCCCAGTTGAAGGAAACGGATTAGAACCTGCTGTGAGCTGTTTCTAGTCCAGGGAAGGGCTGTAATTTTTGCAGAGGTAGAGCGAACTGCTTTTGAATTGAGCTCTTTGAAGTGAAGATATTGGGTGGCATGGTTTCCCTTGTGCTTGCCTGGGCCCGCAGCGTGCAGCCCTGGGGAGGGAGGGGAGGACCGTGTGGCTTTGCCGAGGGTGTGTGGAGGAGAGGAAGAAGGGGCAGGTATCCTGAGAAGCCTGTCTGAGTCTGAAAGCGCATCAGAAATCCAGTGCTGTCACACAAACCCACCTGCATGGGTTCTGTCTCAATAGCCCCAGGGGAGCCCTGGGGCTGGCCCAGGGCACACAGGACGCAGCTCCTGGGCTTGGCTGGCTGAAGCCCATTGCCATCGTAGTCCCCGCTGAGCTCAGCTCCTGCAAGGAGCTAACAGCCTCCCCGCTCCCGCTCATGGGACATCCCACCCTGCCTCAGTGCCTGCCAAGTGCCTGCGAATCCCCTCTGCCTCAGGGCTAAATACTTTCTATAGTAGTTTGCCTTCAGGGTTGCAAATCTCTGTTTTGTTTCTAGCCTGAATTGGCTTTATTTTAGGCTCCAGCTGTTGAAAGCATGCTGAAGAGCAGGGGGTAGGTTGCGAAGGGACCCCCAGGACCTCCTGCTTCCTATGCCCTGGGGCATGGATGTGTGCAGGGTTCGGTGTCCGTTGTGCAGGGCATTAACCACAGCACGGTGCCAGGCTCTGACACCAGGCTCTGCTCCCGGCACCCTGGCACCGCTGCTTCTCCCTGCCCTGGTATCCCCGCAGCCTGGCCCCCTCTTAGCCTGGCTAATAAACCTGGGTCAATAAACCCAGCTGGCATGAGATCCTGGCCTCGGGGGACACAGAGGCACCGTGGGGGGGGACAGAGGGAAGAGGGAGAACATGGCAACGACAAGAAAATTGCGCTCTCTCAGGATTTTCTAGTCTCTGCTGGAAAACTGGATCTGAGAGCAGGTGGGCGGGAAGGAAAGGCAAGAGGGGCAAAAAGCCTCCAATAAATCAGTGAGGCAGAGAGGGGACCATCCTGTAAGGATGAGGGAGAGGCAGGGGAGAGCTATGGCTGGAGCTCCCCTGCCTGCCTCCCAGAACCACCTTCCCACCGCCGGCCAGGTGTCCTCACTCCGCTGCCGAAAACCCGGTGCCAGCTATTTGCTCATCGCAGTCACGTTTGTTTGGGTGTCTGCGCCTCCCCAGGAGGTGGCTCTGTCAAAAGCAGGTACCCACAGCCCGCAGGGCCAGCAAGGGTGGGCAGCGGGAGCTGGTGCACCCCAGCTGCCCACCCTGAGCCCCTGCCTCCTCGCTGCCTGCACCCCGGGGGCCCCTCCGCAACTCTCCGTACAAAGAGCTACCGGGCAGGTCTCCCGCTCGCTGCCTTGCCTGGAAAAGGAGGAGGAGGAGGAGGAGGAGGAGGAGGGGAGGGTGGTGATAAGGGGCTTGCTGCGTCGCCTCATTTCTGTATCCAGCACACAGCTCGTGGGGTGTGTGCGAGTGCGTGCATCCGCTGCCTGAGGACTACTGCTGCTGCAGTCTCGGCGCTGAGCTGCCGGCGACCAGGCATCAGGGGAGCTCTGGCTGTTTACTGCCTGGTGACAAGTGTTGCAGTGCAAAAGCCGAACGCGTCCGTGGAGGGGAGGCTGCGCTGGCAGCGGCACCTGTAAGGAGCGGAGGGGAAGAGGCTTACCGAGGCATTCAGCAGCAGGCAGCCGAGGCTCCAGGCATCGGCACCTCTTCCCAGTGTCTCCATCACTGCTTGCTTCGGATCTCTTCTTAAGGGAGAAGAGGAAAAAGGATCCAGAAAAGCCCTGCAACTGGACAGCCCCTGCTGGAGTCTAACAGGTGTTTGCTGGGATTTGAATGGGGAGGGGACGGGTGGGGAGAAAAGTTAATTGGAGAAATTGGGGCTAGGAGAGATGCAATGATCTTGCACCAAGTGGATGTGCCATGTCTGCATGTGAATAGCACGTCTAGAGAAGCTCAGAGGGATGTCTTGCAAGTGATCTGCTCGATCTCCGTAGAAACGCTCACCTCTGCCTGCAAACTTTCCCCTGCCAGAAGTTGGGAGGAATAAAAAAGCATCAGAAAATCAAAAGGGGAAGATCTCAGTGGACAAAAACACTTGACCTAAACTGTTGCATCCCCGACCCAGGGCTCCAGTGCGAGCGTCCCACCGGTGTCTCCTGGGCTCCCAAGCCGATTGGCGGTGGGTGGCGTTGGCCAAGGCGCCCGGCAGCGTCCCCAGCATTGGGGACGGGCCGAGCAGCATGCTGGCTGCGGCGCCCGCAGCCGGCGAGCAAACCCCGTGTGCCTGACCCGCCGGTGGTGCCGGGGCGGTGGCGGCCATGGCTGCAGCCATCGCCAGCTCCCTGATCCGCCAGAAGAGACAAGCCAGGGAGCGGGAGAAGTCCAATGCCTGTAAGTGTGTCAACAGCCCCAGCAAGAGCAAGGGAAGCTGCGACAAGAACAAGTTGAATGTGTTTTCCAGGGTCAAACTCTTTGGCTCCAAGAAAAGGCGAAGAAGGCGACCAGGTTGGCAAGGGTTATGTTTGGGGGGTTGCTTTGTTTAATATAATGCAAACGAGGATATGCATCAGGCGTGGGGAAAGGGGGACCGGTGCCTCAGGGCTGGTAAAATGAACGTGCAGGTATTGCCCTTCCTGGCTTTTATGATCTGATAGACATGGGTGCACCATGCCAGTCCCTTCCCCTTTCACGTTCATCTGGTTTATTTGGATAACACACACCATTGCTATCTGCCTCACTTGCACACCCATGTGCACCCGTGTACTGGTAATTCAGTAGCCTGTCTTAGACATACACAAACACACGTGATTGATTTGTAGGGGAGATGCTTGCAGGGGAAGTTCCCACACATACACCTCCTTCAGTTGTATGTTAAATAACTTAGCGGTCTAGAGATCTGTTTTTGTCTCCCTGCTTTGCAGAATGCCTGTGCCGTGCTTTATTTGCTGATTGCAGATGAGGCTTTTTGCTTTCGCTGGCACCTTCCAGGCTTCAGCGCCCTGTTCCTTTCTAGGAATCTCATACATGCAGCTGCCCTGCAGACGCAATGCTCTCTGTGTCAGAGGTGCGAAAGATCAGGCATGAAGACTCAGTCCCTGATCGGAGTGGGTTTTGTACATGGGAGGAGCAATACCCTCTGGTAATGTTGCTATCGCTTTGCCGTGCTGAAACATTGATGCCGTTCACCACTTAACCTGTCTGCCTTTCTCAGCAGCCACTGAAGAGGTGCCTCGCTCGCAATTTACAAACAGATTTGGGATGTATTATGGCTAAAAAGCCAAAGTGGGGGTTGGATTAATTTTTTGTCAGAAAAGTTGGTCGATAAGAATTGTGCATCCGTCAGTACGCTTATTAAAGGTTGCTAATAGGAAGTACTGTACTTATGCAAACTATTGTAAGCTTTTGCCTTCAGCTCCTACTAAAATGAAGTACAGTAGCAGAGCTCCCTAATGTCTTTCATGACAAACACAAGGAGTCTTATCCAGACATTGGCTGTTGGAAATGACACATCGTATCTTCACAGTGTGATTATCTCTGAATTAAGTTGTTGCGGAGCGAGCTGCGGAGATGCATCACCTCCTGACAAGCATAATTGTGTGAGGTGACTACAATGCAGATGTCATTGGGATTCAGTGGAAGTAGACCTTTTTTGCAATTACTCCTGGTGCATTACCGAGGTATCTTAAATGACAGACTTGACAGCAGATCCTGTTGCTGTTTACTTTTTGGTCTAGAATAGTCTGAAACCATATGAGATACCTCGCTTTCTAACTGTGAATCTGAGAATGGTTGTGAAAAAAAAGAAATCTATCCAAACTGTGCGTTGTTTTGATCTTTCTTCTTCTAGCTGATGAGGTAATTACCTCAACCCTTATGGTAATATTTATTTTGCTGTTCCACACATTGCTGGATTTCAGGGTTCCCCCCTCCATTTTCCATATGTTCATTGAGTAGTTCATCACTTCGGATGCTCTGTACTCTTTGAAGCAGCGAGGAATGGGGGTTTGTTTATTAGAGCTGCAGCAGTTCCTGTGCTAAACATTTGCTGCTATATATTTGGGCTCTCAACTGTCACTATGGCTCTTATTAGTGCTATCGTAGTAGTCCTCTTTTTCCTCTCCATTTAAGAACTCACACCTTTTTAAAAGGCAGAATACGCTCTTTGCCAGCTCATTTCTAATCTTAAATGAGATAGGGCTGAGCTCCTGAGGCCAAGCAGCACACTGTCAGAATTTGCATTCACTGGAAGCAGATTTTACCGTGCTACCTACATTGCAATCAAAAGTGGCATTTAATCATTCTGGTAATTGATTTCAGAGACATATATATATTTGATCTCAACCTAAATGAAAAGTGTTGCAAAGCTGGTTGCCCTGCTTTTGTTTTGGGTCTTTTTCATATCTCAGCCTTGAGAAGGAACCTGGAGATTCGTTTTTAGCATCCTGCTCGCTTGGAACGGCACATCAGGATTTCCCACATTAATCTCACTATTGTTTTTTTACAGAGCCTCAGCTTAAAGGTATAGTAACAAAGCTATACAGCAGGCAAGGATACCACTTGCAGTTGCAAGCAGATGGAACAATTGATGGAACAAAAGAGGAGGACAGTAGTTATAGTAAGTGACATGAGAATAAATGGTGTGTTTGTGAATTGTGGTGTCTCATTCTTCCCATATAGGTCCGTTCAAAATTGTTGTCCTGGGATGACTGAGTGAGTGGAAGCGGCATTAACACTGTGCTCGCAGCGCAGAAGTCTTTCAGACTTACTGGGTCTGAGAGAAATGCAAATAAAAATCACTTATAGAAATAATGAACTAGAGGAGGTAATGATGACACATATGACAAACAAAGCAAATGTTATCTCCATGGTAATCTAGAGAAGTTCATTGCTGTCCTTTGGATTTTATTAGATTTTTTTTTTTTTGATGGGGAAAATTTGCTCGCCTACTCAGAGTGCCTGAAATAGAATAACGCTATCTCCACTCTTAAACAGGAGCTCATTCAAACAGAGCTGTGTTATTTCACACAATGAGAGTTCATCATCATTTTAAAGTTCACATTTCCCTATTATTATTATTTTTTACCCCTTCTAAACTTGATTATACCTTCAGCTTTCAACCAGCTTTCCCTCAGCTTTTCTGTGAAAAAGCCTTGGATGCTTTTGGTTTGGTTTTGGGTTTTGGTTTGGGTTTTTTTGTTTGTTTTTTTTTTTTTTTTTTTTTTTTTTACAACTTTGAGAATTAATAGAAAACAGGAAAAGATGACTAGAGCATAGATTTGGTGTGTGTGAATAAAATATTTAAGCATTTCACATAGTTGTACTCTTTAGCTTAAACTACGTTTCTGTTCTGAAAGGAGTTAGGAGGAGCAAGGGGTTTGAGAAGGTATTTCAGGCCACGTAGACAACAAACCAGAAAATCAACAGGCAGACCTTCCTTTTTAATTATTAAAAAAGTGCTGATTTAAGTGCCATCCTTTTAATATGAAAAGCCTTTGCAGGTGAAACATCGTTTCATTTTACAGGGCACTTGAATATCGCAGAATAAGCACTAGATGCAATAGGAAGTATCCCATCTTATTTGTCCGATTGCTCGCTCCCACACTCTTCCCGCACCCTCTTTAATCCTTTTTGCGTCCCTGTGTTAACTTCTGAGCGACAGGAGAGAGCCGGTTAGGCTGCTGGAGGAGGTCTCCTCTGCAGCCACTGAAGGTGCTGGCCTTAGGGCAGAGCACAAGCCTACGATCTTAGGGTTACCTGAGGTCTGGCTCCAGGTCCCTTCCTCACCCGTGAGGAAGGCAGCACAAAGACCAGATCAGTGCAATGCTGAGCGGCTGCTGCCATCTTATTGAGTTCTCCTCAGTGCAGCCACAAAATCTGCTCTAAAAATGGTCCTTATAGACCTTAAACATTGCTTTTCATTCAAGTGAATGATCTAATATATATGATTTTAAAAGTCAGTACAGATCATTCAGGATTTCAGGGTAATTCTGTTAATTATCTTAAAAACCAAGAAGAAATAGGCAAACCTTACATTTTAAATCAAAGCATGATATTATTATAAACTTTGAATGTACCAGAGCAAATATCTGAAATTCCATGGTGGTTTTAAGTGATTGTTGCATTCAAATATTTTGCTTGCAATTCATCTAATAGGGATTCTGAGATTCAAAAGAAGATAAAACTTATGGGAATCTGTCCTTTTGACATTCATGCACATGTGTCTGTTTCTGAGATATCTTAGTTTTCACTGTGTCCTTAAATTTACCATAACTTGACAGACTACAAAGCAAATCATAAAAACTCCTTGTTGCTGGATACCAGCCTTCCAAAATGCTGAATACTTAAATATAATGGAAGTATCCCAGAAATGGGATGCAGCTGGGCTGCAGTATCTAAGTATTCAGAACAGAGGAGGGTTTCATCACAAAAAAACACATGCTTTTGTATATATTTATATATATTGCATATATATAGGTAATATATATATTACCTTTTATGTAAGCTAAGTGTATGGACCTGAATGTGCTGCATTCCTGAATTTATTTTAATTGCAATATTTTTAATGGAGCTAGTAAGACAGACTGATTCATGCTGTGGATCAGAGTCCGCATAAGGGGCTTCCCCCAAACCCTTACTCACATAAATATTAAGCGGATCGGGCCCTCTAAAGTCCTTTCTTCCAATATCCGCAGAGACATCTCTCATTTAGCCCATATTTGTGCACTGCGGGAAGGCACAGGACTTGTAGCCCCCTCCAAATGTGGGGGGACTCCTCCTCCAGTCCAATCTCCTCTTTTGCACCCCCGAGGGATATCATTGCTGTTCCCTTTTGTCACCTTCACTGAACATTTGCTCTGAGACCATTTGCTTTGTATTCGCTGCGATAATAAAACCTCCCTTTAACAGTAAGGGGAACATCCTCAAATGCAGCTGTGGCCAGCAAAGCGGTTGCACAGCACTAAGACTCTGAAACTGCGTTTTTTAGAGCAAACCATAGCCATAGTCCACCTGGTCTGCAGACACAGCATTGGTCAGCCTTGTTTAAATCTCAGAATTTTTCTTCCCTTTTTATGGTAGCGATGGGGAGAGCTTGTGGCTCCCGATAGCCAGCTGCTGTTTTGCGCTCCTGACAGCATCCTGGGGCCAGGAGTCCACCTTCTCCATCGTTTGCTACCTAGAGCTGGGTGGGAAGTTTGCCTGAAGATCGCCTTTGGCTCCCGACTTGGGAGCAATTATTTCAAGCTCTGCAGACCTGCTGCTGCATGCAGGGTTCACAAAAACAAAGTTGCATCCACAATTGTAGGGAGTTTAAAAGAAAGCTGAGATTTTGGAACACAACTTAGGCAGGAAGTGAAACATGGATTTGAGGAGCTGTAGCACTCACCAGACCTCGGTTTTAGCCAACAGTCCATGTAATTTGAGGAAATGCTTCACGGAAAGGATTTCCTGGCTGCAAAACAGATTTTAAATGTGTTAAATAGGGCAAGGTTTTAAATCAAGGCAGAATTTATTCCCCAGTTTTGGCAAGACAAAAAGATCTGAGGACCGATAAAATAAGGAAATATAGGAAACGGTATCCTGCAGAAAGTGTATGGAGGTCCAGGTGGCCAAGCCAAGGATGGCACAGACCTCACAGTAATGTATACATTCATAAATCCAGCTGTGGCCTGCTGCCTCTTATTTTGCAGCTCTAATTCTCTGTCAGCTTGTATTGCACAAGGGCCATAGCAAAGATCGTTTCTCCCTTAGGCATCGCCAAGTTTTTCATTACCATGGATATTATGTCCTTATTTTACACAGCACAAATGTAATAGGGAAAGGCTACGATGCAAATAACTTTGCATTATCTCATGTTAACACAAACTGATTGTAGTAGCAAACAATTTCTTTGCCTGTGGCTTTTTTTTCACCCTTTCTGCCGTATCTGCCCACATGAGGGTCAAGTGCTTAGGAATGCGATAGCATCTCAAGCCTGTTGTCCATGGCATTAGAGGCTTGCAGAGAAGGGGGCTCTGCTGTTGGCCCCATCAGCATTCGCTGGTCACAGACAGGCCGCTCACTGTTCCAGAAGCTGGGCTTAGACTTGCTGCTGTGCAAGGATGGTGGGAGCAACGGCTGCTGCGAAAGGGGACAGTCCCCTTTTTGGTGCAGTGCCCTCGCCTTGGAAGCAGCAGCTGGGGCAGCCTGGCTGTGCGTCTGGCTCTGCTGGCATAGGACAGATTGACTGTGCACCCCTCCAACAGCTGGTCCCTCTTCCCTTCAGCAGAGGCAGCATTACTCCCCCACAGCCCTTTTGCAACTTCCGATAGTCTGTGCCACAGCAGCTGCTAATCCCACCGATGTCTAAACCAGCTTCTGAGTGTGCCCAACCCTCGTCTTGCCTCAAAATAGAGCATGTACGTTTATGGCAGGAAAACGTGTTCAGCTGCTGAGGGAAGCAACTGAGCACCCATCGCAGTGGGTGCCCCAGCCCTCCCCTGGCAGAAGTCACTCAGCCTCGTATCTCTGCTCACTTTGCCAAGCACAGCACAGCCAGGGATCGCTCACTAAAACCGATCTCCGTGACTTGTGGCTGTGAGCTGTATCTTCTCGACTGTCCCAGGCTTTGCCCTGGCCTCAGCTGGTCTACTGACAGGTTCGTAGCTCTATTTACAGTGGAGCCCATACTTGTACCCTTGTGCTGAAAATACCCAAGCGCTTGCCCTACTCGTAAATATGCCATTAAGAAAGCACCTTTCAAAAGAGACCTTCAGGTTCTGCCTAGATACTGAGCTCTAAATTGTGCTCTCCTGCCTACATGGAGATCAGATGCTGCTTTTTGGGGTTGAACTGCAAAAGAGGGCTCTCTAAGGGAGTATTTACTGAGTCAGGGAATATTTTGTCCCACAAATAAATTCAAGCATTTGATAGAACGAATGAGAAATCCATTTCCCTAAGCATTTCCCTTACTGAAAATCTAAGTTTTGTTTGCCAAAACCTGCACAGAACTAGAGGATTTTGTTTTAGTGAAGAGAAAGCCATTTCTGTTGATTTTGTGCTTGCAGGCGAGCGTGAGGAGAGGCTGCGTGTGTATGTCTTTGTGTCTGCATGTACACTTGTGTATGAGAGGGAAAGAGAAAATAGGTATGATTTTATGATCTCCTACATTTATTTGTTAGTTCTGGGTATTTCCACCTGCTCGGATACATTTGACCACTGCAGGAAATTCAATGCTCAAAGGTGCCCCAAGCTCAGAGCAGAGCACCCGTAGTTCGTAGTGTGCCAGCGCAGCCGGGCAGGCTCAGCCCAGCCCTGAGCATGTCCCTCAGCTGCTGCGCGTCCCCCCCCCGAGGCTATTGCACCCTGCCTTCACCGAGCCATGGGGCTGAGATGCTCAGGTTAACGCGGGACAGCATACGGAGCTGGAGGTCCAGCTGCTTGCTGGAACAGGGTCTGTTTTCACCAGAATTTACTCCTTCGTCCCCAATGCACAGTGTTAACTTCTGGCCATGCCTTTATCAAAATAGGATATGTATATGTTTGCTCTTTCTTTTTTTTGAGACACCCTTGACAACGCCACACCCAGAATTTAGGATCTGTATTAAATGCTGGCAAGATGCAATTTTCTTTTAATTAAATGTGACCATTTGGGGGTTGTCAGGCTGCAAAAGGAATTTATAATGGGTCATAATTCCTAGCTTATACTTTTGAAAATAATAAAAATATCTCAAATTCATAATTCAGTTTTAAATTGGCTTCAGGCAGTGGCTATAAATACCAAAATTCAGCCTGAAGCAGACCAGAGTTTTACAGCCAAGGATTGGAAATAAGAGCCAGTTTGGCATTGCTTCATCCTATTTCTGCACTTATACAGCAAACTGGAAGGAGATGCTTTGGGTTATGATAACAGTTCTCAAAAATTTTCTTAACTCCCCATTATTTTTAATCCTACATATTGAACACAGAGTACTGTATTCAACTCATTATTACTTGTGTTCAGTGTTAATGTATCCACAAATTTAAGCTCTGGCAGAGCTTTGCTTTGGGGTGGTGTTTTTTTTTTTTAATTTGGCACTTACAAACTGGAATCTTCGTTTTTTGAAGAGACGTTTCTCTGCTTATAAATACTGCTACTATTAGCATGTATAGAAGCATAAACACAAGCAGAACATTCGAAGCAGCTCAATTTTGAGAGAAGAGATTTAGGGCTTGATCTAATGAATATGCTGTCGTTTCATTTCATTTTGAAGTTATTTAACTCTGTTTTTTTCAAACCCATTCTCCTCTCAAAAAGAGAAGGAAAACCTGATGAATTTTGAAAACATTTTGAGATGTTAATGAAGGTTTTTAACTTTTCTGAATTTCATCTTGCGCCTTCGTTTTGGTCAAAAATGTTTACTGAATTTGATCTGAATTTGGAAAAGAAAAAGTTTTGATTGTCTTGAAAAGCTTTTTGTTTGTTTTTGGATTCCCCCTCCCCCCACTTATTGTCAGGAAAAAACAAAACCAAAAACAAATTAAGTATGTTCAACTCTACTCAGCAGACCCTGGATTCTGCTCATGAGGCAGGTAAGTCATTTTAGCTCTCAGTACCTCCAATTCACCATCTTCACAATGGGGGAGATACATTGATATGCTCTGTAGATAATTTCTGAGCTGTTGGTGGAAATTGCTATAGGAGACCATGATAGTAACAGTATTGTTCTATAGCACCCACAGCAACTAATGTATGCATGAATGGGCATTTTTTCATTTGGTTGTGGTAACTATGGCTTAATTCTCTATCTAAGCTGCATACTCTGAAGGGTTAATTTTGCTCTCCATCTCCTTTCTCTCCTAGCTTTGTTTAACCTCATACCTGTGGGTTTACGAGTGGTGGCGATTCAGGGGGTTCAAACAAAATTGTATCTGGCAATGAACAGTGAAGGATACCTATATACATCAGTAAGTAAACATTTTTAATTTTGTTCTCACTGAAATGACGGTAAGAACTTGGTAAATGAATAACTTACAGTTCTAAGGAATCTGCTTATAACCTATAGAGACGGGATTTGCTAGCAAATTCAGTATAGTGGTGATATTCTGCTTTTAGCTTATTACTCTATTTCCATTATGAATATATATGGATGTACAGAATCGAACTGTAGTGCCTTTGATACAAACTTTGATCCCAAAGTGTGAAATAAATAAAAAACCACAACCAAAACCCCAAACAGAAAGGATGCTATCTCTTGGTCACTGTGGGCTGCTAGTCAGCGTGGAGTACAGAGGGAAGGGAATAACTTTGTGAATCACACGCGTGCCTGAACACGTTTTATATCTTCCCATATAATCTCTATTACTGTTATTAAAAGGGATTTGAGAAAGTAGGTTTTTTGTTTGGCCAGGATTTTCAAATAGAAATGGAATTAGGTGCCAAAGTCTTACGGCTTTAAGTTGCTGAGTGAGAAAAGAAATGTTTCATTTAGCAGTTTTGATCAAGAATGTCAGTTAATAATTTTCAGTGGCGTTTCTCAAGAGAGCAAAGAGTGTTTTTATGAAAAAAAGAAAAAAGGACATTTTTAAAAACAGACAATTTTTCAATTAAAAACATTTAGTTGAACTATGTTCAGGGGTTTTAATTATAAAGTTTTAACAGATTTTTTCCAAGGAGGAAAAGAGAGGGAAATGTCATTTATTATCTACTACAAATTATTCTCTTCTAAGAATGATTCCCTCAAGGTGCCTTTAGTACTGATAACAATTAAGTAAACTTATTCAAATCTTTTGTTTGTTTTGCAATCCTGACAGCTGGGACAAGGGGCAGCTTTGCATATTTTTCCTCTTGTATCTGCCAGAGCAAAAGCAAATTAGAGCTGGCTATGCTGTGGGACAAAGTAAAATTTCAGTGAACAGCATCGAACTCCGCTTTTCTTTTAGCTCTGGCTATTTGCTTAGTGCAGTTAATCCACAGATCTGTTCGCAGGGCTGTAGCCACACAGCCAGATCGTGCAAAATCCCCTTAATCCCTTGTAGTCACGGTCCTGTGACTGCACAGTGTCATTTACATTTGCACTGCAAACGTACCTTTGACTGCACCGTGCATTTTCATTTACATTAGCATCCTCAGCTGCAGTCCTTTCTGGCTGCCCACTCGCCGAGAGATCACTGCACCGTGCTGGCTTCCGCGGGCTCAATTCTGCCTCGGGGAGCATTGCCTCGAGTCGCGTCTCAGGGTGGGATAGAGCGGTTTGTACATAAAGCAAAATTTCATCCCTGTGCACAGCGAATGTGCTCAGTTTGAGTAGGTCAGTTCTTTCATTGCATGTGGTCTGGAAGAATCAGATATATTTTTGCAAAGATGTAGAAAATGGGATGGGGACAGATTCTGCCACTGTTAACCTACAACAGAGCAGTAACTTCTCATTGTGAGACGTAACCCTGAAGTCAAAGGGACCACTGAGAGAATGAAGTATCACTTCTAGTATCGCTCGATGTGAGGAGGAGTGGCAGGATATAACCCTTATTTTTACTAAGTCCAGCTTTTAGTTTGGTAGGTATTTAGGCACCTTAGGCAGAGCTCAGAGATTCGCTTTGGTTCTAATTTTTGGTATTTGCATTGATTAGGGATGGTTCTTCATGTGGTCTTATACGTTGCCATGAATAGTGTCTTCCTTGAATCCTTTAGTATCTGTGAATTTAAAAGTTTACGCCATTGCAAAATTAACTGGTGACGTCCCTCTATTTTCCCCTTAGTAACAATGGTCATTTTTGTTTCTTTATTAGGCAGCTGTATTTTCTTATATTTATTCTTTTATTCTTCTTGAACCTGATGGGTTTGGCAAGGCTTTAAACAGACTTTTGTCATGTTGTTGTGTCCCAAATTTGTATTTTTAAATACCCTTCACAAAGACAGGTGTCCATTTAATGTTAATCTACCTTTCCAGATAAAGTTTCCACCCAGGTTCTCAATAATCTTGGGTTTTTCACCTGGTGCCTTCTGGTTTGGTTGTTTTGTCCTTTACAATAATTGCAAGAAGCTGTCTTGGCGGGCAAAACCTAGCTCGTGCCTCTGTCAACGTGCCCAGGGAATGGACAAGGGCCGGTGAGGAGCATCTGCCCCTGCTTCACTTGCTATGCAAAAAGGTTGCCAGAATTGCAGTTCCAGCACCGTTTTTTAAGTGTTTCTAGCGCTTCTTTTGCTGATAATGGTCCTTTCAGCAAGTGATACAGTCTGACAGTCTGAAACATGGGAAATTAGTTCTATATTTTGGGCTGGATTCTTGGTTGATGTAAATGAGTCCCAAGAGAGCTCAGCTGATTTATGCAAGATGAACACTCACCTGTTCAAGGGATGCCAACAGGGAGTCTGGGGAACAGATCAGCTCAAGTAAATGACACATCCTGAGTGTTTCCAAGCCCTTACAGGGATGTGTTCCTGAATGGGATTTGTCAGGAGCAGACAGATGGCAACATGGGATTGATCAGGAGCAAAAGCCCCACAAAACACTGTCAAATTCCTGAAGCAAGAATATAGGGAAAATTAGAGATGTACTTAAATTGTAGATAACTATAAAAGATAGTTGCACCATTTCCAGAGAGAAATGAAATTAGCATTGATGATTCAATGTAATAGGGAGAGAGAATATTGTGGTCTATGTCATGATCGCTTGCTTTCGGTTTTATTGCGACTCTAGCGCTTCAGTCATGCTTGTGTCTGTGCAGAACCCTTTCCTTCAGATTACATTGCCGAAGGTTATAGATTCGTTTGGTAAATGGTTTGAGAAACACCCTACCAACGTGCCATCCCTGTTCCTCACCCCGTGCTACTGTCTGTGCCTTGCACCTGATAGCGCCTTTTAGCCTGAAACACTTTTAAAACACCGCACCTGATAAAGAGACCAGTAAGTCCACGGCAATTACCCCACTGGTAAATAGGTAAATAAGACATCTGGCTTATGGGAGGATTAATGGAGGCTCAGCTAAGTGCTTTCCCACACTCGCACAGGAAAGCACAGACGTTAGGGCTAACACACCAGGTGTCCCATTTCCATGTATCTTGGACTAAATTGCAATATTAAATCACAGTTCATTTTTCTTTTTTAGTGACTGTGGTGAATTCTTGTGGTTTTTTCCTTGTGGTATATTTTTTAGGTTTGGGCTGTGCAGTGACAGAATTGACTGAGTTGATTCTGAGTGTCCTGCGTATGTAGAAAATACGTCCTAGCCACAATCCATTACAGTTGTTGGCAGATGGAGAATATCTGTGGATCCAGTTTGCTAATTTTATTGAGCTCTGGCCTTGGCCTTGCCTCTTCCTCCCTAGCAGTCTGCCAGGATGGAGATTCAGGTATCTGACCTCAAAGGTAGTCTGCAGCGTGGTTTGCTTCTGATCCAGTGACTGTACTCAAGAATGAGGTGAATTTGCTCCATGAGGGGATCAGTGATGTATAATAAATCTGCAGAGAACAGATATCTGTAGTTGGCTGCCAGAGTTTGCAGCGTCTGTCAGAGCAAAAATAAGAACTTTAATGTAATGATGAAAGCTCCTCAGGGACAAGGCAGCAACTCAGCTAAGCAAAAAAAAAAAAAAGATATTATGTTAAAATAGATATATAATTATGTACATTTGTTGTAGAAGTGCATTAAAAGTCCTGGACGGCACGGAAGGGAAGCGACCTTGGTCCTCCCCACAGCCTGCCGTGCTGCCAGTGCTCGCCCCGACACACACTCTGAGCAGTGTGTGCCTCCTCTCCACACCAGCTGGAAAATGCATCTTCATAGCATAGAAGAACACCACATTTGAAATGGGGTTTTTTTTGTAGCCAGTTTCCTACCAAAGTCGATGGGAGTTGTGTGACTGCGTCTCCCAAGCTGAATCCACCCTTACGATTTTATTTGGAGGGACCTTGTCAGGAGTTGTTTGAAGCCGTAGCTCTTCCTGCCGTATGCTGCTTGAGCATCCTTTTAAAATGAAAACACAGGGCTTGATTCACCCCTCCTTACACCAGTGTCATGCTGCTGTAGATGACTTCAACAGGGTTATGGCACTGCTGTCTTATGTAACCACATAATGAATCATGCCCTTTTGTATTTTAGGATGGCTTTTATTTTATTTTTCTTTTAATGAACGACCACATCTTTCAGATGACCACCATATATGCTATGCTTGAGTTTTTCAGGTTTCATACCCTATGAATTCCTTGTGTTCTTTCGTTGTCTTGAACAAAAGAGTGAAAAATATTTTAAGGATCTGTTTGTCAGACATGTAGTCCTAGAGCTATTGCTTTCTCATTAAAGTGATTGTGATTTGACGGAGGAGGCTCACGGTGATACAGAGCAGCAGCTGAGTGAAGTTCATTAAAGGGAAGGCATGTATGTAGGTGAAGAGAATTGGGCGTACTGCTTGAATTCTGCATAGGCTGAAACATAACCCAAAATACAGCAAATTTTAAAAAATAGCCTAAGAATATCTAGCCATGTATTTTCCATGAACCATCATGTCAGAATTTAAAAAAACGTTTAATGATTGTCAGTGAAATACATATTTGTGCTGTAGAATATTTCAGCCCATGTAATTGTGTGCTTGTTTAGCCTGGATACATTGCCAGAAACAGTAAAATTAAATATGTGCTCCTCATTGCATCCTTCTGGCCAGTCTCAGGAGCTATGCCACTCGGCTTCTGAAGAGCGGTTGTTTTCCATCTTATCTTGTTCTGGGCTCCTGTGATTTGCCAAGGCGTTTGATTTAATAGTGTCATATACAAGTAAGCTTACAGCTTCTCCCAGCTGGGACAAGCAGGCTGACCAGTGTGCAGGTATAGAGGAGAGCATGGGCTCAAGGGGGTCCCCAGTTTGGCTTTCCCTTTCCCATCCCCATGCAAGGGCTGCCAGAAATGCCTAGCTCCCCAGCAGCACTTCGTGGATAGGAGCAGCGGGACTGAGCCTTTCCCCAGCTTGTCCCTGGGCTGAGCGATGCCCTCAGGGGCACACCCAGTGCACTTCTGCCACCAGTGGTCCCTGGGACCAGGTGGCTGCTCACTCAAAGCAGCCCCGCAGTGTATGGAATCTGAATGTCGGGTCCTCAGCACCAGCTCTCCCATCTGCTCCCTCTGGGCTGCACTGCCGCGGCTCGCTAAGGTAGACAGAGCCCTCGTCTAAGAGTAGTCCTTTGCCCTGACAATGTGTGATACGACCCAGTCTGTCCCTCCCTCCTGCAGCCTTTCAGCTCACCTCTTGGAAATTCAGGGCATCCAGCCTTTTGTAGGATAGGTATTAGGAAGTACGCTACATGGCAGAGTTGTTTATGCTTGCTTTGTTAGCTCTTCCAGGATGTCCAATATGTTTGAGTTAATAGAGCTGCTGTACGTGGCTTAATTTTGCCATTTCTTGTCTGATGCACTTGGTACAGAGTTAGCATGGGTTTAAGGAGCACTTTTATATAATACTCTGTGCAGAATTTTATATATAATTTACCCTAAGAGAGCATTCAGCTAACGTTGTCCTCTGTATGTGAAATAGATTGTCATATATAAGTTTGGTACCTGCACAGAAAGTAAATGTTGTATGAAGCGTGCATGTTGATTATAGCCAAGAGAAGTGAAATGTGATTAAATTCTCAGAGTGATTCAAAAATTGGTTTTGGTGAGTTGGAGAGAAGAGAAGTTTGTGCATATTTTAATACTGAGCAGTGCAGTGGAGACCTGCTGTAGCTAATGGGAATGGCTGGGGCATTTATAATGAATTACTGGCAAAGAGCATTTTTCTACCTCAGGGAAACAGCACAAACCAAGAGATAGGGGAAATAATCAAAAGCTTCATCTAGTTAAATTTGCATGTCAGTATAAATCATTTTTTACCATGAATGCTCAAGTGCAGACTATACCTTAATATAGTTCATTCTGTTCAGTGATAGGGTCTTAGATACAGCTGCAGCACATTTTTCTTTTCATTGCAACACCTTGCTCTATGCTGGATAAACGTGCAACATCCTCACAGCGAGGAGGGCTGCTCTGGCCCTCCTGTGACCCGGCATCATGCTGACAGCCCTGACTGCTCCTGCTGCCCTACAGCAAAGGTGGGAGAGGGGGCGGGCAAGGTGTGGGATCAGCGCTGGGACAGGAGCATGCTCTAAAGAGGTTTCCAGGCATTGTAGGACCAGCCCGAACTGATAAATGTTTTCTGACACCTTTAACCATGGATGCTGCTCTAAATTATGCCAGCCGCTAAGCTCAGCAGATGCAAACAATTGTACTTTGGTTCAGTCTTACAGCAGTGTTGCAGCGCAGAGGTGGATGCTGGCCGCTGCCTGGCATGGGAGAAGGCTGGTGGGTCTCCATGCAGCATCACCGGCTCCTGATAACGCTGCCCGGATGGGCAGTCCCTGGCTCAAGCTGTGCTCACAGGTTCAGCCCATTACCAGGGAATCTGACCGTGAGTTTTTGGGGTTAGTTGAGAGCTGGACTGTGCCTAGTAGTGCAGCTGTAGAGCCCGCTGCTCGCTGACTTGTCTCCCATTTGCTGAAGGGACCAGCAGCCTGTCACTGAGCCTCCTGTGGCTGTCCGGGCCCGCTCTGTGACGTGGGATGCTCCTAGGGGTCAAGTCCCTGGGGAAGCAGAGTGTTTTCCTGCAGCAGGAAATCCTTAATGGGATACGTGCTTGTCTGTCTGTCTGATGTGTGCTGTTGCTGAGTGGTGGGGTGGAGAGATGTGTGCTGTTTCATTCAGGTCCTTGTCTCTGCTGGGATCGGCGTGATTCCAGATTTTGGGAGATGGACTGCCTGCTGTCTCCAGCAGAGAAGGGGGGAGGGCATCACCCTCACATGGGAGAATTATTATGAGACTCAGCAAGCTGAAAGTCTTGGAGCTATTTTGCTGCTTTTCTCTACAAGTCATCCAGGGCATCCAGGCATCCAGATCCTCCAGGCATCTAAAATCCACAGAAGTGCCGCTGTGCACCCATCCCTCACGGCAGGTGGTGGGAGCTGAGGATACTCAGCACCTTCTAAGATGAGGCTTCATAAGAGGAGCCCAAGAATGAGAAAGTGATGCTTCAGGACTGTGCGCTGCACAGATCCTGACAGACCTGCAGTTAGATGCCTGTCCAACTGCTTCCTAATAGGGTGGCTGTTAAAAATCAGCAGTGAAATTGCTGTTTATGCAAGAACAGTTTCAATGTCCTATGAGATAAATAATATACATGTGAAGTAGATAAAAGACTAAAAGTGCATCCACTCTCTGTGTTAGTCATTTGCTAATCAATGCCAAAGTCCTTGGGTGAAAAGAGAGAAGGTCTTTATAAGCTCAGACTTCGGATGTTGCTCAGAGCAGAAGTTTGGGACACAGCAAGCTCAGAAATGTGGCTGAAATGGCAATTTAGCTCATAAGGCCCAGTTTTTCAGTCCGTTGCGCTGCTCACTGGGGTCACAGTGACACAGAACCAGCATGATGCCAAAAAAAATGCCTTGGCAGAATTTGGAGCTGGACCCAAGTTTGATAGTTTGGCACCTGCATCACACACCGCTTGCTTCCAGCATCGCGTCTCGGCCCCACGCCAGCAAACAAGGAATACGGAGTTCCAGGGCTTCCAGGCGGCTACTCACAACTCCTCACCGTCACGTTGCAAAGCATGTTTGGCAAGTGAGAGTTGTAAGCAGATAAGGACTTGAGCAGACGGCGTGAGTTGCAAAGTGCGAGAATAAGAGCATTGCCAGGTTCTCGGCATGTTCAGTTGGGATTGTATATGCAGATTGCCAAACGACAGATTACGTTGCTATGATTCAGCAGAGCCAATGAGAAATGTGCGGCTTTTCTCGCCAAAATTTGGTGTGGGTGCTACGCATTGTGACCAGTGGTGTAAGTGCCTGTGGGGTGATCTATGTGCCTCCTCCCTGCAGGGCTGGGCTCTTTTGCAGTTTGCTGGGAAAATATGTATATTAGTATTTATGTGGGTTTTTGAGTTGTTGCTTTTTCTTCCTGATATGTATGAAATACCTTCAAGATCAGAAGCAAGATAACCTTCCAAACTTACCCTGTTTTTTTAGAATGTGGCTTAGTTAAAAGAAAGTACCATCGTGAAACCTCAGCTTCTTTCCTACGCTTGCCTTTCCTTCTAGAAAGCTATCTGCCTTCCCTTCTTCCGCCCAGAAGGGCTTCCCCTCCCTCTCATGCTGCAGGTTGAGCTAATGAGCAGCTCTTGTCACAGTGACTCAGCAACGCTTCTGCCTCGTTACACTCGCTCTGTAACCTGCCGACGAGATGGCTCACCCCGGCGGCACTCGCAGCCTGCTGCTAGCTGTAAATGCCCATGTGAAGATGAACATCTAAACAGGGATGCTGGAGCAATCAAAGACAGTCTGCAAGGGCTCCCCAGACCAACAGGAGTTGGTTGGTACTGGAAAACAAACTCACAACTGCAGTAGAAACTAACCCCAGATGACACTGAAACACAAGGATTCAACACATTTATTAAATCTGCAGAAAGTGTTTTCCACTCAGCGCATCATTCGGCTGGGGAACTCATTGCAATGGGATGCCGAGGATGCCATCATTTTTGTGGGTTCAAATATCATTTAGGCAAATTCTTGAAAGAAAAATGCTGCAGAATACAATGACATCATGTTTGGCTTAGAATTGTCCTGAATCATAGCTCACCAGAGGCTGGGGAAGTGTGCTGGGAAAATATTGGGATAAAATTCCCTTCTTTTTATACTCTCCCATAGGCATCTGCAGTTAGCCAATGACAAGGCAATGGCTTGAGGAAGATGTGCCCTCACCGGTCAGTCCTGTTGCTGTGTCCCGTTGATGTTTTCGTTATGGGTTAGTTTTCAAGAGGCTGTTGGTGCTCTGATGAGAAATACCCAAGAGCGTTAGTTAATCCTCATTAAGGATATGCAGGAAAACAAGTGATTGTGGTGAGAGTATGGGACTGGGGTGAGAATGGGCTGGAGGAAGAGCTGAATGAGGAGATGGAGGTGTGCCTGTTCCTGCATATGCCTGTTCCCACGCCTGTTCTTGTGTGTGCCTGTTGCTGCAGGGCAGGACCCAGAGGTTCAGCTGTTGCAGCAGTGCTAGGGCAAACAAAATTTGGCAGCTCCCGTGCTAAAAATAAGTAAAGGGCAGTTCAGTTCCCCAAAATGACTATCCATCAATCCAGGCTGGCATCATCAACAGATCTGTCATGTAGAGGTATTTGGAGTGACTTTATTAAACACATTTTTGTGTCGTCTTATCTTTGTGTAGCCCTGCAGTTGCGACAGTGCTAAGAGGAAGTGAATTCAGTTCTGTTCCTACTTGGCAGCTGCAAGAGAAATGTTTACTGCTTTCTGGCCATTTACATCCTTGCAAACCACTGAAAGCATCCTTTTCCTGGCAGAACTTTTATTGCAAGTGATGAGGTGCGAAAACTGAGAATCCGGCTTGACTGTAAAAGTTCAAATTGCATTTGCAGTGTTGTCAGTCAAAAGGCATCTTTTGAAAAGTCAGCTAAGCAAAACCGATGGGGAATCAGTGGGCAAGAAAAAGGAGTCGTTATCCCCAAGATTCTGAGTTTTGTGGTTGCTTTTGGGAACTGCAGCACAACTGAAGGGGGTTTCCAAAGGAAACTCTGTTACTTCAGTCGCAGAGAACCTGAATGCCATCCTCTTGGCATGGCTTCTCAGTACTGAAACCAGGGACACCTGTACGAGTCCTAGAAAGCAGGATAAACATGGTGTGTGATACAGAAGCTAGGCAGGGACAAAGGAAACAGGGAAGTTGTCATATTTAGATTATGTCCTAGAAGCCTTGGTTTCAGAAACTAACTTTTCCATATATAAGCTAATTCTTGGCAGTAGGCCTGCTGAATTCCTGGATGGAAAATCTAAAAAAGGGTCAGGGAAAGAAAACAAGTCAGTTGAATAAAAGTTGTATCAAGAAACTTGCATTTCCGTACTGAACTGCTTTCATTAGGCAATCTAGGATTGACAGAGGAATCCAAAATTTAGAATGGATTAGGGACTCTTTGGATATAATGCCGATATAATAGCTTTTACCAGCTGATTGGATGGCTTAAATAATTGAACAGATAAGACCTTTCATATTTTACGTTCTGTGAATGCTACAGGTGGTATCACATTGTTTTTCATTTTTGTAATTTTACCTAAACAGCACTGAATATTGAGCGGTACAGTTCTTCTAAAATTAAATCCACTGGGGAGCTAAGCAAAACAGGCATGATAATTGGTGAAGTACAGTTTTGTTTATTTAAAGCCTCAGGAGGTATCTAAAAATCATAGAGAGCCAGTTTCAGAAGCACAGCACAAGAGGCTGTCTGCTTTATAAAGCAGTCTTCCCATTTCCTTACTCTGATGACATTGAATGCACATTAATGAGGGAGTCAATTTAGACCCTCCATCCTCATCCCCAGAGCATTTTCAGATGTTAAAAGACCCTATTACAAGATAGCAGTGTTCCTCTTGAACCCGAGTGCTGGTAGGACCTTCACTTAAGCTGGCTGGGAACAGGCAAACCTCAAAGGACTTGCGAGAGCATGTTTCCTCAAAAAACAACTCCAGAGCCTAATGTTTTATCAAAACGGATCTAGCAAACTGAAAAGAGTGGGCTGTTCCTCACCCTGCCAGTACTTGTGGCCTCCAACCAAACTGGAAGACCTGCTGTATTTTTAAAATTAGGATATCTTGTGGAGCTGGTACGCAAATTAGAAGCAGAGTTTCATAAATATGAAGGTTTCAGTTCAGGTTTTAGGCAAAAGTTCACATCACTTCTCATTCTATTCTCGTTATTTCACACCAGTGTGCTCAGATGTAGAGGAGCATCTGCTGCCGGCTGAGCCATATTGACACTGACAGAAGGCACAATAAGCTCAGAGTAAATAAGTGAATGATCTGAAACAGAACAAAAAGCCAAAGAAATTTTAGTAAGTGGAATAGACACAGTTCGAAGTGCAGATCTGTCCCCTTCACCTGATGAACTATGAGTTTATTGGGCTTGATTTTGCAAAGCCTTTCTCCTGTAAGTAATCCTTACTCAAGCAAGCAGTTTCATTGACTGCCTGCCAGAGGAAGAATTAATTTCTCTGAGTAAGATTTTCAGGATCTGCACAAGACAGCCATTGATTTGCAATGTGAAATTTCTGTGTGATTAAAAAATGAACAGAGCATTTAGGAGGACAGTGAAGCTTAATGACTAAAATAAGTCCCCGTGTGCCTGGAGACAGGTCCCAAGACCTGGAACGGTTATCCGGAGTAGGGAGAGCAGCAGACCCCAGTCCTGGATGCCCAGAGGGTTTGTTCAGTGTTATGGGCAAGACTTGAGCTCTTGGTTTGCAGCCTTCTCTGGAACTGAATGCCAAGGGCTTCATTTTGAGCCATGCAGTAGCTGGACTAATGCTTTCCTACAAAATAGTTCAGCAAGTGCAGAACTAGGTGTTGAGTTGTTCACAAACAATCCCTCTCTTCAAGTGCCTTACACTTTTGGATGTTTGCTTTTAGGATGTAAAATTTTCTGGCAGACCATACAAAAATCTCTAGTTCTCCAGGGGAATGTTAGCAGCAGGCTCCTCCTGCAGTGCTGTCGTGGCACCAGGAGCATTGTGATAAGGTTCACCAGTTAGTACAGCGTACTTTCTTCTGACACCTTTCTGTGAAAGGCAGTGCATGCCTGCTATCATGGATGAGCAAGGATGATTGAGTTTGTCACCACCATTTGGGCGTCATGAAACTGGAGCCAACTTCACTCACCTATTTTTGAAAATCTTGACTTTAATTTATGCTTTAGCAGCCTCTGTGTGAAACAAAGATTTAATGTGTATTCTAGACAGAGAGACTGGGAGCTTGCTCCATAGGCAGTAGAGTTCAGCACAGACTTCCTTAGGCTTTTTCTTGGGGAAACTATTGCAGCTGTGATAGAAAAGACCTGAAAGAGCTTTATGCAAATTGTTGATTTCTACCACATTAGTTAATTGTTTCCTAAATTTGCATTTCTAATCACTGAGATGCCAAAAAACACCTGTACTCTCTAAGTGTTGCACTAACAGTTTATATTTCCTTTAATTATGCTTGTAGGAACAACACCAGAATGGCAAGCATTTATTATAACTTGTAGCTCTTACAACTAAACTATAAATAATATTTTTCTTCACAAAATTATGTCCAGCAGTGGCAGGGAGAGGGTATTCCCTGCTCATCAGCCAATAGCCATTGCACTGATGATATATCTTCCTGAACAGCATTGATTTGATAGCACTAAAAGCATGTGTTTATGCACCGTCTCTATCACAGAGCCCAGGTACCGCTATGTTTAGAGGCCATACAGTAATTTCCCCATGGTGAATCCCTGAAGATCTTGACATTTTCAGCTGAGAAGGAGGCAGTCTTGATCTGCGTGTGGCTTGGGAATATCTGTGCTAAGGAAACCAACCTCCTTTTCTGCCGTTAACCGAGATGAGTGGAGTCACCCTGGCTTGGCTGTGAATCATCTGATGAAGCTTCATTTGCTACCCAACGGCAAACCCTCTGCACTTGCAGCCCTTCATTTTATTATCACAGGAATGACAGTAAAAGAAGACAAGTGATTTTTTTCCCTCTCATTTAATAACAGGCTTTCTGTTGTTGAGCTGTTTTGTTTCCCTCTGGCTCTGACAGTCTTCTAAACAGCAGTTGCTTCTCTTATGAAACAATTGGAGTTAATGTGGGTAATTGTGATAGTTATGGCCTTTACTTTTTGATATAGCAATTATCCAATCTGTACATTTTACTGAGTCAAGCAATGTTGGTAAAATTAAGTTGTCATTAGACTGATCTCTCTGGAGACTGTTTGCTACAGAAAGGCCAAATCCGAGCATCTCTACTCTTTCTCAAAACAAATGTTGGGTAACCTAGAACTGAAAGTTCCCTGTGCCTCGGACCCACTGAGGTTGTGTCTTCCACATACCCACATCACTCTGTCAGCTGCAGCAAGGTCACGTACATTATGAAGAAAAGAGTTTGGTCCTTTGACTGCTGTTTTTGCATTTTTAAAGCTCTGTTGGTAGAGAGTCTTGTGAGGCTTTACAGGTCGTGTAGTTTTAAACCCAAATCAAAGCACTTCAAGCTGGAGGTAGAAGTTTCCATTTCTGTAGGACAGCAATAAATACAGAAGATATGTAAATAGCCCACATTATTCTTATAAGTAGAGTATTTTGGGAGTTTATATTGATTACTTCAAAACCGGATAAATATATTTTCCTTCCACCTTCCTGAAAAGTGGGTTCACAAAGCTACAGAAAATTTCATTGATCTCTAATCTTCAAGGTCCTGAAAGCCTGATAAAATTTTATTTCCTTGGAAAAAGTCTTCTGAAATAATATTTTTGCACCACTACCAACCTGATGCTACAACCACCTAGTTTCTTAATATAATGATAAGGAACATATCAGTTGTACAGAAGATATGGCATATAAATCCATATATAGAGAATAAATAGAGATGGACAGAGGATGGTTTATCCTATTTTTAGGATAAAGCTTTAAGCAGGGTTGTGGAGTTCTGTGTAGTTATAAACTGGAACCTGGAATAAAACTTCAGCTGAGATGTGGGGCGGGGGGCAGGGAAGCCTCCAACAAACAAACAATAGAAATAGAGATGTGCCAGAACTCAGGGCTTTTCTCCAAGTCCTGGTCTCTGGAAATGTAAAACTTTTGGCTCAGGCTCAACCTGGATTTAAGACAGCTTACTTGCTTTTTTTCCTTTTCCTTTTTCAAATAGAAATCACCACAAAGCTAGCTCTGTGTTTTAACTTCTTAGCGTGAATTTAATTTCAATTCAAGATTTATTTGTTCTTATTGACTCATTCAACCCTTCCTCAACACTTTCTACTGGTGCGGAGATATTAGTCTGTTGCTCACGTTGGTGTATAAGATTTAGAAGGAGGCAATCATGCCCCTAAGGCTAATTGCATCATCTCTGAAAGACTGCCTGTGAATAATGCTTTGCTATGGCTAGTTAGAAGTGAAGTGTTCTGCTTGAAAAGGTATGTGCATGCAGGCCAGCAGTCACCTGATAATACCCATACCTCCTTGAAAGCTTCTTCCAGTCCATCACATATGAGAAGCTACCATGCCAGTTCAGTAGATATTCTTATGAGAAAGCTGGTCTTATGATCAGGCTGTATTTGTTAATTGGGATATTCAGAGTAAAGAAATGTATTTCTGCTTAGAAAATGCACGTTTTTTCTGATTTACAGTCACAGGGATCATTCATGCCCACATCCAGAATCCATCAAGCTCATTCCAAGGCTATAACCTTGCCTTCCAAGTCCCACCAATGGTTTGTTTTTATGGTCAAGTAACAAATGATAGGGGGTTGCAGCTGAAATAGGGATGATCAGACACTCAGCAGTCACTGTAGCCCTTTTCTAATACCAGCAGCTCTGGGAAGGCCCCCTGATTAGAGCAGTGTCCTTGGTCACTGCTTCAGAACATGCTGCTGATGCAGGCAGGGTTGCGCTGGGATGCGCAAATAGCAAACTGGAACCATCAAAGGGAGCACATGGAATGGCATATTTCAAACAGCCCTGGTATCCACCTCTCCAAGCATTTATTTTGCACACCTTGCTTTCTCTCCTAGCAAGTCACATCAGCATTCATCACTATTCATGTCACTCTGTCACTTACGAAGTGTTTTATCAGTACATGGTATTGTGTGACACCGTATATTAGAGCAAGCACAATACAAAGAGCACTGCACCAAGTGGCGGTTCAGCTCGAAAGAGCTCATTTCATTTCTCAATGTGACTGATATCCACCATCAGTTTGGATGGTGCAGACCAGCTCTCAAGCATGAGTGAACTGCCCCTTGTGAAGTGTTTGGCCGCTCTCACAGAGCCTCCTCCCTGACACCCCTGATTTCGAGTGGCACGCTGCACAGCATGCTGCGTTGGCTGATGCTGAGGAGGCTGCAGCTACACGGTATGGGTGTGAGCCAGGCTGCTCTAATTCATGCCTGTTCCTAGAGAGGCATTGCTGCAGAGGAGGGTGAGGTGCGGTATAACCAAATGCATGGCCACACGTAGTGGTGAAAGGTTCACACTGAGTCCTGGTGGCCTGACCTTTTCTCACAGAGGCTCTCGATGAAGGAAACTTCAGTATCTTTAGCCTCTTCTCCAAACTGATGAAATAGCTGTATACAGGTTTACATTATGCGTAATGTGCAAACAGCTCAGAAATTGGCTTGCATCAAAATCTGACATCTCAACAGCTCCGGCATTATTGAAAAAGGAGGTGGGGAAAGATCTGAGATTAAATCGGGAGCTAAATGCTGCAGCTAGGCAATCTTCTCTGCGCCGAGCCAAAGCAAGCCCCAAATGTCCGTGGGCCTAGTCTGTTCTCATGCACTTAAGCCCACATAGGTCTTGTAGGAGAGAGAGAGAAACTGGTTAAAAATAGCTGAACTCTTCTTGTTCGGTTTGGTTGCATCCTGGGGAAAGGATAAGAGCAGTAGTAATACTTTCATGTCGTCTGCTTTTTAAATCTCTGAACATGAATCACTGAGACCACAGTACGCAGAAGGATGAAATGCTAGTGCTTGGCCAAGCTACGGCCTGTCAGTGTCAAAGCCGTTGCTAACTCCAGCGAGGTCAGGTTTTCACACTGATATTTTCATTTGTAGGGCTGTGTTTGTAAGCTTTTGGAAGGAGCTGAGGCATGCCCTTCTCCACCAGCTCCTTTCCTCTAGCCCTTGATCTCCCTTTCTTTCTATGAGTCTCTGTGAGCATGTGACACAGGCTAGGGAAGCAACCACTCAAAAATCCTATTACTCTTCAAGCCGACCTTTTCCTGGATATTATGATCCTTTTGTCCTTAGCAGGCCCCTGGTATCCCACCTAGCAAACACCCTGACATGCAAACATGTGGACAGTTCAAAGTACAGTCATCTAAGCCTGGAAAAAAAGAAAATACCTCTTTAGGGCCCAGAAATCGATGCACGGTAGAGCTGTTATCACCGTGGGGTGGAGCAAGAAACCTTTCCCAAGATCTTGGCTATTCTGTAGTGATTTTTCCCCCCTGCCTGTGTGCATTACAGTGGATGAAAGCAAATTAGGGATCTGAGTCCAGCCCTCTGCCCGCACCTGTGTACCTGGTGCAGTCAGGAAGACTGGTTGAGATCAGGCATGTAGGGATGAGGGAGGATTGGAGATCCACATCTAGTGCTCCACACTGTCAGTGCAAAGAGGATGGGTATTAGTTGAAAACCTACAGGCATTTTTGTGCCTTATTAAAATTGTGCTTGCTTGGTTTGTATATTAAAGCTTCTCTATTACTTCAACTGACTCTCCTCTAAATTCTATATAATAATTCCAGGAAGACCTGACTGGCAGCAAGCACTGGGTATTTACATTTCAGAAACCATTGCTTTTATTTTATCAGTGGGGTTGGTGATAGGACCTCAAGGACATCTGGTGGGATGTAAATTTAGATTCACCTGTTCATGTACTTTTCTCCTCTTAAATAAGGCAATTTTCGTATGCAGTCCTTTATAAGAAAAGTCTTTGAGACACTGTCTGGAGAGTACAACATTTCAGTTGTCATGAATCCTGTTACAAACAGATGATGCATTATGATTTTTTTTACTG
The DNA here is from genome assembly GCA_013389945.1 of Fregata magnificens. Lineage (NCBI taxonomy): Eukaryota > Metazoa > Chordata > Aves > Suliformes > Fregatidae > Fregata > Fregata magnificens. Next base: position 284,503 of record WAAD01004002.1, on the reverse strand, counting down.
CAGCACAACAGTGAAGTGTATTTTGTAGGGCCTTGGAGGGTGCGTGTATTTAATAATCGGCATGGAAGGAAATTGTAGATGATTTAGAAACCATGGTGACTCAAAAGTTGTGGTTTTATTTAAGCACAGATAACAGCCAGTTAAAAAAACTTTCACCCCCTCTTCTCATGTTTTATTGTCTTTATTTCCTATTTCTTTTTCCCTGAAAGTTAATACAGCTACTGCAACATAACACCAGACTGTTGAAAAGCAAATAAGGTGTTTAGGAGAATTTTATTTAAACTTACTTCTTTACAAAATTTATCAGAGAGAAGTACATTTATCAGACAGAAGTACAATGTTGCCTTGTTTCCTTAGGTGTACGTACTGTGTTTGTGTGCCTGCTTGGCCATCTGATGATGTATCTGACTCTACTCCTAATAACATTAAAATCCATTAGCCATTTCTGACAAATTATAGCAGACTGAGTGCAGTTTTGAGAGATACTACGTTCATGCAAGTTTCATGAAACAAGGCAGCCGGGTAAGGAAGACAGAGCCGACTTGCTCATGGCCACAAGAAAACAAAGGTTGCAGCATAGCTCAACTCTTATCGAAGGAGGCCACTGGGGAAGCAGGAATGCCCTCAGGTTGGGAACCATCAATGCTTAAGCTTTATTAGACACTAGAGAATCCAACTGCTCAACCCAGACCCTAGGAAACAAGCCTTTGTTCAAGCGATTGCTTGTGAAACTATCAGTTTTTAAGGTCCAACGATGAATTCTCTTCCCCGTAGTTGTTAGGGCTGTTGGTTATCTCCAGTGTATCCGATGCCAAGAGCAGTGTCTGTAGTGCAGCCGTTGCAGTTTCCCACGGGAAGAAGGGTCAGAGTTAGAGAAGTCTTGTTGAAATATTGAGTTTGTCCAGAGGCCAGGAGTGCAGTAAATCGGTGTTCTTGGCTATGTTACCTACTGTACAACAGTATTTAATACGCAATCTGCATCCAGCAAGCTGATATATTTGGAAGTTGTTCACTCCTTTGGCTGTATGGCATGCCAGAGCTCTACTTATCTGTATTGTTGCTTGTAATGGGTAAAGGTGGCAGAAAATCAGGGTTTAGGGCAAAGTCTGTAATCAAAGACTGTAGGAACACATTAGTAATATTCACCATTACTGTAAAGGCTAAACACCAGTCGTAAGCAAAGATTTGTTATAAGACAGGCAAGGATTTTAATCATAGAATCATTCCTGAATCAATTTGCGTGCTTTATCTTCCTAGCTGTGGCCCTGTCCTACAAACAGAGAGCCAGCATCGACCTGCAGCATTTCTGTTTCCAGGGTTGGAAACTGGGAAGGCGTGTATTTGTGTGTGCGCGTGTGTGTATTTTAAATGCTTAGCTTTTCCTTTAAACCCAGCAGATCAATCAAAGTACCATATTTCTTTGTAAAAGGAAAGACATTCTCATTAATTTTCATCCCCTACATGTAGCTTATTGCATTATACTGAAAAATCTCATCTGAGAAATCCTTTCATAATGCAATATGTTGCAGAATAAAAAATGGAACCATTTACCCCATGGATATTTTGTCTTTCAGGGATTTGGATGATACCATTAGCCTGTTGGTTGTAGCAAGTGTTTCTTTGCTAACTCGGGTGCGCTAATGTAATTCATCAAGGTGCGCAAACTCAATTTGTTTAGCAGTGGCTTTGGGTGCTGGGGGGCATGTGTCTGCTCTAAAAATCCTCCAACTTAAATTTAGTATCTTCATCTGCCCTGTCCAGCATCCTTGCTGGTATGCTCAACGCCTGCCTCATTTGGAAAATGTCTGCAAGTTTAGACACTCAGCAGAGTGTCTGGAGGTCAAGTAAGTGCAACTATCAAAGTAGTAGGTCCCATTTAAATGTTGGGGGTTGTCTGTTAAGGACATATTCCACCTTCAGTCCTTGATGCTTTAGCTCTGCCCCACATTCCTTTTTCCATTTAGATCCAAGCGGGTCAGTGTTTTAGCAGCTCAGTGAGCCTCAGCTATCACAGAGCATCATGGTGATGTGGTGGTTGTGCCTGGCATCCGAGCTGTCCCGGGGACATTAGCCAATGTCCTGCTGAGCTGGTGGGTAGGCATCCCCCTGACCAGGTGACATGTCCAAGCCACCACCAGGCATCAGAGTTTATGCTGAAATGCAGTCTGGGGGTGACCAAGGTGCAGAATTCAGGTTTCCCATCAGATTGGGTAGGTTTTCATCCTTCTTGGCTAGTGCAAATTAGGATAAGGAACATATTTGCTTGAAGAGCAGCAATGCATATTCCCAAAAATTTTGCCTTATGAAAGGCTGGTGCAGGCATTGAGTCCCCAAGACACCTGTGTGTCCTTGTTCCTGTATTGCAGGACTCCCACTATGTGTGTGAGTTCAGCAGATCAGTAAACACGGCTCTCCCGGTTATCGCTGTGCAACTGTTTGGGTACCCTTTCCCACTCCAGGGAGCTCCCAGATGTCAAGGCAGAGCCCAGGCATCATCCTCTACTGTGAACCCCCGGACAGCCCACAATCCCCACTCTTACCCTCAGGTGCTTTTTAAGCTACTGTTCTTCTGGTTTGGGCATCAGTAATTCTCTGCACAGCTTTTATCTGGGTAAGAGACTGAAAAAATCTATCTGCTGTTCATTGACCAGTCAGCAACACAAACGTGTCAGTCTGCTGACGGTGCCCTTCCCTGAGATGATAAAAGACAATCTAATTTAAGGTAGGGCAGGGTTTATTAACAGAAATCATTACTGATGAAAAAAGAAAAGATTAGTTGAGAGAGAAGTCTAACCTGCACAGCCTTATCTTATCTTTTAGTCTCTCTTTCCTTGATGTTTTCTGCTCCAACAGTAAAAACTTTAATATAAGCCCTACATTTTTGTGTGCATGCATATTCAGGGTTGTAAATGAAAGGAGAGTGACAGTTTTGCATTTAGTAACTTCACACCCACACACCTCTCTTCTTTCTGATGCTGACACTTCAGCCTTTGAAACAGCTCCCAAGAGCAGCCCTCGGATGCAGACAAGTGAGATCTAAAGAGGGAACCTGGATCTGCTACTGTTTGCACATGGCACCTGGAAAGGGCTTTGAAGAAGGGCACTTTTCTAGATGAGTACCTCCGAAATTGTTTCTCATTAACTTGGGAGAAAGCCTAAAGCCGGTTTGAAGAAGAGACTAAGTGTGTGCAGTTGTCCAAGGGCTTGTTAAGACTGGGGAGAGAAGCTGAAATCCTGTACCACCGACATTAAAGGTGGTCTGGGCTCTCCTCCTGCCCACAGGACAGGACACTGGCTTCAGTGGGACTCCAGGCAGGTTTTCAGACCACAGGGGCTCCTGCTGACTTTCGCCTACCAGCTTCCACGGGTGTGAGGTGGATTTGTGGGTACATGCTGCCCTGCATCACCCTGCATCCTTAGCAGCGGGGCAGAAAGCTGGTGTGGCTGTTGGTTATACCCAACCCCCCTGTCTGGCGTGGTCCTCACCTTGCAAGGGGGAGCGAAGGGTGAGTTACCACCTCCCAAGCACAGGCTGTTTCCTCTGCCAGGTTGGTACCAGAGACTGCACTAGATTTTCCCTCACTTCAGTGGCTCCCTCTTACCTTATTGTATCTTTTTTTGCAACCAGCTTGTTAATTTTTACTACAACTGACTTCTCTTTTCCTTTCTTCCTGTCACTTCCCCTCTTTTCATGTCCACTTTTCTCAATATTTTCTTTATTAGATTTCTCCTTTCTGCCCTCCCCCCTCCCCCCCCCGAATTTATTACATTCCTCTCTTTGCCAGCAGAGAGGGCAGATTTCCTTCCCATCGCCCCCTCCCTCCTGTTCCCAGAATCGTTGCAGGCCTGGTTCAAAGCTTGCTGGAGCCACTTGCAAGTGCGTGACTATAAAAATAACAAAATACATTTCACATTTTGGAACAAAAGGAATGGTTTGAAAACCTGTTTCTTCTCCCACTTGCTTCAGAGGACACCCTGGCTTGGAAGGGCTTTTCTTTTCCAAACACTCTGCTCAAAATAGGCATTTATTACAAAGAAAGTAATTTTCAGTTTGGAGTGGGAGTGGCAGGCATACATATTCAACTCAAATCATATATATTTTGGGCAATTTAAAATTACCATAGCTGGGAAGCCTGTGTGGTGTAAGCCCTAATGATCCTTAGCCATTCGCAGCAGAGCACACAGTTTCATGAGCTCTGTTTAAAGTAGCATCAGAGTGTGTTTGCCTCTGGGAAATAACAGTCCGTTTCTCCCAGGTAAAAGGATGTGCTTGAATTGCCTTTGCAAAGCCTTTGGGTAAACTGCTTAGGAATGTGATCATCTCTGTAAAAAGAAGCTGTATCATTTAAGCACCATCATTTCTATTCGAAAGTCAGCTTGTTAAAAAAATAAGTGAAAAGGGGCAAAAAGTGTGCTGCTTGCTAACAAAGGTTTATGTGCTTTCAAAGTCTGAACATCTGACTGGGGCTTGGGCATTATTAGGTTTGTTATTTTCTTCAAGGGGCAAAAAAGGAGCCATGGAAAACTCCACTGATAAAAATAAGGCTGGAAACGGAGCAGAGAATTACCAAAGGGGAAAGCCAGTCTGAGAGGGGGAGAGAGAGAAGGAATTAATAAAGCAGCAGAAATAGGGAAAGAAAGCAAGCAGATACATATATAAGATACAATATACATATGCAACGGTCTTGCTGCCACAGACTGCTGCCACATATACATATATAAGATACAATGCAGGGCAAGTATATTACAGATCAGACAGCCATCCATCACATCTGAGATTGGATTATTCTTAACTAAGTATAGCTGGGCAAAGCATTAATTTAAATTTTTTTTCATGTAGAAAATTACTCAGGAAAAAAGACGTGTTGGGAGAGAATTAATGAGTGGTGGGGAAAGTATATGTACTGGAAGTTTAACACTTTGACACATGGAGTCATGCATGGGTGAGCCAGGTGAATGCAGACATTAGTAATGAGGATTTAACAGGGCCATGTTTCTTGTCTTCTTTCTTCATGGGTTTAAAACATTCAATAATTTCCCTCGAAGGAAATAAGTTTTCTCCAGAACATGTCTATTTTCTCACTGTGCACAGGTGTATTTTTTTCCCTCTGGTCTGCAATGCAATTTTGCACAGGAAATTTTAAACCATTTTTTATACCAGTCTGTGGCAGCAAGACCATTGCATAGTTTTCTCCCACCAAAGAAACTTGCAAATCTTTTATGTGACTTTTCGGTAATGACTTCGTTGGTTTACCTGAAGATGAGTTGTTAATTTTGAATGAGAGAGTTCTTTCAATGCAACACCACCAGGATTTGAGTTTAGTGGCAGAATTGCTGAAAAGAGACATTTGCAAAATTCTTTGCAGCTTTACGGGAGAGCCAAAGAGGGAGTGTTTGAACTCTCAGCAGCGTTTTGTTACTTGCTGGTCCTCTGCTCTCTCACAGAGCTGCTGCTGCTGCTGCTGCCTGTGTGGGTCCCAGAGGCAGCATCAGTCCAAGTGCTGGCAGGGAGGGTGAGAGCATTGCACCAGGTGGCCGTGCTCACCGCAGTGCCTCCCCTGCAACAAGAGGGCTGGGGTTACTGCCTCTGGGGCAAACCACAGCCCTGCAACACGGGTACTCATTACTTATTTATTTGCAAAATCACTTAATCCACCCCTTGTGAAGCAGCACTCGTGTGTCTGAGCGAGGGCCTGGAGGTTAAACAAGAGTGACTGGGAAGGGCTCACATCAAGTGGCAAGTGGCAGCGACCGGGCAGCAGATGCTTCGTCTGCGCACAGGCATCTCGTGTGCCCTCTCGGCGCACACAGTCCTTCCAAGGCACGGAGGACAGCTCTCACTATCACAAGAAACAGCATCGTGAATGCAAGTCTTGGGACCTCGGAAAGGCAGAAATTACTCTTTAATAGCCCCTTTATGCTAGAAAACCACTGGCAGGGTGGCCGGGCACTCTGGGAATAGATGAGTTACAAAATGTCAGGATCTGCTAAGATCCCAGCAGCTATCACTGAACACACTGATGGCAGATGATTTTCAATATAGTTCATCCTGCTTGATTTTTTTTTTTCCTACCAAGCTAAATGAAGGTGTTCCCTAAAGTTTCAAGCCTCACTTTGGCTGTAGAAGTAACGGCAGATATTTTGGGGGTGGTTTTATGTGGGGAAATGCATACTTTTCACATTTTCCTCACCTTGAAGATGATTTGAAGGTACATGTTGAAATTTTCCAGAAATTTTTACATGGAGCTTGACACCAATGAGAAAAGTATCAGCACGAGTGGAAAACATTTGAGATTGTCAAAGTGGTGTGAAAGTATGAAAGTAGAGGGTTAGCACAGAGACTGTTTCCTCCAACCTAAATTAGGTAGACAATCAAGCCTTCCCCTTCATGCTGCAAGCGAACCAAGTGGCACTTGATGGTAAGGATCCATTTATAACTGGTTTACGAAGAGTTAGTCTATGATAGCTGAGGAGTTGAACTTTTCCAGTAATTTTTGTTTCAACATTTGTAGCCTGTGATAAAAAAGTTTTAAAACCTTCAGGAAAATTGCTACTATTTTTTATCCGGCAGGAAGGGGCAACCACAGAGCCAGGTGCAGTGATGCTGCTGTCAGCTTGCAGTGCCCCAGACCACCCAAGACCAGCTTCTTCCTTAGCTAAATCTTGGAGCGAAGGCAGGCACTGTGTCTCCAAATCTGCAGCCTGATTTCCAGAGCTCTGTACACCCAGACCCTCTGGTCCCACCAAGGGGAAGAGACAGTGTAGGTAGGCAAAAGTGGGCAAGTCCCAGGGCTTGTCTACAAAGGAGCAGTCAGACACATAGGTTGTCCCCAGCACATCCTAGCCACCATGTATGCCGCACCATTGGAGCCAGCAAGGCTAACCTCTCTGCAGGTCTGTGTTGCTGCCAGCGTGGGTGACAACCCTCCGGTCCTTGGCACAACCACACAAATAATGATCCAGCAGCTTGTAGAAGTAATGCTACTTTCAGAGTCCAAAGTGCTACTGTCTGACCTATGGTCTGACCTATTGAGCTGTAGGAGTCTATCCCTTAAATCAAGGAAGACAAAGATGTAGCTAGATTCAATACAAATTTTTAAGTGCATTTTGTTCTGTCTGATTGTTTTTATGAGACTTTAAAATACTTTTCATCTCCCGACTAGAATTACTTTTCCATATCAACTGGTGAGTTTACCTGAATCTGTGCTTTTGTACCTAGAGATGGATTTTCTGAGTCACCATTGCCCAACATGTGAGTTGTCCAAGCTCAGTCCTTATCTCCCTTTCAGGAAATGGTGTGGAACCTGCAACATCTTATCAGAGACTTAATTTTGTGAAAGCAGCAGTTGCTGTTGCGCCATCTCAAAAGTGCGGTCCAAGTACCAGGGTTAAGCAAAAACATTGCATTAGCATTTCTCTGCCAGATGTGAGTGCTCAAAGAAACCCAGCATTCGTTACAGTCCTGTATTTATTCTTGTTACATTAGCAGTGCGTATTTTGGTAGAGGTTAAATCAGCTCAGCGCTAGCTAAAGAAGGTGGTAATTTAATAATGGTGATTTGCTCATTTAAATAAGGCGACATATTTTTTTCTCTGTAAATTCTGTCTGATTCTTGTTTGTTGCTGTTTGTGTTCTGCTGTTCATTCGGCCCATTTGCTCTGTAGCTGGATTCCCATTCCCATACAAACTTTTACCCAAGCTTTACATTTCTTATAACCATTCCCAAGAAGGAACAAATTGCATTTCTGTTGCAGGGAAGAATGTAAGGAGGTTGTTGTTGCTTGAACGAGAACAAGCAGGATCTTCATGGCTTGGCAGTTCCTGGAGGGGTGGTGTTGACTCGGGTCTATTGGAGGTCTCACTTGCCATGAGAACTGATTTTGATGCTAGACATTGCTTCCTGTGTATAGTTTGCACTTAATAGTAACCGTACCTACATATTTGAGGCAGAAGAACAAAAGGCAGCTGGAGGAAGGTCTTATATCGTGACCACACAACGTGGGGGTGACCAGGGCTGCCTGCTGATTTAACCTCTCTGTGCTTAGATGTGGTGTCACAGGAAGAGTGCCATGAGCAGGGTCTACCAAGGTTTTGCTGCAGGATGAAGGGTGATTTTGCTTGTTTCAGCTGCAGGCTGTAAACAAGGTATTTTTAGGACCTGCTTAGGATGACCCTTATGAAAGGCAAAGAGCACTTGAAGTCTGTCTCATGGGCACGTTGCTCGCTGGCTCCTAGGGAGCAGGGGGAGCGGCAGGCGTGGTGAGGGCCAACTTCCCTCCGTTTTCCAGAATTTCACAGGGAGGATTTTAAAATGCTGATGGCTGATTCATTGTGCTTATACTCAGAAAGCCACCTGGATAGTAGCACTTCTCCTTCAATCTCATCTCAGCCATTCTACACGATAAATTACTGTCAGTCTGCGGTACGTCTGCGCTTGGTGCATTCAGACCTCTGAATATTGATAACACACGGCTGATCTTACAGTGTATTAAATGAACAGTTAATGCGAGGCCAGAACAAAATTGTCTTTGCAAATCTCAGTTCTGACCAAATGATCTTAGTCCTAAATACCCAGAGAGTACATTAAGCACTGAATTTGGTATGGCCTTGTGCTGGGCCTGGGGGAGCTGAACAGTTTACGTAGGGAAGGCAGAGAAAGGAAGGGATCAGCCCTGTTTTGCAGTATGGGATAGGATGCACGGTGGGGAGAAGGCCAAGGTGATGCTGTGGTTGGCGATGGATGGGACACAGCGGAGCATCCCGAGGGTGCTGGGTCCCCTCCATGTTCTGCTTTTGCAGAGCAACCTTGGAGATGGTGTGGTCCACTGAGCACTAAATCATTCTTTATTAAAAACAACATATGCTTATCGGGCCTTTCATTTTCTGTCTCGCTGCTTCTGAATACATTATTGTGGTTACAGTAACCAGTCGTGCACTTTTCTGAACCATTAGCTGGTAAAAGCATTTTCTTTTTATGTCGAGAAGTGATAAAGGCTAAGTTATGACCTCCCTGAAAGTGTTTTCCTGTGGGAAACAGTCTCCTGCATATCAGGCAATACATTCGCTCTTCCAGGTCAGTCTCTTTATAAGTAATTCTGCGAATCTGTCCTTTTTTCCCCTGATAATAATCAGAAGTGGCTTCGTTTCTGTACACTGAGCCTCTGGATGCATCTTGCAACCCTCTGGTGATGTACTGTAGGTGGGACTAAGGGGAGGCATACCCAGGACGGAGCTCATCTGGGAAACCACTGTATCAGTTAAGATTTTGCTTTTTCTTACCAAGATTGATTTTTGCAATGAAAAGTTAATCAAGCCCTGGAGATCTTCCTTACAATTGAGTTACAGTAGTTACTGCAAATCTCCCACTTTACTATAAAAAGAACCGCTCCACTCTTAATTGGGAAATGTGCTCTAAGTGCATAAGGGGCAACATTTCAAACTTGCTGGGATCTGAATAGCATCAGTAGAAATCATTAAATAAAACAGATGTTTTCCATCTGACAGTCAATCCAAGGATAGCGGTTAGACCCTTTAATGGAACTTAATGAGACACTTAGCAGTCCATTTCCTACTGCTCCTGGCTTTTACTTACAGCATCATCCCGTCAGCGTGCAGCATCTTGCAGGCATAGCTGTGAAGGTCACTAAGCTTGTCTGAATATGGCAGCGGTTTGAGCCCAATGCCTGCTCATAGTAGCATTCCCACACTGGGTTAAAATGGTCTTCTCCCCGCAATATAGTTTTTCTGACCCACAATAACGTTTTCTCTGCAAAGTCCTTGAAATATTTGGAAAGCTAGTGCTGTCCTCAGTGCAACAGAGCAGCGTCCCTTGCTGTCGGTGAAAGGAAACCTCTTTCTTTAGCAATCAGCTTTCCAGCCCCACCTCACGCTCCTCCTGGGGTGGAAATGCTGGGAGCAGGGTTGGGCTTCAATCCACACCAGTGCAGAGGATGCAGAGCTAGATGGCAAAGCCAGGAAGCAGCACTGGGAGCAATCCCCATGTGGGAGCTGGCAGCCTGAAGGGTGCCAGGTTATTTGGGTTGGGGGGTGGTCTCTAAAATCAATCCTGGCAATACTGGGGCTGAAAATGAGTCAAGCAGAGGGAGGAGGGGATTTCTCAGGTTCTCCACAGGTGCAACTGCATGTTAAGTAGAAAGGCAGTGAAATAAAAAGGAAAATTTTGTGCAGACTATTGGCAAAGATGCCTGTTCTTGGGTTCATCATAGCTCTGAGGTCACTGAAAACACTGATACTTTGCCTTCCCGGTCATAAAAATAAAAGGGATTTTTTTCCCTACAAAAGGCCAAGCAGTAAAGCAGACAGAATCAAGAATTATTACAATTCACTGTTAGCCAGGAAGGAACAGCTGAGACTAATCAGCTTTCATTTTAAAGTATAGCATTCCCACTAAGCTCTTGTTGCTGCTGGTTTTATATTCTTATTCTTTTTAATCACTGCTATTATGAATTCAAACGGATGACAGCTTTAGGAAGATACTTGGGGAACCAGAATCAGGGATTCTCTGGATGAGGTGCTGTATCGAGACATCTATAAAACAGGGCTGTTCATCCATAGGATAATCAAAGACGTCAGGAAAATAGGGTTCCAGAGAGAAAACCTGGGAGAAAGATGACTGGCTTCAGAAGAAAAGCTGAAAGTTTTGATTTCTCAAATTCCTGAGGGAGGATTATGAACATATTGTATTATGGCTAAAAACATTTCAACATTACAATTTCAGTTTTCATGTTGTACGGTAGCCTAAATGAAGTATTTAAGAATATCAAGAGATGATTGCTGATATTCTGTTCTGTGAAAAGATCCAAGATTTTGATTTTTTCACGTCCATTTGAAATAAGAACAGATTTTGTAGTCCTGATGTTTCCTATGGGACTGAATTTGTTTATATTGGCTCTAATGATACCGTCTCATTTGATAGAGATGTTGCAAAATTAAATGAATGACTCTTTGAGGAGCACTTGGGCTTCAGAGAAGCCTGTGAAGGGGTTTGCAGTTCTCATTGCAGCTCAGGCTTCATGTGCTGTGCCCCAGCTGGGGATGCCACAGCAGACAGAAAGCCATGTGCTGAATAGATGCAACATATTGGATAGAGCAGAACTTGGATAAGGTTGGTCAGCGCTTTTATGCGGGGTGTATGACAAGAGATTTGGACAAATTATGTTTCCCAAGATCTATATTTGATAGTGTTTTCAATAACAGCAACTATCTTTGGTCATGCTCAGTAGATGGACTGGATTTATTGGGAAATAATAATACTGTGCTTTTGCTCGTAGCGAGCACTATGGATAAAGATGTGCCATTACATAACATTCGTATGATTGAAAGATGATAACTTGCTCTAAAAAAAGTAATTCATGAATTAGCGGCCAGTGGAAGCCTATATGAAAGGCTGTGAAGGTACTAGAACGAGACGCTGTCCTGTACACTGAAGTACTTCACGTTATAAATCTAACGAAGATAATCTAGCTTATTTAAAAAGGAATTGATTAAATTACTGAGATAGATAGAAATATGTATTTTGTACAACTGCTCTATTGATTCCAAGTTCAGCCCATTAGTGACGATGGTAAGGAGCATGAGCTCTTACAATCTGCATAAGAAGTTGTCCTAGGCATTTCACATTTATAGCCCATGAAAAGATCTTGCCATGTGTGCAAACACCTGAAAATTCAGAGCAGATCAAAAAGTCTCTTATATTTTCAGCAGCCATATTCCCTTCAAAAGGATATTCTTGAAATTCATTGTAAATTCTTGCTTCTGATCAGCAGCATAGTTTTTCTAGCTTTCCTTGTTCTTATTCAAATCTAGAACAGGGTAATATTTAGCTGAGTTTGTGAAAGTGATCACTGGTAAAAGCTGGAAAAGACAAGGTAGATCTTACCTGTAACTCCTGGGAAGAAGCCAGTTAACAGTAAAAGAAACTGAACCGCAAATAGGGGTTCTTCAGTTTGAAAAAGGAGATTTGAAAAAGCAGTGTGATTCGTGCCCAATATATCTTTCCCATGCTGAAGAAGAGATGAAAAAGAAAATTTTTCCTTTTATTTTTCAAATATAGTAATACAATAAAAATAGGTCATGCTATTTAGTATGAAACAGGCCATGGTTTCGAAAAATCAGTGCTTCTAATTTGTGTATTTCTTGTGGGTTTTATCACTCAACGCCCACGTTACCTAATTATATACACCTCAAATCAAAACTTAAGAATAGCTTGCTTATTAAAATCTGTCATTGCTGTTAGAAAACATGTCACTGCTACACACATTTTCTTTCTGGCTTGCCTTGTCACCACCCTTGCCACCTTAATACCCTGCTTGCGCCCATTTACCCGTTATTTTTCTAGGCAGGTGGAAACGGGGGAGAGCTCAGCAGGTTTCTCCCGGGGGAAGAGGCAGGCCTTTGGTTGGGATCTCTCTGAATCACCTTTGCAGAGCTTTTAGCAAAACTAAACGGGGAGGGCCCAAAGCATAAGTTACTGAGATCTGTATCTGTGTAAGTTTCCCAAGTGCTCTGATCTTCTTTCTTTTGAGGGATTAATTACCTGTTAGCTCACTTTTCAAGGGCATTTTTTACTGATGCTTTCTTTCATCTTTTTTCCGTTGTTCTTATGTGTACTCTTTCATACTTGTCACTGAGGAATATTGGGACGGAAAACTTTTATCTCTTCCAATATTGGATTTTGCTTCATGATGTTATTACTGTGTCTGCAACAACCCAATTTCCTCCTCCTCTGTATATACCTTTATTGCTGAGTTATTACCCAGGTAAATTTTCTCTCTTGTCACTCTGCCATTTGACACAAAATGATTAATTTAGTAACAGAGATTATTTTTTAGAAGCTCCCTGAAAAGGCTGTCCGTTCAGGTGATGGACAAAGGTGTCTCCCACTTGCAGTGCAGTGCAGCTGTATTTTAAGGGCTTTATTTTAATGGCATTTCACTCCTTGGCAGTTGCACTGAGCCTTGGATACGATTCCCCAACCTGGGATATAATGCCCAAGATGGAAGAGACAGCAATGAAGAAGCAAAGAAGCTATTCATTAAAGCTGAGAAAATATAAGGAAAAAAATGTGAATATTCACTTGATTTAAAAAATAAATTAGCTTTATCTGTGTTCTTATCCACTTTGGCATTTATTTTCCAGAACCCTGCACCCCATCAGATTGTACTAGTGTAAATGTTCTGAGAAAGCTCATTTTTAGCTAGTATACTGAATTATTTGTATGACCTCCAGGGATGGGTTCCTTGTAACTACACAAATAAAGTACTTGACTATGGAGCTACGTACTGTAACTGGTGCAGCGTGCAGTTGTTGATGCACATTAACCATGTTTTATTGATATATAGTGATCACCAACAGATCCTCCCACCAGTTTTCCCTCCAACACCACCATAGACTCATTTTGGCAGGGGATGGAGAAGCTTTATAGTGCACAGTGCCTAACTAATTTTTAAAACTACGGTAGCACCTTGCTGCTGGTGTAGCCCAGCTTTCTTTTGATGTCAACCAGGCACTGGTGCCAATGGTTTGCCATCACCGGGGGGTTAGTAGTGTGCTGCCAGCCTCAGGGTGAAATAAGCTTTATCGGTAAAAATACCACCAAAAGTTCACTGCCCTCTTGGCCTCCGCAGTTGGACAGTGCAAGTAGAGGTCACCAGGGTGTCGTTACAGGAAACTCTTGCTCCGGAAAGCAATAATAAAGTTGCAGAAGAGTCAGTCTGAAGATGCCCCTGCATTCCTTGGTGTGTACCTTTTCTAAGAAGTCAGAGGAAAATGCAGCTGCTTCAGTTGTAAATGTATGGTACAGAGGTAAACAGAAATGTAATGTAAATGTAAGTACAGAGGGAGTCTCCTCTTTGCTGGGAAGAGCGTTGCTTTTCTGCAGGCAGGAGGCTTGGACCCCCACTAGCTGCTACTCCTGTGCCTTTTAACTTTGTAAAAGGGAGATGTGGCCATACCCCTTGCGTGAACTTGCGACTGGATGCTCTTCTGCTAGTCCTAGCTAAATCCTGCATGCATCTTCCGAGCGTGAAAAGGTTTACGGAAAAAGGCAAAAGACAGGTTTAGCAACGTAGGAGCAGATAGTAAGGAGACCACAAGGGGCTATTTCAGGACTTTTTAAGGGTTTAAAAACCAATAAACCAAGAGACTCCAAACTTATCTCGGCCTCGATGTGCAGGAGAGCTCAGTGGAGTCAGGGGAGGCAGGAAAAGTCTGTACTAAAAACAGTAGTGGTGCAAGAAGTGTTCTGAGGTTTTAGTCCACACTGGGAGATAAATTCCTCTTTAGCCTTGGGCAAAACATGCAAGAACTTGGTTTCCATTTCCTCCTTTGTAAAATTGCTCATGTGGGAATACCATCCGAGCGCTGAGAGGTGCTGCTGGCAGACAAGTCCTGTTTCTAAAAAGCAAGGAGGGAATACAGGGAGCCAAGCTTTGTGATAAACCAGGAGTATGTTCCTAAATCACCACAGCACTTCCATGAGTGCTGAAGTCGCTACTGAAACTAAAATGCACTTCGGCTCTTTTTTCTTTTTTAAGTTTTTGAACATTACATTGCTACCCGTCTCTGAGACCCCTTCTTTCCTGCTGCCTCTAAAGAATATTTTTCATCTTTATCACCTTTATTCTTTGACCTGGAGTTTCTTAGGGCAAGTAGGTCCTTCTTGCGTGTCTGGGATATGCCCAGCGCATCCAGAAAACTAAGAGAGTAAATGAAAAACAACAATATTGTAAAGGTCTCTGATGATGAAAAGCTAATTTATTTATGTGCTGAGGTAGAAGGTAGCCCACTAACGGATTAAAAATTATGAAGGGATAATAAAAACAACTCAGTCTAAATGCTTTTTTTTTTTTTTAGCAGTGAGAATTAGAAGTGGAGGGTTTTAGACCTGTTGTGCTTTGCATCTGTCTGTGTGCCTGTGTTGTAAAAGTAGGTTATTAGTAAATCACTGAACCGAATGCAAATTTTAGCGGTATCATATTAAAACCCCGATGATGAGCCACCCTGGTTAGGTTATAAGCTTTTTTGATATAATTCACATGACTTATTTAAAAAGACATCAATCATTTTTCTGTCTGCAGAAATAATTCAGCCCTTTGCATTCTTCTCTGCTATCACTACTGACTGCAGCCACTGGGAGCAGGAAAGGTGAATCTCTTAAAAGATTATTTTTTTTAAGCACACTGCAAATATGTAAATGTGATTACACTCAGATATTATTTAGTAGTCTTCATTTTCACAATGGAGTGCAAACAGTAATTACTTCTCACAGTTGTAATCACTGCTGTTTTACAAAATAGGAAATTGGATATAGTGCTTTGCTCATTTTGGTATGCGCAGCTCCCCAAAGTGCATCCCTGAGAAATGAGGCTCTAATGAAGAGACTTGTCCCAGGCCATGCTGGGAAGTGTCAAACTTGAATTAGGTAATTGTGGTGCCCTGACCCAAATTGCACTGGCTGATTTGAAAGGTCAGATGAGGTTGTGTCCACACCAGAAGATGACATCTAGGCCATCACTTGGCACACCTCTTTTGTTTTTTTTCAATAATGGTACGGTTTTGGTGACAACAGTACATGAAAGATGGGCTCTGCTGCAAAGACGCAGCATCTTGTTTTCTGCATAATTACCTCTCCGGCAGCTGGTTGGTTTAAGCTAGACTTTTGTAATTCATTTTAGAGTGAGTTTGGCAAGCTTGCTTTTAAAAGTGATGTCGTACTCCTGTCTCCTCTCATCTGAGAAAATGGTGAGAGATGATCGTGCTCCTTCATGGGATGAGGTATGTCAAGAGCAGAGACCACCTTGGTACCAGCCTATGCTGCTGCCCACCACAGTGACCCACCCAGGGTACAGGCAGGCAGGGGAGTGTCTCTGGCTGCTGTTTCTATGCCCAAAAAAAGAGGGGCAGAAGAATCAGGTGCATGAAGAGAAGAGGTGGCAGGGCAGTCTCAGCCCTCTTGGAACAAACTCCAGGACTGGAGCCATGGGGACAACCTGGAGGGAAGGTGATTTCCCCCTGAGGGATTTCTGCCTTTGGGGCCAGCAAAGCTCCTCCTGTGTTTGAGCCCCGCTGCGTTTAGGGAGACAGGACTTCATACACCCCGTCTATGTTTGAAGAATAAGAGGCTTCATTATCACATTTCCTGCTAGCAGAAAGAGTCTCTGGAGTGCAATAGTTAGGCTAGCCAAGCTGACCATAAAAAAGAAATGCTGTAGCCCTGGATGATTTCAATAACTGTTGAGAATGCACATTGCCCTACACTGACCTGCTCACGCTTATCCAATAAAGCTTCACATAGATCTGTAAGGCATTTTGCAAAAGCTGGTGGCATTCTGCTCATGCAAAGTGTTATTTAATAGATGGGAATTCATGCCAGCACTGTCTGAAATGTTTTCTAGTCCAAGCCTAATTAAATTTCCACAGGAACCCCATTGCCAATCAAACATCTCTAGTTTGTTCAGACCTCCGATGCTTTGGTTCGAGACAGTCATGTGAAAGACCAGCAGCAGCCCAGGTAGCAACACCTATTAGTAAGTTGGCTGCACTTCCCATTACCAGATACTATTTTCAGCTGCTCTGTACTTTGTCAGAATTTAAGATTTAAAATCTGTCAGTTTTCCATTTCAGGCTGAAGTTTGTGGGGAAGTTTCAGCTCTATCACTGCAAGTATTTCCAAGAATTAGACTCAGAAAACACATTTTTTTGTCCATTTATCTTCAGTCAGAGCCTTGGGATGGGACTTTCTCACGTCTCCATAATATCCGAGGCAAGAAATCTTCATTTGCTGTGAGTTCAGTATGTACTTTTGCCCTCCCTGGGGGGGCGGGGGTAGAAGCTAGTGTTTGACTTTGGCATGTAAATCTGTCTTTGCAGATATCCAATAAAAACGTATTAGGGTTTGGCAGATAAGTTTTATCCCGAGTTTGCCTTGAGCAAAAGAACTAGGCAGCATTTCCCCCTCCTCCCCGGGATACTTGGGGGAAAGATAAGAGAGGGGAACGGCAGCAGTGGGGCAGGAGGCAGGAACGAGAGCGACAGTGGGGAGCGAAGGGAGGATTGTATCTGTCTATGGCAACGGTGTGTTTTACTCCCGTTCACAGTGCGAATATTTTGGCTGTCTAGTTAAGCTCTCAGAGAATGCAAATTTGTCAGCGGCAGCTGTAGGAGCTTGATGGTGGAAGCACAAAGTAGGAATTTGTAATGTGCATATAATTGTAAAGAGAAGGATTTTTTAGTGAGAGATCAGCAGTAGTGCAGGGTAATAATCATCTTAAAGGGTGACTCTCTAGAATTAGTTGTTATTTTGTTTGAGTCCTTTGAAATGGTTTCCATACTATATAATTATCTTAAATTTTAAGTGCTTCCTGCAGTGATAATGTGTGCATTTTTGCATTCTTATGTAAATGCTTTAGCAGTTCCCAGAGTAGAATTGGAAATGTCATTCAAACACAGGTAATGCCTTTGAAAAATCTAGGGGAAGAAATTCATCTTTTTCTTCCACATCATTTTACAGTTTGTATTCTGTGCTTGTGTAGCTGTGGTTTCAGCTCTGACAGAAGCTGCCTTTCAATAACAAACATCCAGTGATGGGATACACTGAAGCGAAGAGCTGAATTTCACCAATCTGAGCTTAAAAAGACAAGAGACCAGCAGCCAAACTGTTATATCCTACAGAAAGAAAATAATTACTCTGTATACTCAATTAATCTACACTCAGACATCTGAGGCAAAGCCAGTTAGGAATAATTATAAAAACATTCCACTGTAATGAAAGTCTAGGAATCCCTGATAAGATGATAATTTTTATGTGGTGTTGCTGAATTGAGTAAACATGAGTAGCTGGTCCCTCTGAGCACCCGTGGACGTGGCGAAGGGCTGAGGCTGGGATCAAGGACCTGGGGTGTCATTCTTGAAGGTTTCCTGCAAGTCACATACCCCAGAGTCTTTACCAGTCTGGGCACCTGGATCTCTGCCAGCCCCAGTCTGATGTACATTGCTTCCAGCTTAGCAAAATACTACCAACTCACCTGGCTGCGCAGGTGGCACAGACTAAGCCCCCAAATCCAGGGAAGAGTTAATTACCCGTTGAGCTACAGATGCTGCTGTACCTATGGCTAATTTTACAAATGCAAACGCAATGTCTAAAGCAATATTTGATGTTCAGTCTGAGTCCCCTGAAGGTGCCGGTAGGAACAAGAAAGGATATCGACAGGTCACTCTGGGAAGGTATATTTGCCTGTTCAAACAGTAGATTATTTTGTGAGAGGGAGAAAAGGAATGAGCCTACAGCTTCCCCACAAGGAGAGCGTCAGCTTGTGATGCAAGGGGCTCGCTTACACTGTAAAGCTAGCAATGGTGGAGGCTGTATTTGAAGCAAAGAAACAAGGTAAGAGTTCTGCATTGTACAGAAGTATAATGATTAAAATATGAGGTTTAAAAGGCACCGTGTTTCCCTAAAAAGGTAGGGCTTAGATTGCAAAGCAGACCGGGAGTTCAGCCACATACCTTCTACTAGTTTCAAAGAAGGATTTTTGTCTACCTTTGCTGAGCTGTTTTGAAAATTGACATAAATTCTTACTTATCATTCGCTTTTAATAATTTAGAGCTCAGTCCTGGAGCACTAACTCAGGCAAAATCGTGATTCATTTCAATGGGAGCTTTGCCAAAATAAGACTGTAAGGTTTGGGGGCTGTTCCAGTGAAGGGGAAAGAAATCCCTGTAAATATTGTAAAGCAAAAACTGTATCTCGGATGTACCCAAGGTGATTTCTTTCCATTTCAGCAGTCAGACTGCTGATGCTAAGGCTGATCCGGGGCAGACTTTCCCTGGCTTGGACGAGGGCAGAACTGAAATCCTCTTCTATACAATACTTGGTATTAAAGCTCACTTAACCCGTCTCACGTTGTGATGGGGGACAGCAACTTGGGGCCACCTGGGGACAGTCTGTGCTGCTCTGCTGAGCCACGGCATACCCGGATGGACCAGTCCTGCCAAGGCTTCCAGCAGAGCTCACAGACTGGCCTCACCCCCCACAGTAACACCGGAGGAGGAACAGGGCCAGCACCTCTGCGGCTCGGTTTGTAGTTTGGTAGGAAAAACGTGGCCCCCCGTTAGCTTTGCCCACCATGTCTCTCACCCCTCTCCTCTCCCTCCATTCCCACCTGGGTCTTATCTCTGCCCATTCCCATCCCTCCCACCCCTGCCCTCACCTCCCCGTGGTTTCCCTGCTCGCAGGACGCGGTCCCCGGCTGAGCACTGGTGGTGCAAGCCTTGCTCTGCCAGCGGCTGTCTCCGGGCACCGTGGTGGCACAGGGCATGGCAGTGCTGCCCTGGGATGTTGCATCTCTTCTCGCTGTGCTCAGAAAGGACCAGAGGCTTTAGCAGAGCTGGGTCTGTGGTGTAGTAGTCAAACATGGCAGATCCACCCTCCCTTGTCCTCTCCGGGGGTGATTTATCCCAGGTATGCTTACTGAGGACAGGAAAATCCCAGACTGACCCAGCTCCTAACTCTGGTGTTTCTTTTAAGTGCCTGAAGGTAGATGAGATGAATTGGAGCTTGGACTTGCACACGCCGGTGCAGATTTGGACTCAGATCCTTAGGGATATTTAGGTAGATGAATCCCATTTATTATACCCGTAGTCTTACTTTATTTCAGTGGTAGAATTTAAATGGCATTTAGTTACCCCATTTGGACTCCACAGGCTTAGCCTTAAAACCCTCAAAGCCCAAAGATGTCCAAGGAGTCTTGCTTGCCTGCAGGAAAACTGCATTTCTGAACTTGCCAGCCCATATTCCTTGTGCAGACTTCAGAAGGTAGGTGATAGGATTCATCAGCAATTCCCCTGAATCTTTGATCTGCTGTGCCTTCTTCCCTCAGCCTTTTTTGCTGCTTGCTAGGTGATACTAACAACAGGTAGCCCTGGACAGTGAAATGGAAGATCAACCAGTGGGTAAATTGAAAGACAATCACCTTTTCTGATGGACAAGCTCACCTTTATACTTTCAATTGCAGGGTGGTTTAGCTCTCTGCTCTCTGCCTGGCTGGCTGCAGCCAGCTATTATTTGCTGACTTGGAAACAGATAACCAGATTTTAGAAGCAGAACTGATCCAAGGCAGTTTAGATTCTCAAGAAAGAATACAATGGTAGTTTTCAAACGAAGCCTTGGACTTACCTTTCAGGTTCCTCCTCCCGATACAATGCACAGCATCTGCTAATCTAGTGCCAGAAGTTCTTTGTTTTAACTGTGCTTAAAAGGTCTTTCTGTAGCAGAGATACAAGATTTGGTTTTAAAATCTAGATGCTCACGCTATTCAACTTTTTGTATGATTCAGGGACGAAGATTTCTCTGCACTAGAACCCTTCTAAGTCCTTTCAGGGAGCTCCCTGTCTGTTCAACAGGTAACACTGTCAGAGAAACTGAGATTGAGATTGAGATGTTAAATGTTCCTCAACTCAGATTCTCAGGAAGTCTGAGAGACTTGCTGGTGCAGCTGTGTAAGCCAGGGAGTGGTCATACCTATGTTTGAATTTAGTATTTTGCTGCTTTTTTCTCTGTGAGATAACTCAGAACGGCAACAGCCCTCCTGTCGAAATATTGTAATAGAGACATCTGCAGTGTTTGGCTCATGGAGCAACTGTTCCACACCGTTCCCAGAAATCCGCGATTGCAGTCCAGGCTATCTTAGGTTAGGGTTTTAAATTGCACCTCCCAGAGACATTTGGATGTCTTCCAAGTTTAAATTAGATTTGCAAGTGTTTTACCAGGGACCCGTTTCTCCTCTGCTGCTTAGACAGTAGCAGCACGGTGTCTCCCAAAAGTCTGGCTCCAGAGTAATCTGTTACACAGCCCAGGGGCAGCAGGGGGTCGTAAAATAGCCAAATGACAGACCCTCACAAAGTCCATATCACTGTGCGGGAAAGAAAACAGAGCTTTATAAGCTTATCTCTGTGCTCAGGCTGTCTCTTGGAAGGACAGGGGTTCCTATTAGACTGTGTATTTGTTTTAGAGAAAACTTCCCATAAATCACTGAAAAAGAAAGCATGTATTCTTAACTTCATTAGGACGGTTGCTGGAGGACTGTTAAGAGGACATATAATATTCAGCCCAGTCTCTAGATGTTAATGGCATAGCCATATCATGAAGTGAATTATTAGAAATGTTTGTTTCTTTCTGCGTTATGTGGCTTGCTGGCAGCCCCTATTTTGAAGTAACAACTATAGAAGCCAAAGAAACTGTGTTTTGGAGGCAGCTTCGTGGGCCTGTCCGATGTTTCAGTGAGGTTTCCTTGTGGCTCTGCCTGGGCTGGTTTCCGAGGGGCTGATGAGACGTGGAAGTGGCTGTTTGCTGCCCTCCTCGTCTGTCTGAGCTGTTCCTAGGGACGTATCCAGGCTTTGCTGGAGAGTGCACTGTGGTTCGAGCGCTAACTGTAACGTGAAGCCTCCCATTCCTCAAGCTACGTGGTGCCAACTTGCTTGTTAGAGCAATGCAGTGTTTTGAATGCTAGTGCACGACTTCCCCAAATGACACACAGGCTCCTGTTACCTGTGCCTGTTGCAGAGGAGGTTGGGCTGCACAGTTTTTCATGTGCAAGGTGCTGGAAAACTTCCTCAAACTTGAATTTCCATTAATTTGACCCTGAAGGTGTTGCTTATGAGAAATGCATATATGTCATTTACAGAAATTTAGCCTGTTCTCTGCATAAGTGTCCCTTCTTAGGTGGGGTCTGGACCTGCTGAAACAAATGTTTTCTGCCAGTCAGCATCAACTCTCAAATAAAGGGTCACTCTTACATCTCATCTCCCTTGTATAATCCTTGATTATCTTGTTTTTAAAAGTTTTTGCCATCTGCAATCTCTCAAATCCCTCAACTGGCCTGCCATCTAATACAAACGTCCCTCTGAGATCCTCTTAGCAGCGTATGTTCAATAGCATAATTTAGGGAGCCATGAGGGTGGAGGAATTCCAAAGAGCATCACCGCTGTATATCAAGAAGCAGGATTTGGCTGCCTGTAATATCCTGGCACTGTCAAACGACCGAGGTTTGAAAAACATCCATCCATGGCATTCATGAATAAATGGATTGCAGTAAATCAAGCTCATTTGAAAAGGTCTCATTACCATTTGGTCATACAGAGATGCTGGTTTGGTCAGGGTGGAGCTAACCAGCTCCTTGAACCTGTGACATTCCCATTATTATTAAGCTTAATCTTTTTTATGTACACCTCATCCTAAGCAAGTAAGCTGAATTAATAGTGACAAATATCAAATACCCTTGATTTCTTAAAGGAAGACATATACGTTTCTTTGCAGACTACATGAACATTAGAAAACTAACCAAAATGCAGTAAAGTCATGGGTGGTATTTCCCTTGGTCATAATACCTTTTGGATCAGGTCCTGAAAGAGTCACTGCTTTTGCAGTGTAATGACCTGCTTAACTTTCCTGACACTGACATTATCCGTGTTAAAAATTAAGCATTCAATGTAGTGCTTTGCAGAGTAAAAACCTAAGTAATAGGCCTATTAGTTCGACATTAATATTATTTTTAGTGTATAATTCCAGTCCAAAGACTGCATGTAGTACTTTACAGAGGTGTACAGTGGGTTCCCAAAACATGTTTGGTAGTATACAGTATAGGTGAGGCACCTCTACAGCAGCGATTCCAGCCCAGGTAGTGCAGGGGGATGGTCTGGGCAGAGAACAGCAGCCGTCTGAGAGCACTGCTAACTGCACACGAGGAATAACAGCAGGCAGGGCAAATGCCTTTGCCAAGAACTCCGGCGTAAAAGGACGGTATTGAACGCCAAAGTATCAGCTAATCCATAGCGCCATAAATATGCATCCACATTAATAAAATATACAGGCCAAATGGCAGGGCTGTCCTTTCGTGCGGAATAGACTCTAAGCTGACAGTGAAGCAAGGTCCTGTTTGATGTAATGTGGCATTATTTCTTCTCCTGCAGCTCACGCTGTTATTTATCTTCCACTTGCAGCTTCTCACAGTCAGTGAGCAGAGGCAATTTCTCGTGTGCAGAAAAAGAGCTCATTCAGCAGCATCTGTCTCTAAGTGCTTCCTCTGGGGTGGACCCCATCTTTCTTCTTTAATGCCAGCGAGGTGGCTGATGGTAGTTTGGGGAGGTCCGAGCTGAGCTGAGGCTGTGCTTGGGAGAGCTACCCGCCCAGCCTTTGGGTGGAAGAGCACTGCCTCCGCAAGTTTGCCGTCAGAAACATAGCGTGGCACCTCACCAAAGCAGCAAAGGACAAGGAGATCACTTCCACATCGATTTACCCATCATAACTCACAGCAGTTGTACAGACAGGCTTTCAGCCAGGTTGCAGGTTACCACAGAAACAGCATTCCCCGTTATCACCTATTCCCATGGGAAGGACTGTAGCACTTGTTCTGACTGTTGTTCGTTCAGCTGCCCTTCCCCCCAAAAAAGAGAAACCTTTGTGTGCTTTCCTTTTTTCCATAGAATTTTAGGAGCATCCACTGCTAAAAGGGTCATGTCCCTGCTTGTAATTAAATAGATTTAGAGCTTGCTGCAAACACCGATTAGATTATTGGGGTTTTAGCACGTTAAGATAGATCTGCATGAATTCATGGGTGACAGTCTGAAGGAGATCTCTTCCATCTCCTTACCCCAGAGCTGATGTCCTGTATCTAGGATACAGCAGTAAATCCCACACTCTCCTAATTAGCCCTGCTACTTCTGCAGAGCCTGTCTGGGGAGCTCCCTGGTGCTAGGAGAGCTGCGACCACAAAAGCGTGAGGGGAGCGTCTGGTGATGCAATGCTCCAGCATCGCTGCCCATCCTCTCTGCTGAGGTCAGGGGTGCCCCGGTGTGGCTGTTGCTGCCTGCTGAACCCCCTCCCAGGTTACCTCTCTCCCACAGCCTCTTACAGCCCACAGAACTGCAAGCAGCATTTTGGGATGGTCCGGCCAAGGCACTCAATGTGGCAGCAGAAGGGTTGTGCTGCCCTTCTTGCCCCTCACTCCCAGGCGGTGTTTTAACAAATGCCGGCCAAGTCACCTTGTTCCAGGAGCAAATTAACCCACAGCTGCCGCCCTGCACTCTGCAGCCCCAGCAGCACCAGCAGCGTGGGTTTCCCCCAGTGGCAGCGGTCATGTAGACAAATACAAGAGTAATCGTGTAAAAAGGCTACTGGGACAGGAACGTGTTTTCTTTCTCAGCTGCTGTTGCCAGCTCGCAGGCATCTCCCCCTCGCAGTGGCTGGGCTGTGACAAAGCGATGTCTCTTCATGCCACACTCATCTGCCTGACTTTTCCTTGGTGCATTCTTCCTGCAGTTTGTTGCTGCTCGGTGGAAGATAACGGGCTTTGCATGGTTTCTCTGTCCCTGTGTCCCACCGAGGTGGTGACATACAAAGCCAAAGGGAGAGCTGGCAGGCAATTAGCAACTCAGAGGAACAACCCACAAGTAGTTCCCTCAAAACAAGGCAGTTGCAGTGTCTCCTAAGGCTCAGGTTACTCTTAGTCCTTCAGCATCTCATGCCACTGGCCATGTTCAGCGAATGGCAAAGGGCTCAGGGCTTGGCCATTAAAATGAGCGGGATGCAGGGCTGTCTGTAACGGAAAGCAGAATGTGGTCCCCATACTTTAAAAGGAGTTTTTCAACTTCGATATATTTTTTTTAAAAAGTAATACATGACACACTTAAGCTGAGGACATTCTGCACAACAGCTGTGTCAGAGAGATTTGACAATACCAGGATTTGATGTCAATTATAACTGCTAGAAATCTGATTGCAATAGCTGGCAGGTTATCAGTGTAATAATGGGTATGTTATAAAATAGGTTGCTTAGCATCTTTAGGGCTCTCTGCTCTAGTTCTGGGGAAGAAAGCTGTCCTATCTGCCTTTTGCGTCCTTCTCCCTTCCTTTAGTTTTCAAGCTTGGGTACACTGACTGATCAGAGGGTCAGAAATACCATAAAATTGGACCGTATTTATCAGAGACACAACCTAAAAGATACAGAACTTTTGTACGAATGCACAATAGTGAGGCTGAACAGCAAAGACCATTTTACTTTGTCATAAGACAAATGACTGAAAATATCTTACCTCCGTTATGCAACTCAGTGCTACAGCCTCTTTTTAAATGTTGTGTTTCAGTTCTGGAAATTATAGAGAAAAAAAATTGAAAGGATTCAGTGAAGGGTAATGAAAATGATTAGAGGCACAGAGAATCTTTCATATGAGGAGAGATTTAAAAAGATTAGGCCCGCTTAGTTAAGACAAGAGATGAATAAGCAGAGACATGATAGAGAGATGTGGGGTAATGAATGGCACAGAAGAGGCACACTGGGTACTTTTATGTGCTGTTTTCCAAAATTAAAAGCCGAGAGAAGAAAGTTGTAAAAAAAAAAAGACAAGAAATTTGCTTACGATAAAAAACAACAATGGACACATTTTAAATATGTTTTCCGCATGCTGGCTTCACCTGTGGAAGCCACTGTCAGAGGAAACAGAGATAATGAGCTTAGGAAAATTATGAAAAGGATTGGCTGCTCTGGGGAAAATCATGAGCCTATTGAGAGGAAAAGGGAGTTCTCCTGTAGCTTTGAATGGAAGCAGGATTCACCAGTTGGCATGATCCCAAGGCTGCTGAAATGAACCACCAGCCTCAGTGGGCTCTGGGTATTTACACCCTACACACTAGGTATAGGTAGTTATCTACTTCAGCTGCTTTCGGTGATGTAAGATGACTTGATTTTTTGTCCAGGTTGAGCAGGCGGGGTCTTTCCCAGCATGTTTTCAGGAAGCACATCTTTTCCAACATCCCTGTTTTCTGTAATGTCCATGCAGGTCACCTATTGAGGCAGCTCTTGCTTTTCAGTTGACCTGCTCGGAGGGTAGTTCTTGGTGCCTTGCTCAGCCAGGAAGGTTTAGTTCCTCTGCTTGGCTCAGTCATAGAGGAGGGAGGATCATGAGAACTTGTAGCAGATCAGATCCAAGGTCCAGCAAGCTCACTGTCCAATGATGATCAGTGACACATACCTAGAGAAGAATATGAGATCAAAGTGTGGAAGGACAGGGAAAACGTGCAGGATACTTCCATCTCCCATCTTTCAACTGGAGATTACCTTAGTCAGAGGCTATAGTGGTGTTAACCAGTCCTTGACCAAACCTGGGAGTGCAGTGCATGAATCACGGGGCTTTATCATGCAATAAAACCTTTGGCTAGACATTGAGAAAGTTATTCTAAATTTTTTTTTTTAACCCCAAACCCACGCTTGCACCAGTAGAGAAGATCTCTCTCCAAAGAGGCTTAATTGCAGATTAAGGCTTCCCTTTACAGATTTAGAAGCAGTAACAGGACTTCTGTATGTGTGAAACAATAAAAATTCAGTATGATTAAAAAAACAGCTTCTAGGCAATAGTAGGACTGTATCACACAGATTTTCTCTGTTAGTCTGGTTTAGAGCCCTCAGACAACCTAATGGGCACTTAGTCCTTAATGAGCCTTCCCAAGTTTCACAAAACAGGCAGTATTTAAAGACTAGTTTCTTCCTTTTATCATATTAGAATTTCACTGATTTTTAACTAGGACTGGCAAGTCTGGTGCTCTAAAGTCGCCGAAATTGAAAAAGGGTAGGTACAAGCATTAGAAGGAGTTAAAATATTTATAGAGGCCTTGATCATTCAGGAAATTGCAGAGGTTTTCCTGTACCATGCTTCCAGGATCATCAGGGATGCACATGTTCAGTGCAGCTCAGCACTGATGCAGAAGAGAAGCATTCGGGGGCAAAGTGGATCTTCTCTCTTTCTTATTCATATCAGGTAAATTACATCTCATAACTTTGTGGGCCAGATTAGGAAAGGGACCTGTGTTTAACATCTGTGAGGTGTTCTCCTGGGCATCTTGCAGAACTTCTAAACCACATTACAGGCTTTCTCTAACAGGATAAATCTCCTCTGCAGTAATCAGAAGAGTGTCTTCTTTCTGTATGTATCATGCGTCAATTCTCTTGCCCCAATTAAGGAGTGGTTTGGTTAATCAACACAGTCGCAGACGGGAAGCATCACCAAAAGACAGGGGAACAATAATATGATCATGCATAGTTCCTACCTCAGTCAAATTTCAGCACTGTCTACAGTCACTGAGTCTTTTTCCCTGGGGTCATCAGGCAGTACGTCCGTTCCATGGGCAGAGCATGCTGAGAGGTGACGCACCAAGCTTTAAATAGGTATTTATTGATGTGCCTAAATGCCACTTAAAAATCTGGGTAAAGCTGACTTGGACAGGTTTTCACAACTGAGTCACTGATAAGGCTGGAAAAAGAGTAATGAACAAAACTTAAACCTCTAAATCTCTGTATTTGTAATTAATATGTTTTCTGCTTCAGTTCACTGTGTGCGTTTTTTCCCTGGGTTTGTGCTTTGCTGTGCAAAGGAACAATGTCAAGGGAATAATTACAGGATCTTTTCAATGCTTTTCTCATAGATTCAGAGAATACCTGGTGACAACCTGAAATCTTACTCTGGAGATGCTGGATATCCAGCTGCTTCCTTGGGCTCCATTTTACTCTTTCTGGAAGCTTCGTCCTAAATACATTTACACAACCCTGACAGTTTGTGTTTCACTTGATAAATTCTTGCTGATTGCACTATCCCAGGCAATTCCATCCTATGGAGTTGTTTGGGATCACCTTCCAGGAAAATTGTGCCTTCCTATCACTCCTGCCAGCAAGTATGTTTCCTGAGGAAAGAATTTAGTGTATCTTTTCTATGCAATTTTGAATTTAATTTCTTCTTCGCATGGTCGCATGGTGGGTACACATGCCTTCAGACTGTAGTGAGCTCAAGGGGAATTACAGCCTTCCACAAATTCCTGTTCAGCAGTAGTTTTTTGTTCAAGCAGCAGTTAGTTCAGCTTTACAGCACCTCCTGAGGGCTTTGGGCTACCTACGATGTCTTTGTGAGAACTCGCCTGGAATAGACATAGCCAAAATGAAGCTCCTCACTGCACTGATCTAGCATCTGTCTTCAAAAGCCCACACAGCTTTTTGATGAGCGTGTCTTTTGCTGTGACTGGCGACTGTTGCATACAGTCACGATTACATGGTCAAACAGTCTTCCCAGCTGCAGTCCTACAAGACCTGTACGTATTCATATATTGTGAGTTGCTCCCACTGAAATCACTAGGATTCCTCAAAATAGGTAAATTTAAGCAAAACGGACAATATTGTGGGATTGGAACCTATCGGTGGGAACTGTAATATATCTGATCCAGAATACATTGCTTCACGATAATTGTAAGTTTCCATTCCTATAGCAAACAGCTTTTGGTGGCTTCACGAAATACCGGTTTCTTCAGAGAGTCTTCTCACACTGGTGATCTAAAAGCTGTTATTTCTGATAACGTTAAAGTTGAAGCATTCACATCTTGTGCTGTTGATATCACTGCACATTACAGGGTGATGATCCAGAGGATACACCCTGTAACTTCACATGCCAAGGTGGAGAAAATCAATCTCTGTTAATAAAAAAAGGCAGGCTCAGTGGTGCAGAAAATCACTACTCTGGAGCCTTAAAGAGGCTCCTTCAAAAATTCATGATTATAGAATGGAATCCTGGGCTACATTACAGTCCTGAAAGAAATCAGGATATGAAGGGAAAAAAATCCAATTTTCATTAAGTGGAGAAAATGCAGAATAATTCCCATACACAGACATAGTCATTGATCACATGGAACATAATTATATGCTAAATATGTAAGAACATTTTCCAAGTTTCCCAAGTGCCCAATACTTTTCCCAAATACTTTCCCAAGTTAATTTTTTTTTTCTTGTTGTTTATTCATGCCCCTATTACTAAATCCATCTGAATAAAATTTCTGATTGTTCTGGTCAACTGCTGTAGGGTAGCTGCAGAACATTCAACCTATAGTGATATCCAGATGCTTAACAAACTCAATATTGACCTAATGACTTAAACTTACTACTCTGTAAAGTATTTGGTGATGTCCCCTGCTGATGGTATCCATGATGCAAATGCAGTATGCAACAAATAGCAGAGAGCAAACATCTTTGTCCTCTTATGTGCACTGTGCCTACAGCCATCCTGACAAGAGGCTTCTGTAATATGACAGAAACTTGAAGACACTAAAAACCTTTCTTTAAAGCAGATTTCCCATTTTCTGTCTATGGGAAGTCTGAATTCCTGCATCACGATCATTTGGGGGCCAGAAGAATTAATAGAAGAAGTCCTGCAGTGTAGGTGGGTGTGATGGCTGATAATTTGGATGGTCTTTGGCTTGAAACACGGCTTTTGCACAATTAGAGCAGGAAGAATTCCAGCTTTGCTTTTACAGTATTTTAGCTTTCAGCCTTGGCGTACCCGTAATGCAGTATTTGTATGGAAGAGACTGGATTATTTTAGATGTAATCTAGTCAGCTGCCTGCAAATACAGCCACTCTAAGTGTGTGCTACAAGGCCTTTTTACCATATTATCATACAGCAAATTATTCTTTTAAAATTATTTTTCACATATTTAATGCAGCTGCAGATCTATTCATGAAGAAACATTTCAGTGGTTCAGCTGATCAGCTCAAAACCAAGAAGCAACTCCTGACAGTTCATCTTCTTGCTTACTTAAGCATGGCTGAGTCATGACTACAGTGAATCCAGCACTTTATTTATTTATTCACTCATTCATTCATTCGTTCCTTCATTCATTGTTAGGGTGCATGTGTGAGGGGCTTGGGTGAGTGCAATTTACTGTCGTGTAGGCGCCATCATCCCTGACTTACGAGGTAAGCTGAGATTGAAATATTATTTCACACAAATCCCTATTTTTTGTGTTTTGCATAGCAATATATTCATAACATTGGACTTCTCAGAACTCATTTGAATTATTTTCATTGCAAAGATGGACAAAGAGGACAGCTGAGAGACAGGAAAAAGCTGGTCTTAGAATTCAACGCTTATTTGTACTTATAAATTTTCAATAGGATTGACTATACGAGCTGGAAAAGATCAGTTTTAATTGGGGCACTTTGCACTTGCTGCTCTGGACTGTATTTTGAACCTATGTGCTGATAGAAGCCCTGTCCATACCCAGTTAGTTTGGCACATGGACTTGCCAATCTCAGAAAAGTACATTTTAATTGTAATACCCCCAAATCAGGAGCACATTTGCTAGCAATCCTCATTCAGAGCTTCCCTCTGCAGTTCTCCTCCCTGGCTCTTTTTTTAATGGGTAGGAAAGACACATGTTGGATTAAATTAAAAGCAAGCGATGGGTGGGAACAAACACTTGCAAAAGGTAAGCAGCTGCTTAGTATTCAGGAGCAAGCAGAGCACTTCAGCTTCTGCAAACAGCTCATGTGGCATCAACTTTTATTTGGCAAGGAGGATGCCTTCCCACCGTGCAGCACCTTTCTGAAGCTGCCGCCGTAGCTGAGGAATTAAGCAGATGTCAGTCAAGACAAAGGAGCACGATTCTGTGCCAAGTCAGTCAGGTGAATGAGGTGGTCTGCTTTACTGCCGGAAAAATTGTGAGAGAATTTGGCATGCTAACTGAGCACGTTATAGAGAGGTGTCTTTGTTTCCGTGCCCCGCTGTCTGTCGTGAGAAATCACCACCATAGTAGTAACTGTGGGATGCTCCAGGGAGGGGATCGCTGTCTGTGATGCTCACGGGGGATGGCCGTCAGGCGTGGTGTGCACCATCAGGCTGGTGTCTGGCTGTACACGGGCTCAACTGCAAACTCACAGCAGCACAGGGCTTCCACCACGGCTTGTTAGCACAAGCCTCACAGCCAAGGGAAAAATCAGGGGTGAAGGAATTTTTTGGTGTCTGTCTTTCTGTCTCCCCTGTTTCAAGGGACTCTGCAGGCTGTTGGCTCCTGCTAGTCACACTGAGGTTAACTTGCTTCCTAAGAGAGCCAGAGTAAGTGTCGTGGTTCTGTTTGCAATCTGACCCTCTGCCGCTGTGTACAAGCAGGCCTTTTGTACCCAAAACAGTTCGAAATTACTGTACATAAACCGTAATCTTCTGGTGGGAGCACTGTAGTTTTCCATTTTGCTGCTAATTGGATGGTACACTTGCAATAGTCTTTGTTAACATGGGTAGCGCTGGGCAGGGTACAGTGATGGAAGGCTTTTATTTAGAAATCTTGCAAAAATGCAGTGACTGTCCCTGTTTGACAGCAATTGAAACCAATCATCAATTAACTAAATAGCAGCCAATTAGCTTGAAGAAAAAAAGAAGAAAATTGCTTACTTCACATTCTTTGTTGAAGCAAACGCCAGTCAGAGGATGGGAGGTTTTTTCTTTCTCCTATGAGAGGACAAAATGGCAAAAGATGTGCAGAAAATGCACAGTGGTTTTTTTTTTTTTAATACCATCTTTTTTCACACAAGAATATTTGAGAAACTAGATAAGAACATCTTAAGCTCCTGAGACATTTAATTTCCTTTGATTTTTTAAAATCAAAATTACAATCATTATGCAAGCACAATTTTTCCTCCTTTCTTTCACGCCGCTGTAGGATACTTTAAGCACAAGGGCAGCTCCGCTGAAGCTGGCTGCCTTCACAAGGAAAGACCAGCAACCAGCTGGCTGCTGTGCAGTGCAATGACAGGCAGGACTGTGATATTAACATTTGCATCACCAGACTGAGCCCTTCCTCTTTCTTATTTTATGGACTTTTAGGGGTCCATAGGTGAGGCGACATCAGAACTTTTAATGTTAAAAAACCTGAAGCACCCAGAGGCTTTAGGAAGCAGCTGAGTGGTGCTGCCAGGACTGGAGTTTTGGTCTTAGGTCCCTCCAGGACCCACGTTTCATGTCCGTATCCTTTTTTGAATCTGGGCAATAGTGCCAACAGGTATTGATTGAGTCAAGACCATTGCACAGTGAAAACCAGTCACACCACTGGCAGGAAGAAAAAGTCTCTCACCTGGATTATTGCTCTTTATTTTAACTGTTAGTCCAATACCATCTCCCCAAAAGAAGCAGTGCAATTCAACATGAAGACTAAAGCTTGATCTTACACACTTTCAGCTGTGGTACCATTTAACTCTTGCCAAAGTTCCCAAAGCAGAGGCTAACGCCTGCATGGGTCTCTGACAGCTGGGCTTTCAGTGGATGATATGCTGGGCAGAGAAAGAGCATAGATTAGACCGAAGAGGCAGCTGCTACAAGCTAACAATATTGCTGGGTTAGTAGGAGACGACCATTTACTCGTGGCATCCTGGCTTTGAATTTTTATTGCACTTTCCTCATAAGCAGTTAAGGCCAGCAGTTAATGCACAAAGGCATGACATGGCCTCGCTTCTCGCCTGTGGGGCTGGACCACAGCTGGTCCCTTGGGGTTGACATCAGGGCTGTGTCTGCCTAATGTCCATTAGTTGCATCAATCAATAATTCTTCACTTAGACTTTTTACTCATTGTTCAAAAAGATTTTATTATGCTACTTTGAGCTGCTCACAGCATCATTTCATGGGTTTCAAATTGTGTTACTCTTTTGTTAATACTTTTAGGGCCCATGTTTCATAATTGGATAGCGGTGGGTGAGAGGTATGTCTTTTAACCATCAGGAAAGCAATTATTGGATGATTTTTCGTTAATTGATGTGAGATTCAGCACTGCACATATTGGTTTGTTGCTTTCTTACAGGAACATTTTACACCTGAATGCAAGTTCAAAGAATCAGTATTTGAAAACTACTATGTGACATATTCTTCAATGATCTACAGACAGCAACAGTCTGGCCGGGGTTGGTATTTGGGTCTTAACAAAGAAGGAGAAATAATGAAAGGAAACCACGTGAAGAAAAATAAACCTGCAGCACACTTTCTTCCAAAACCATTAAAAGGTAATTGCTTGGGTTTGTTCCATCTATCTGAACTGACATTATCTTATGTCAGAGGTGTTCAGTTGCTGTGCATATGTATTTGAAGGGTTCAGCTACTTATGTACCAGGAGTATAACGTTCTGTAACCAGAGCTACATTTTTTTGGGTTTCTCTACGTTACCTCTGCATTTCTCTAATCTAACCAAATACACATTTGTGTATTTCTTTGTGCCCAAAGTCCACAGTGTCTCCGTTATAGATAATGAAGGCTCTACCTGGAATGGCTCAAACATCTGCTCACAGGCCGTCAGTGACTTGCTGTATAGCTTGTCAATCTGTGCTTTATGTTACAGGATGTTTGTCTATTTTGCCTGAGATAAAGCTCTAATGGGTAGTGCTTATTAAACCGCGATTAATGTAGCATCAGTATATGACATTAAAGGTAATAATGCATGTGTCATACATATACCGCTCTGTATTAAAAGCCAGGACATACAGTCATCCCAGTTAACTGAAGGATCTGAATCAGGACTGTGGTCAGACTTGACTCCGTCTTTGGTCAATGTGAAGAGGGAGATCTCAGTCGGTGTATGGAGGTGCTCCTTTTCTCCAGAAGAACTAGCTTCCATATGCTCCTTCCTTAAGAGGAATGAAGCCTTCTGCTTCTGGGTTGTGCTCTTAGGTAGCCTTTTAAGGCAGTGTCATTTTGAAATCAGAGAGGGTAGTTCAAAGGTGCATAGCCCTGGGTGGATGCTGGGCTAGTTTGGCAGTCTACATTTAGGACTAGGTGTTAGGCAACTGATGTGGAGGTTGATCCTCACTTCTAATGTGTGTGAAAACAAAGGAAACAGAAGACTGAAAATCCATTTTTGCACCTGCCTGCTTAGGCTACGTATACAAGTTACAGGTCAAATCACAGCTGTCAACAGTGCTGCTTCACCATTAATAAGGAAATGTTGATTTATATCAGCTTAGGTCTGTCTTGCAGAGTTTTGTAAGTGCAGTGGGCGAGGGAGGGAGCTGTGGTTTTTCCTTTCTCTAAAATGTCATTCCCTTGAGGACCTCAGAGGTTCTTAGGGAGTGTTTGAAATGGAAGAGGTCTCCTTGCCATGTTTCTTTCATTTGCTCTTTACATTGCACATTGCTGAATGAAAAACCCTAATGTTTCGCAGCCGGACTTTGCACCAACAGACTGAGTAGCCCGTAACGCGTGCTGATGTCCTGCCTCTCTTTTGCTTTGCAGTGGCCATGTACAAAGAACCTTCTCTCCACGATCTCACAGAGTTCTCAAGATCTGGCAGTGGGACCCCAACAAAGAGCAGAAGTGTTTCAGGAGTGCTAAATGGGGGTAAATCCATGAGCCAAAATGAGTCAACGTAGCCAGGTTCAGGCAAGCCAAGTGCTCTCTAAACAGAACCTTACCTCTGGATGCAGTTGAATTCTTACTAGCAGTCTTTCATCCAAACGTTCAATTGCCCAGGACAAGCCACTGAACTTGCATAGGTCACTCGTTTATCAGCCATTAGATCTACTGGTTGTCAAAGGATATACCCCAATAATGTAGAGTATGCTTGTGCGTATCACAAGGCACTTGGATAGCCAGCAAACATAACTGCGGAATAAATCTCGGAGAAGAAATGTCCAGCTCTTTCTCTCTCTCTCTTTTTCTCTCTCTCTTTCTCTCTCTCTCTCCTATGCTTTGTGGAATACGAAACAAAAACATTTCACAGCATTCACTGCTGATAAGAATTTGCTTTCCAACTCAGAAAAAGACCACCTTTGCTGTTCAAAGGAAATTTTAATGCTTGTATGTTTTATAGGGGCAAACAAAAAACAAATATGTAAACTCTGTTGTTTCCTTGGCTTACCGTTTTATATCTAAGGCTTGATAAAAAATGTATCCTTTAATTTGGAATAGTGCAACTTTTTGATTTCTGAACTCCAATGGGTCTTTAAAGCTATGTCTTTAAAAAAATAATTAAAAATTCAGGGTTGGAACTGAGAGTTGGTGTCTCAGGCTCAAGCAAACAGTGTTCTTGTGGTTTTAAACACAATGAAATATAAATTTTTATAGATTTGTAGTTTCTGGTAAAGTTCTTGTGCTAACCCCAGTCTGTAGGAATTGAGTTGTTTTGTTATCCCAAGCGGAAGTTAACAGAAAGGGATAAAATTATCCTCCAGTGTAGATTTCTCTTAATTCCATTTTGTGTGTCATGTTAAACTATTATTGTGGCTTCTTTTCTAAAGACAGAAACTGTGGAATTAAGGTGACTTAATTTTTTTATAAGAAACGTCTTATTTGTAAAAGTCCTTCTTTCACTGTAACGGGCACGTGAATATTGTGTAGGAGGAAGCGTTAGGACAGGTTACCCCTAAACAACATATACTTATACATGCTATTGGAAACAATTGTTTAAAAAAAATGTAGTTAGGTTTCCATTTAGGTCATCATGTCTGTTGCATGGGAGAAAGTTGGAATATTGGCATAGAGTTGCATGATGTGTAAGATTTTGTGCATTAATCATCGTTGGATTCTGTGCTCCAAAACTGACATAGTTCTGTACAGGCAGCTTTCTGCCTCGTACAAAAGAGTTGTTTATTATTTGTTGTATACACAACCATGCACTGAATAAACTATTTATATTAAGATGTACTTTTTAAAAAAGCTTGTTTGATTACATGGTGTACGTCCATGATTAATTTCAAGGCAAAGGGCTGGCAGCTAAATTCTAAAGTTATAAAAGATACTGTAATTAATGTTCAAAATCTTTCTATGTAATGGGTTATATCCCTGTAAAGCCGTACACTATACAAATGAGAACATGTTCTTTCTTTTGGATATTGTTAGAACTGGTCTTACATGCCCAGCCGAGATACTCAAAACATAGTGACGATTAAGTGCCACAAAGTCTTGGTAACGGCTCCTCTGCCGTGCGCTGCTGGAGCCCCAGTGAATTGCACTCCTCTGCTTTGAGCTCCTCCAGCTTCTCCGTGTCTGCCCTCCCTGTTAGACTTCCTTAGTGCAGCCACGAAGCGCTACCTCGCAGCACACCTCCCCACAGCCCTCGGTACAGGGGGTCCCAAAGAGATCCGGTAAGTCAAGCACTGCTTGTGCCAGAGTGGCACCTTGAGGATGCTCGGAGTTTGCTGCGCATCACTGCAGGTACACTTTAGGAGCCAGCTTTATCTGGTCTGGAGGAAAAAGGCTCCTGTGCCTCCTGCCTTTGTGCACATGCTCTGGAGAGAAAATGTCCCTCTCTCCTGCCTTTTCTCTCCAAAAACGTCAGTGTGAACTTTTCTATCTATAACATCCAGGCAGCTCTGGCAGGTGAGCTTCACTTATCAAGGTGTTTCAAGAAGTCCTAGGAGGAACAAGTTCTCACCATGGGTGGCTGAAGAACCAGTTCTGGAAGGGAATAATGGAAATGGAAGCAAAAAGCTACCTATAAATGTTAGCCTGAAATTAACATCAGGTATTCTACTGTCTGCTCTGTGTCCCTCCCACTTGACCAAGCTGGGATTAGACCTCAGACCAGGCTGGGACAATTGGGGTTTTTTTAAAGGTTGAGGCTGAGAGAGGAGGGAAGGACATCATTATGTTTCAGATCAAACCCCTAGGTTTGTTGGTTTGTGGCAAACAGTAGGCAAAGAGCTCCGGCTTGCTGAGCTTCTATATTGGAGCAGGGTGTTGCCCTCCCAAATACCACCATCTTGCTGGCCTTCAGAGGGCCTCGGGGTCCTCAGCTCGCCCCTTTCCAAAGAGTGAAGAAGGTGGGAGCACAACCAATGCCATAGAAATCCTTAGAAATTGAAGATGTGGCTGTGATTGTCCCAGAGGTTTTGATAACTCAGTGAGTCTGCAGCATCTGTTCCCTTCAACTAAGTGTGCTATGCCCTCGTGGAACATTTCTCTTAACCCTCCCAACCCCAAACATCAGACTTCTTATTGAGGTACATGTTCCAAAAAAGGAGTCCGAGTGCCTTAGGAACATAAAACCTGATTAGAAAAAGGCATATTTGTGGCAAAGCTAGTTAGAGACGTTGTTCAATGCTGAGCATTTGCTATCCTAAAGATAACTGGAGGTCTGCTGCTTTGCTTTATAGCTGCAATCTTACTGTTATTCCCCATCCCCAGTACCTCCAACCTTGAAGGTCATCTGCAGTGAAAGAAAAATGCTCATCTCTCAAATCGTCCCTTCTGAGGTCTGTGGTCTGACCCATCTTTCATATTCACGTTGGCATCAGCTGTGAGCATTCACTGCCAAGTCCCTAGTTTCAAAGGTTTCTAATATAACAAGCTAACAAAGGCCACTCTTGGATTGAGATGAGAAGAGAGATATGGTGATAGACGAGCCATAAACAGCTGTTTCTGACAATTATGTTAAATTTCTGACAAACCTGTTCCAACAATAGTTTTCCCTTCAGAGTACTGTGGACTGAAAGGGGAATACTCTTGATAGAGTCCTGATAGTAGACAAAAGCTCATGCACACTATGGGCAAAGTGGGGGATTATGCCCAGGGTTTTACATGTAGTCTCTGGAGCCATAGACTGAGATTTAGTAAGGAGAAATAGAGTTAAATGTGCCTTCACAAACAGTGAAGTGAAGGTTATACTCTGACCCAGCCAGCAAAGCCCCTTGGATAAACAAGAATGTGGCTTCAGCAGAGGACCAGATTTAGAAGCCAGACTCTAGACTATTTACTTATCCTTCAGCATCCATAAATTATAAAGTTAAACAGATGACTCCTGGATAATAACTTCCTTTAAGAAATCTGCAAGATGTTGGAAAAATGTCCATGTTGATGGTTGTCTATCAAAAGAAAACTTATAGCCGCTGGTCAATCCACTTTGCTCTGCCACATGTACAGTGGCAGAGTGCAGTAAGGTGCCCACCTGGAATAAGGACAAAGCCCAGGGGCTGGTATTAAACCAAGCCCTGCACTGGCTTGGTTGGCCACTAACCATCTGCAGAAGGCTTGGTCTCAGGCCCTTCTGCTATTGTCAATGTGACGGTTGATGCCTTTCATCTGCCATTTCTCTTCTCCCTGCCTCTCCACCAATGCTGCCCATGCTCTGTGTAGCATACCACGGGCTTGGAGTTGGCTTAGGAGGTGCAAAACCAGCACAGCAGCTTTCTGATTCACCTGGCCTTCACTTGGCAAAGCCCTGAGCCACCGCAGGGGCTGTGCAGAGACCTTATGAAAGGCTGACAACTACTACCTGCCAACCCAAAAGAAAACAGGTCACCCTTGAAACTGGGAGGAATACTGCTAGGAGCACAACTATTACGAGGCAAAATTGCTGCCTTTTTGTGATCCACCTGTCAGAGCTGCTTTCTCGGAGATCTCTGCCAGGGACTCAGGCATTGCCTGCTTGGCTTGGTGGTTTTGGGGTGAGGGAGGGTGGGAAGAGCTCTTCTCTGTATCACAGAGATCTTTCTTTTTTTCTTTTTCTTTTTTTCTTTTAATTTACCTCATGCTACCTCATAGCATGGTTGTATCTCCGTAGCCTCTTGCTCAGCCATGTTCATCGCTGGCACAATGGAAGACAATTCCCTACTTGGGGAAAATATCTCCAAGTTATCCCAGGGAAGAACGGTACCCCTTCTGCAGCACCGTCTGGCGTCCCCTCCACTGGTTTCCAGCCCGTAGGCCAGGTTTTCCGGTGGGATAAAGACAGTGTAATGAGCTCAGGGAGGCTGTGGTATGCCAGGCCTCTCCCCAGCTGAGCACCAGCACGAGAGCCAGGTCTGGCAGAGCTCTGCTGTGTCTTGAGTATCTCTGCGTGGAGACCAGAGCCAGCTCTAATGGGTTTAAATGTCTCCCTGACAAATCCATGACCACGACACTTTTGCAGGACAGAATCTGTACGTAACAACCTCCTATCTTCTAATAAATAATTCTCTCTAAAACAGACTCCCTCTTGTCTGGGCTCTGAATTTTATCGCTGCAGGTATTTAAGGGTTCTCCACTCCAGCACTGGTGCATTACACTATTAGCTTTCCTTGGCATATAGACCCTCCTGTGCTAACGCTGTCCTTTTCCTATGTCTTCTTGAACCAGAGAGGGGCAACTTGAGTGGTCAAGACAAGACCATCACAGATGGACCCTTCAGTCGCTGTAGCCTCGCCATGGTCCATGGAGGACACAGAAAGTGTGATGCATTTTACCAGCTCAGGAAATGGCTACTCTAAATATTGGAGCTCAGTTTCCTACATGGTCTGAGACCAAGACAAAGACCACCATGGGTTTGTCTGACTTTGGCTCTGCAAAAATGACATAAAAGAATGGTAGAAAGCCTGTTTAAAATAAACTGGTTTCTTAGGAAAAAAGCTCTACCATGCAATTTACCCTGAATGACACCAGCTTTGGGCTTTTTTTCAGCTCTTTTTGGGGGGAGATATTCTTGACAACTTAAAATTCCCAACTCAGATCATGGGGTAAATTTTTAAGAAATTCTCTCCCCTGGCATGAGTGAGCAGAGCTGTGGGGCCCTGCTCTTTCCTGGCAGGTTGGTACCGAGGTTCATGCCTTTTGGAGAGCAGGGTCCTGAAACAAGCTGGGTTTGCTGAAGCATGATGGCTTGTATTGCTTATCAGCTCCAGTGGCGGAGCTTACCCTGCTTTGGGAACATGCTACATCAGTTTGGGGAACACTCAATCACCCTGCCCTTCTGCAGCTCCTCTCACAGGGAAGTTTAAATATTAAAGGAAAACCCAAATTTGAAACATGTTTTACATTAATCAGAGAAATTGAAGTAATTAATTATTCCATCTCATCAGGAACTGGAAGACAGTTTATACGGTTCCCTTCAAAGATCATTATTAACGATTTGGAAGTTAAGGTTCTTAAATGCCACGTATGGAAAAGTACTTTCAAGCACCCATAGGCCTAATTTTTTCCCCACGTTTGGCATTTCTCACCTAAATTCAACAACTGGAGGGGCAGGACGCATGCTTTCATCTCCCATGGGTTTCTCAGCATCACACATTGTCTGTCACACTCCTTCTCTGAGCTTGTCCCCTTGCCGAGGACAGGGTCACAGGTCCAGCCTCCACCAAGGTCCATCACATTTGTATATGGAGGAAGAGTTGT
Organism: Fregata magnificens; assembly: GCA_013389945.1. Lineage (NCBI taxonomy): Eukaryota > Metazoa > Chordata > Aves > Suliformes > Fregatidae > Fregata > Fregata magnificens. The sequence continues at coordinate 244,562 of WAAD01004002.1, read as the reverse complement.
CCTTATCCCGGTGTTTGTAGCACACAGAGCTGGTTGATTCGATGAGATGTTGATCAGGGCTGATCTGAGCTGTCTGAGTGTCCCTGATCTGGCAGGGACACAGCAGACTGGCAGTTCTCTTTGTCTTTGCTCGTGCGTGGAAATGTCTCAGCTCAGAGCATGCTCCCAGGGGAGCCTGGGGTGAATTTGGGGGCTTTGCAATGAAAAGAACTGCTCAGGCACTGACGGCAAAATGCTGCTTGCTGTGGCTGAACAGCCGTGGCGGCAGCAGCGCTGGGAGGACCATGGCTGGCGCCTGTTAAAATTAATTCATTAGTGAATAGACTGCAAAGCTCTGAAAAGTAATTTGTCATGATTCGTCACCCATACCTTAAAAAAAACTAAGGGACAAACAAAAGCCCTATCCAACTGGGGTGAGCAGATCATTCTTTTGCCCTTCCTTTGCGTATTGATTTAATTCAATTATTGGACCCAGTTATACAAAGCAGGGCCCTGCATTTGGAGTCAGGGCACAGACTCCATTGTCCAAACCTTTGCAGCAAGGAAGTTTCATATAGACGAGAACTCAGAGCTCTTTTAGTGTTTTCAAACAATACTATACATATTTTGTAGAAAACCATAGTGAGGTTTGAGCCAAAGTCAGTGAAAACTGTCTTCTCTTTTTCCTACTGTGAGCTCAGGATCAGCCCTACAAACAAAACCTCAGGGAGACAAATCTGCGGAAGGAAAGGTTTTCAGACACCCTCTCAAGGGGAACAGGAAAAAGAAAAGGTAGAAAAGAGTTTACATGAATTAGTGTCGTACTCAGAAACCCTCCAAAGGACACCTGGAGCACCCCTGGTGCTGCACGCACATGGGCTCCGGGGAAGCGCTAACAGGAATAAAATGTCAGAGGGAAAATGGCTCCTGTTCAGGGGTATTTCTGGTGACAGTGGCTTCACTGCATGTTCCTCCAGGTCACTGTTTAGCTCTACCAAAGATGCTTTAGAGCAACGAAGTAGAAGTTTCACTTCACTTATGACGACAAGGACAAGGCCAACAAAGGGAGGTGAAGGAGGGGATGGAGCCTAAGGATCAGAGGGTGGGATGCATTCTCCATGAGAGGCAACAAAACCACTGCCACTCATTGAGTTTAGCAGGACTCAGCTCACACCCTGACCCACGACCAGTACAGCAAAATAATATGGCACAGTTCAGACTCCTCTTCTGTGGATGTCTCAAGGCCGGATCCTAATCTCGGTTGCAGAATACACCACGGACTCCAGTAAGTCTGGAGTCCCATGCTGATTTGAAGTACCTTTATCTAGACCAGCAATTCAGCCTATTGCTGAAGGACCTCAGACATTACCTCATGCATAAGTATGGTACAGTGTTAATCTATGAAATATTTTTAGATAACAAAATTAACTGGTTCAAAACTTAATTAATCCTATTTCCTTCCCAAATGGTTTCCTTCAAATGGTACTTGAAATAGTTTTACTTTCCCCCATTGTCTGTCTAATGCACTGATGAACTTTTCCTTCTGAGCTTCCTCTTATTTTAATTGTCTGCTCATCCAACCATCCCTTCTGATAATTAAGCGAGTTAATAATACAGAGTGATCTTTAAAAATGAAACTTCTTTCCTGGTTAAGCAAAAGCAGAACTTTTGTTGTTGTTTAAAGAGATGTTTTTTTAACTGTCTTCATTTAAAAGAACAATTATTGCCTTTGGGAGTAGTGGCAACATTTGGGAACCCACCTGCTACAGACATGTTGGTGAAAATATTACTTTGCAATAAATAATACAAAGGTTTTGCATTAGATAATATAATGAGGTTTTTCTAGGGAGTTTCAGTCAGGGGATCTTATGATCACTTAATTAGGATAGACTGAGCAAAACAAAGAGAAAGAGAAGGAAATCATAAACCAGTCAGAAATATGGATGCTGCTCTTACCAGCTAGTGTCCTCTTCTGCTTGGATGATCCCTAAGGCTCAACCTATGAACACATCACCAGTCTCACCTTCTTGGTCACTAACGCTTGATCTCGTTGTATCCTTTTCTGCAAATTTAATCAACATTCAAGATGCATCAGGTGAAGCCCAGGCACGTGTCAGCCTCCCATGGCAGGTCCACGGCACCCCTGCTGTCATGCAGAGCCAGCGTCTCATCGGTGTTTCCCCACTGGAGGTCACTTGCTGAGGGTCCTTCTCCTCCTCAGTGCAGCCCCTCACAATATGCACATTGCAGAACAGGGGACCCTACCTACCCAGTTACACATCTGGCTCCGGGAGAGCTTTGGCAGCTGCTCACCCACAGCAGAGCCAGCCCCCGGCACATCTCTCTCCAGCATGTTACTGAGCCAACTCTAAATAATTTTCATTTTCAAGGGAGACAAAGGCAGAATTCTTCCATCATGCTCCACATCAGACAGACAGCAGCCCACTCAGAGTTTAAATTCTGCCAGGGAGGAAAATGTCTTCACACAAGCGCATGGAAATATATTACATACATACACCCACACGTGCATATGAAAGATGCATAAATACACACACACAAGCACATATAAATACATACATATATATTTTTTTATATATATTATAGATAGATAGACAGACAGACAGATATAGATAGAGAGATCTATGTATATATAGCAGCACATGATTGTCATATGAGAGGTCCCTGGCAAACAGCCTGAACTGCTGAGAATGGGGTCGGCACCAGCAAGCTCAAGGAACGCCTTGCGGTGCAAGGTGGGCTTAGAGCAGACAGCAACCCACCTTGCCAAGGCAGTAAACTGGAAAATCTTTAGGAGATTAAAACCCTGCTAGCCTTGTTCATGCAAGCACTTTCGCAAGCCCCATATTTTCCTTGGTACTGGCTGAGCCACCTTGTACGGCGAGCAGGAAGGGACCAGTGCTTTGCTAGAAGTCTTCTACTTCTTGATCCAAGTTTGCAGTGGGAAAGGCTTTGATCAGTCAGGGTGAAGCGCAATGGTGAAGAATTGCTCAGCAATAGCATGGAAGAGGAAAGCAGACTCCAGGCCCTCAATCAACACAGCATCAGGGAGGGGAAGAAGCTGCTAAAACTTAACAGAAAGCTGCTAAAAGATCTCAAGTCTTTGAAAACTGCCACAGAAATGCAGAAGGGTTTAAGCAGTTGACAAAGATTACAGAGTTGTATGGAGCTTGCCAGGCAAGATGAAACAAGAGAGGGGGGGAAGGTTAATCGCCAGCAGGGTTAAAGGAAATTGGAAGTATACGTGCAAAAAAAGTGCTGGGAAGAGAGAGTCGGCCTAGGAATAACCGCTGAGTGGGATGGTATTAATGATGACTCAAAAGTGGCTAAGAAGTTATTGAAAGATGGGCTTCCCACAGATCTAGACATTTGTCTTAGTACCAAAAGTCTTCATTAAATGCCAATAAAACTTGCAGCCATCTGGTTCTGAACCACCGAAGCCGATCTCTGCTGTGATTGCCCAGAGCGCAGGGTAAGTCACCTCCTCACCCTCCTGCAAAATGGCTCCAAGAGGAAAAATCACTGTGGTTACAGAAAGGTCAACCAAAATGAACGAGCTCGTCAAGCCCGAGCCTATTGCATCCTGGAACAAACAGGCCCAGGGCGAGTAGCTGAGCAGCAGTGGCTTTAACCAGTTTTATTTATTGTCCGAACCTTGGGCTAAAACCATGTTATTGCTCTATAACCAGAAGGAAATCATTGATTTGTAAGCCGAATTTGTGATCAGATGGTTTGTGTTAGTTCACATACGCAATGGGTAACAGTGCTCTGCCAAATACCTCATCTGTGTCCAAGTGGACTCCAGGCTATCACTGTGAATTTATCAGTAGAATCAACTAAAAGTTTAGCAGCAAACATGTACATTCCCCTGTCCCATAAATACTCTTAGAACAAAAACATCCTAATCCAAATAGCTCAAGTATCACCTGCCCTTCTTAAAAGTGAATGCTGCGCTACAAAATAAAGTGATGCATGCCTGAAAGTGTGCGAAAAAGAGAGCACAAGAAAAGAGCAAAAGGAAGACATTGTAGGCATGAAAAACAATTGCACGTAGAATAGTTTAAAAGCCCTTTTTCCTGTTAAAAAAAAAAAAATTGAACTGCCATGTGGAACGCTCAAACTGCAGATGACAGAGAGCCGTCTGGACCACGTGGCCCTGCCTTGCTGCACTGCACGGGCTAAGAGAAGGCGAGGAAAATGAAGAGACAAGGAAGTTTGTCCTGTTTTGGAAAACCTGATGAACAGATACAGAATAAGCATTTTCTCCTTGCTATATAATAATGTATCATGGGGATGAAGGAGATTGCACAGCTTGGGAGCGCCAAGGTCGGGTAATGGAGCTGATGGCCACAGTCTAGTCTGGCTCAACTGCCTGAGAAAGGGGTTTATTGGGCTGAGCATACCTGGAATTACACCTAACTCTGGTCAGAGAGATTTGCCTTTTGCCTGCATAAAACTAGCATCAAATGTAGCGTGGTGAAACACCACATTATATTGTACCCAGCTCTCTTACTAATGTCAGAAAACGAACCAGCCAGCGACTTGATGAAGGAAAATGTGCTGTTCCTCACAGGCGTTAATGTACGCAGGCTTTTGGGGTAACCTTTACGGTACTTTATGTGTTCAGCACCAGCAGCCAAAGAGGACGGTGGTGTGAAATTCCCTGCAAGAACCCAGCCTTCAGCCTCAATGGCTGAGCACTTATTTGAACAGGACCTTGATTTGTTCTGATGAAGGCAGCTGTCAAACCACGCAGGGAGCCACGCTTCATAAGTAACCACGATATTTAAACCCCACGACCTTTTAAAAAGTGTAAGATCTGGCATAAAGGGCAGCCTTCCTGAAATAAAGGCCTCTGAAACCTCTTAGGTCAGATTTTTTTAAAAAATCCATAATGGACAGACATCACATTATTTTCCTATGAGAAGATTAATCACTAATACCTGGCAATTGATTTGCAAGCTACATTTATTTATGATGTGTTTGTGCAGCACCATGCACACCCTTATCTATTATCCAGACCCCAATGAGCTACTTAGTGCAAATAAATCAATGCAATTTATCGATTAAATTATATAAGTACTCCTGGAACTCAGACAAGTGAAAGTTTCTGCAGTCATTCTCAGGTCTCTCATTTATGGGCTGGGAGCTGGCAAAATATGATCTGAAGAATGCCAAGGAGGCTGGTGAGCCCAACATGGACCCTGTGGCTGCGTTCCTGTGGCTGCCCATGCTTTCCTGCGTGATACAAGTCCTCATTCGTGTTACTGGTGGGGTAGATGCTGCAGTACAAGTGAGAGAAGGAGAGAGGTGATTTTTCTCCTCTTTTGACCAGGCTGCAGGCTATCTGCACAGCACGCTGGACTCCTTTACAGAATAACAGAATCACAGAATGGTTGGGGTTGGAAGGGACCTCTGGAGATCACCTCGTCCAAGCCCCCTGCTTGAGCAGGTTCACCTAGAGCAGGGGGCACAGGACCGCGTCCAGGCGCGTTTTGAATATTTCCAGAGAAGGAGGCTCCACAGCCTCTCTGGGCAGCCTGTTCCACTGCTCTGTCACCCTCACAGTAAAGCAGCTTTCTCTCATGTTCAGGTGGAACTGCCTGTGTTCCAATTTGTGCCCATTGCCCCTTGTCCTGTCGTTGGGCACCACTGAAAAGAGTCTGGCCCCATCCTCTTGACACCCGCCCTTTAGATATTTAGTGATGGGTGTGATGACCAGTAACAGGCTACAGTCTGTGAACTGCTGCCTGAACAGATACAGAGCAAACGGATGGCAAAAAAGCACCCGCAAAGTAACAGCACTGTTTTCCTGCAGCCCCTTGCTTTAAAATTCCCCTTGTCGCCAGGCCTGTGCAAATCCTGGCCAAGAAGACGTTGCATGTATCCTGCCATCCTCCTCCCTTCCCCTCCGTCTGGCTGCTGTTTCTTGTCTCGTGCCCTGGGAAGAGCTTTGGGCAGCCCCTCTGGTCAGGCAGCAGCTGCCCGCTGCAGTCCTGCCCTGCCAGTGCCTAAAGACACAGCAGCACTAAAGCAAGCAAATAAATCATATGTGCTCGGAGATATCAGCTCTTCAGCATCTCAAGCTGAACATCCCAAATTAATTGACATTCTTGACTGAATATGTCTGTGTCTCTGTTCCTTATCTATAAAGTGATAATGTTTCTCCCCTGCCTTACTGGGCTTCACGGAGACAAATTAATTAATAGTTTGCATGTGAAATAAACAAACACGACTGGAGTAATGAGTGTCACGGAAAAAAACCCAAGCGGAAACAGTATTTTGTCTTTACAGCAAGGCTGAGCAGTATGCAGTAAACAAGGGCTGGGGCCACACACTGAATGACGGGAAGAAAACAGATTTTTGAATTGCTGCCCACTGATTTGCATCAGGCAGTCTGCTCAGGGACTGAGGCAGGGCTCCTATGGAAAAAACAGCATTTGATCATATAATGAGCCATTGCTGGAAGCCCAGGAAAGGGGCTGCATTTCAGGATAAGACTTTTCCTGCTCCTCGCACGCTTGACACTGCAGTTTGAACACCGTCATATAAACTTGTCTGTTAGCTTATATAATTTAATAGAAATTTAATAAAGTTTATGAAGCTTATCTGTACTATCGCAGCTGTGTGCGGGACTGGGTCCTTTGAAAGTGCATTTGTTAAATGTGCAATGGTTCAAATTATCCTGACAAACGCAAAACAAAGATCTTACATAATTCACTGCATCTGGCAAAGATAAAATTTTACATGTCATAACAACACGTATCAAAAGAACTATGTAAAACTCACCCATAATTTAAAATGTCACTGGAATTGCTTCGTAATTAGGGCAAGGTCTTTAAAAGGCTCCCTGTGGAAGCTGAAACCTCTGTGACAGAGACTCAGCTGAATGCATATAGGTAAAATACAAGTGTAAGAAATTGTACTTGCATTGTATGGTGGAATTGGAAGCGCCAATGGCATTAACACAACCTCTGTCGCCAGCAGCACCAGGTGAGCTGGCGGTGGCCTCCACACCCTGCAGAGATGCTCTTGCTAAATACCTGGGCATGCCCTAGAGATCATGGCTTCTTTTATAGGTGGAGGGCTGTCAAGTTTGGGCATTGCACACTGAAACTGCTGCTTAAAGACAAGCTTTGGATGTCCTGCAACTTCACAGGACATCGTGGTCCTTCCAGCCCGTCTTCCACGCCAGGCCAATGCGATGGGTCACGCTGGGGGCGGGGGAGAGACCACGTGCTACAAAAATTGGTGGGACCTAAAAATGTCTTATCCTTCTTTAACTTGTGTGTTCAGCAGTTTTACAGGAACTGAAGAGAAGAAATAAAAAGTATATGGCAGGGAAAACTTAGTGACATCTAACATCAAAGAACAAAGAGATAGGAGTTATTGTTTAGACCCATCAAGTCTCCGCTGTACCCAAGGGGTGAGAGCAGGCGTGACCTACTTGCAGAATTAAGAATTCACCAGGAAATGGGTTTTAGGATTCAGGAGACAGTCCACCCTCTAAATCCAAATTTCTGTTGTGAAAACCCAGCTTTGGCTTATGACTCGGCTTGAAATGCTGCTTCGTTATTTGAGCTAAAAACACTCTCCTCCTGCCCTGACTTCTGGCATCTCTCCGGTTGCACCCGGTCACTTCACGGTGTGTTGCAGACGATGCTGAGCTGTGGTAAAAGGCTGTCATGCAAGCAGGGGCTCTGGCCCCAGAACAGCAGCTTACACATGGCTCAGTGCAGCTAATGCACCTTGCCAAGAAACTGGGGGAAAAACCCAAATCTGCCTTCCAAAGCACAGCAGGGCTGAGCTGTGGGGAGGGAAGGAGTCAGGGATGGGGCTGTGCAGGTGCGGGGTGGCTGGAGCTGCCAGGAGCTGCAGGGATGATGTGTCTGCCTCACGCTCCCCCCGCTCAGCTACCTGAACAGGACTTGGCAAGAGCCAGTGAAGAGACACAAACCTTAAATTTGCAGGTGCAAAATTCCAATTTAATCTTGCAGGTGCAAAATTTAAACTTGCCGAGCAAAATTTTTTGTTCTGCTCGCATGGGTGGATTTCTGTCCTCCCCAGCAGGGAGGGCTGCATCATACCTGTGAAATGCAACATCATTGCCAGACCATCACAGGTGCCGAGCAGCGGCTCTGCAGCAGGTACGCGGGAGCACCGGTTAAGCACGGGGCGCGGGGACAGCCAGCAGTGAGCCTTTGAGGGTTGTGTCCAAGCACAGTTCCAAACTCTGGGCTGTATTACAACTTCCTTTTATTATATTCCTTCCTCTCTGTGCAAAGGAACAAGGAAATATTTGCCTGTCTACGAAGAGGGCCTGACCCCGAGCACCTGAACAGCACTTGTCTGGGGCGAACAAAGGACGAAGTGCTCAGCCATGGCCCGTTTTTTCTCTCTCCTCTCAGGAGAGCACAGATTCACAGGAACAAGCTTTCTCTGGGCTGGAGAACAAAGCGAGGCAGCGTTACTGATAGCATCAAACCCAGAGGGACTCCTGCAGAAAAAGCAAGCTTGAAGAAGGAGGAGGGAACAAAAGGGGAATATTTCACTGCAGAGGGGCATCGGGACTAACCACGGCGATGGAGAACCGCCCACAGAGACAAAGGACTGCCCCGGTGATGCCAAGGAAGGGGCATCCCGGGTACCAAAGAGGCTTTGGAAAGATTGCTCAGGTGTGGTGCATTGGCAGGGCAGGGTGGGGAGGAGGAAGGGATGTTTAACTGATCTGTCCGGCCACGCACATTTGTGCTCTAGTAACTAAAGAGACGCCGAGTTTGGAGCTCTTTTTCCAAATTTGAATGTTTTTGCTTCAGCTGTTAGGTTAATTTAACCTGAAGAAGTGGGCACTCCAGTGTTGGAAAGGGGAAAGAAGGGATAAGGAGGGGAAAGGTTGTGTTTAAAGAACTGGAAGTCTAGAGCTGGTAGTGTCTGTCTCAGACCTCAACAACTGTAACATCAGGGCTCTGCTCTCAGATGCAGATGTTAGAAACATCTGTGCATTGCAGGCTACCCAGAAACCTGAGCGGGGGAAACTTCCAGACATTGTTCAGTTTCCCAACGCTTGCCACGGCCAGGAGCCAAACACACCAGCCTGATGACAACCTGCTAAGCTTGATTTCTGGCTGCTGCCGGTCCTGCTGTGTTCACTTCTCTCCTGCAGCCTCATCACATTTCCTGAATCCCCCCCTCCCCAAACCTATGGCGCTGGATAAAAAGAAAACATGAAAACCAGAAGCACCAAAGTATCAGCTAAAATTCTAGGTCTCAAGACACGGGAGAAAAGCGGAATAAAACAGTAGTAAATAGATCGCAAAACCCAAGTAGATCCTAATTTTCTTATTTTTAAGCTTCTGACTTTCAAGTTTATTTGGCTGACCTTGTGGTTTGGGATTTATAAACCTAAGTATATTAGCATCTCGATTTATGCTAACAGACCGCTAAGTTCATTGCATCACTGCATTTGGCCATGGAAAGCCATCCTCTATCCTCAGGCGTCATGGGCATCACAATTAAAAATAAACAAATGCCCATTACAAGCCCCAGAGCTCACAGCTGGGCAGAACTGGGCTCCACTCCAAAAGATGCAAACACAGGAGATGAGGGAGCAGGGGAAGAGGGCTCATTCGTGGTCCTGTGAATATTCATGGAAAGGTGGGAAGTGAGTAAATCCAATAGAAATCAATAGGGGTTTTCTCCATCAGCTTCAGCAACCTTTATAGCTATGGGATTCCCTGTGGATTCACCCTCCCGCAGGTCTGCTGGCTGCTGCGGGTCTTGGGACCCTCATCGCTCCAGACAGCACTGCCTCCTTCTTCCCTGGGGCACCAAATAAAAGCCTCTCCCGTGCCTTTTCTACAGCCTCTGGGCTTAGAGCCAGCTGTCACCAGCCGTGTCCTGGAGACACTGGGAAAGGAGATTTTATGTATTTCATGTTGAACTGCTGAAGTCTGTATTTCCTTTGTTCCTGTGCTGTAGCTTGAGGCGTGGTGTGTGCGGCGGAGGACCGGGCTGGGTGAGTCAGCTGCTTTGAGCGCCGGGGATGGTGGTTTCCCCAGCAACGGGAGATGGGAGAAGAGGAAGAAAAAAACCCTTTGGAAGAGCTTTTTCCCTGTAAACAGGTTCTCTCTTCTCAGCAGCCTGCATGCAAACCTGCACACACACACACTCCTGCCACTACGGAAGAAAGGCTTGATTTGATTATCTGTTCGTTGTTTTGCTTAAGTTTTTTATTATGTTTTGAAGGCGAAATGCAAAGCAGGAATTGGTGTGATCAAAACGGAGCAATCTGAGACCTCCACGTATGTCCTCTAAGCAGGGAAACTGAGAGACATTGCACTTATTTTTCAATCAAAGGGGAACTATTAGCAATTCCTTATAAACACATCCACAACACTACAAAGCTGAATTTAATCACAGGTCCTGATGCTGGGCTGTAGCAGAGCAGTGAGTTATACAAAAGGCAGCAAGGAGAAACGTAAGGAGAATTATCAGATATCTAATGAATTTTGTATTTGGGGAACATCCCTCTCTAGCCTCAAGGGCTTAGTGACCTATCTCTGTCTGTTCCAAAAGACTCAGAAATGCTGGTGGAGATTGCCTTGTTTTCCTCCTTCTGCTCTTCTCTCCTGCCCCAGGAGGAAAACTGCATCTGAAACTCCTTTCTGTCTGCATTAGAATCGACATCCCTCGGTTATCCTCACCGCATCTAAAAATAGCACGGGGAAATCCGCCTGAGATCAAAGCGATTCATTTACAAAGCGCTGCGTGAGGACAGAGCTCCACAATTCTCATTCCCATCACATCCACACTAGTCTGATGGCAGGAATCGCACCAGCGCTCTGAGAAACGCGGGGATGGCTCCCTGCCTCTCCCTGCGTAAACAACCCTGCCGGCTCCAAGGAAAAACAAGTGGGAGGAAAATGATTCTGTGGGTGCATGGGGGCTGGTGGGGACAAGGAGAAAAGGGTTTTCTCTGCACGTCGCAGACGATGCTCCCCTCAGGGCCGGGCTTCAGCAGCCCTGTGCAAGGTAGAACGGGAGGGAAAAGACCAGAAAAAGAGGTACAGCCTCAGCACCCAGAGAAAGGAGCGTCTAGCCACCTCCAAGCATGCCGAGGGAGCCAGGAACATCAAGCGCATGAAATTAGAAATAACGGGTGAGCCCGCTCCCCCTCCAGTGGGCAGCCGGCCCCGGGAGGTGGTGCAGGACCCCTCCACGCTGCAGGAGGATGCTGCAAAGCTTTCCTCTGAGATCTTCATGCAAACCCCCAGTCTGAAGGCTTAATTATGGTTGCTGATTAATTGAGCAGCACATAAGCAACAGAGTTACAGTATTATGTCTTTGGGATAGTTAACTCTGTGCTTTTTAATGCAAATCTCAGGATCATTTGGCAATTTACCCAATAGATCCTGATATGCCCCAGGAAATTTTCTGCTTTTTCTTTCTTTTACGTAAAAAGGTTTATTATCAATAAAGTTCTTCAGAAAAAAAGCATTAATTATAGTAAGCGAGCCAATTCTAGAGGCTCAGAAACTAGAAGACAAAGTAGAACGGCTGCTCACATAAAAAAAGTAAAGGCATCATTTTTCGCCAGTTCTATGATTTCTGAACACTCAGGGGTAGCATTACCTGAAGGTCCGTACTTCCCACAAAGTGCGTTGCAGGGCTTTCATCCACGGAGGGCTTCTGTGTCTGAGGAACGGCAGAGACGGCTTCACACGGCTCTGGCTCAGGGCACATGGCATGGTAGCATGGTTGCCCTCCCTCCCGACGTGCTGCCCGGGCTCGCAGGTGTTTGCAGCATCGCTGTCCTCTGACAAGGTTCTCCTCTTGGCTAACGGCGGGCAAGGCTTGGTGCTTCAGTAGCAGCATCTTGCCAAGACAGAGTCACCAACAGTCAGATTTCGGGGAGCTGGACTGGACATGCATTAAGTAAAGATAGACAGTGTCTGTCATTAATGACTCATATGGTTTATATTGATCTTTGACTGTCAGATACATTTATTGGGATAATAAATAGTTCATCATAAAGCTGAATTAAAAATTACCCGGAGTTTTTCAGTTTTGCCAACAACATCTTTCAGCTGGGCGAAATATTCAGTGAATAGTTTGTTTTTCAACTACAGCTCCTTTTTTTTTTGCCTAGCGAATTATGTCCTGAAACTCCACTATTCATAAATATAAGAAGTCACTTCCCAGTTTATATTAATATAGTGCAGCCAAAAACTGTCCTTGCAAATCCTTCAGATATCAATCCTGGTGTTTGCTGAGTCCAGTAAGTTGCCGTGTGTGCCGCCCAGCCCGTCAGCTGGACCGCACTGCGGAGGCCGTGCTCCTCGGCTGGACAGCCTGAGCCCACCAAGGATTTTGAGATGACCAAGCAAGCACTTCTCAGACACATCCAGTGATCCGGCTTTCTCCCCCATATCCCCATCCACATGTTCTCCCTCGCCTAACGTCCCTGAGAACTGTGTTCTATCGGCATTGTTTGAACGTCTCAATATTCGCAAGGGTGGTTTTGCAGTATTCCCTCAAATGATTGCAAATCACTGGTCCCTAACACACACGCTCAAAAACCCCAAAATCTTAAAGAAAATATATTTCAGCATAAAAAAACATCACCGTCCCACTTTTCATTTATTTTCAGATGCTTGAGGGGCACAATGTTTTGCTGAGGAAACCGCTACTCATCAGAAGAATATTACAGTGTAATGGCAAGGCCATTGCAATGCCCAGCACCCAGTGCACCATTTTCAGAGACTTTAACCTACATTATTATTATTTACATGCCAGAATCATCATAGAGAAAGAAATGACAACAGACTGACCAGGACGCAGGTCTGAGCTGCTGATCGCAAATGCTGATCCTTCCCTGTGTAAAGCAAAGCTGTAGCCATAGCAAAGTGATTTGGAGGGGGGAGAAAATTACTGGACATAGAGGAATGCGCCGAGCCAGTCGGAGGGCTCTGCTGCAGCTCAGTGTTTCCAGCTCCCAGCGGCACGGGAACTCCTCAGCTTTTCTGGAGCTGCACAGACAAAAGATTTGGCAGAGACCTCACTGCCTGCAGCCCCATTTCTGCTTCAAAACACCCAACTAGGAGAGTCTGCTGCCTGAGCACCATCCCTGGGGCAGGCTGTGGTTGGAGGCTGAATGCTAAAATTGCATGCTGCAGTCATTCAGTTGTTTTATGGGAGCTTTGTCAAGAAAAGTCTGGACAAGAGCGAGGCAGATCCTGTGCTTAAAGGCTGGGACGTGAACAGGCTGCGTCTGTGGTGAGGCAGGGCTCTGAGCTTCAGGGCACAGGAAATAACCATGGGCATTCAGCTCCCCCACCCCACACTTACTCTCCCATTGCCTTTTATAGTTTAACACATTTTTATATTGATTTATTGCCTTACCTGTTTGGGACATTTAAATATCTGAGAGATCATACTTAAGAAACCCCTTTAAGTAAACATTTTCTTCTAGATCATTTTCACGGCAATGAGGCAGACAGTCCAACCAATTAAATGAAAATGTGAGGTTTATTTTTAGACAGCCTAAGCTGGTATTGGTTTGTAATTAGAACGTCAATGAAGAACTGTGGGAAGGACTGGTGACCGAGTCATTGCTTAAAAGGTCTGAAGAAAGTTCAGGCATTTTTTTCAGATCCTTCTCTATTAGCACTGCAAATGCCACATACTTTCATACCTTTGACAGTGAGATTTTAGCTTGTCCCAGAGCAGACCTTAGGTGCGCTGCCTGCAAACTGCATTTCAATTGCAAAGAGAGTGTGCAAACAAGCTGTAATTGAGAATGTCAGAGACTCCCAACTGACTTAAATAAAAACATCATCAGGCTAGAAACTCAGCGTGTCCCTCTTCTGCCGTAAAAACTGTCAGTACAGCATAGGATAGCTTCTTCCCACACGAACTGCAATCACAAGGTCAGGCATACACCAGGAACCCCCCAAGCTCTTCCTTAGGCATTGGGAGGAGGGGAGGCACAGAAGGGATGCTGTGCTCGGCGGCTGGCAGGCTGGCTGGGGTGGGATTTGTGTCTGCTCATGTAGACACGGTTATTTCGCATACCATGTGATTTCTGACTTCTCTTGCCCTGCATATGGATGGAGAAGGGGGCACAAGACGTTTGCCATGTGACTGTAGAGGAAATATAAACCAGCCAAGGTAGAGCCCTTCTAGAAATGCTGTAGGAGTTTTACACCTACACATCAGTGAGTGGAAGAATGGTCTATTTCATTGTTCCAACATCCTTGTTTATTGCTAAAATTCGTTATGCTGCCTTTCATGAATAAGATGCTAAAGGCTTGGGGAAAATCAATGCTAATAAGAACTAAACTAGATGAACATTGAAGTGGAGCAAAGGGGTATTTTGCCCTTGATTAAGTCATTATCAGCCCCCTGCAGTATCAAATATTTCTCTTTTACATCGTTCATGAGCAATGGTGTGCCTGGAAATGCATGGACAAAAAACATTGTTCCCTCAACAACAACAAAAAAGCAATCCATAATCCACTTTCGGGACTGCATTTTTATTTGCTTTGGTATTTTTGTACATAATTAGGACAGTAACATCCCTTAGCTGAATAGTGCCTGGGACAGAGTAGCAAAACACGGCAAAGGAGGGAATCGATAGCAGGTTTGGGATTTAGGATTTGTCGATATCCTAAACCTGAGAACGTCACTGATGAGTGTCCTCTTGAGAGTTTAGAATTGAATGCATCTAAACCATTCCTGAACCCTCCATTAAAAAAACCCAAAGAAAACCAAACTTTGCAACCTGAGTCTGGCAGCAGCAGTCTTGTTGACCCTACACGGCCCTTAGTTGCTGGAGACGAAGCATGAGCCCTCTAATGCCTGCCCACAGAGCAGGGACAGAGGTGTGCTCCTGCATCACGCAGCTGCTGGCAGAGGACCAGAGGAGCTCAGGTCTGTTCTTGTCAGGGCCATGCCTTCTTTTGCTTTCAAGAATTAATGTTTCAATAAACAAAGAAATTGGATCTTGGCCCTGGAAACCCTCTGCGGTGCCAAAGAGTATCTTTATGCTGGCACAGCTTTCATCCAGCAGTTAAACCAAAGCTGTACTGACCCTCCTCTGTCTGGGCATGAACCACTGAATTATAGACCACCAGAGCGAGCGGTCACATTTCAAATAGATCAGTAATACCCAATGGGAGATGACTGCCCCATCATGCATTGTTAAAGCAGCTCCCTTCTATATTAAATGAAGATCAGCCAGGCACACCATATTAAAAGCTCGTTTCCTCCAAACCTACTACAAATGCCAGAGCTACATAGCCACTCGCCTTTCCAGCTGGAATAGGCACATCCAGAACCAAAGGGGACAACGTGCACATGCCACAGCCACCCTGGTGCCTTGCCACGGCACTCCAAACACTTACCCCCACGAAGTATCGCTTGCAGCCAGCCAGCTCCTTGCACTATCCTATGTGACTTTTGAGGGGGGTGGGAGGAAATCGCCTGTGGAAAATTGGGATCTACAGCAAAGCCCCTGGCCACTAGCATCTGTTAGAGCCAGTTGCTCTCTAGGCATCCTCTGTTCCAGGCTTAAAACCTATGAACTTCACTTATGCATGGTGGAAAAGGGCTGCAAAGACCTGCGTCCAGCGGCATCACAGCAGGGGACCCACCTGGAAAGGTCTGGGCTGTTGCACAGGCGCTTTTTCCCCCTGCGCAGCCAGCACAAGAGGAGGGGACCCAGCTGCTGCCACCTCTCCTCCCACCGTGGCATCCCCTCTGCTGGCTCCATCTTCTCCCAGCCACCCTCCACACAAGCAGAGGGATGTGCCAGGACGGACCCGCTGCACGCCGCAGATGGTCCCCAGGGGCCTGGCAGTCCCTCTGGGACTCCGGAGCAGGATTTTGGGGCAGTTCTGTTCATTATAGCCATTAATGTGCAGAACAGACTCAAGCTGCCGTGCACCCCATCCTTGCTTGCCCTCTACTCATGCACTTCCACGACAGATCCATCACACACTCCTGCTCGCACCTGCGTTTTGCAGAGCTCCCTGTAAAAGAGGCAGCTTTTAGCAGGACCGTTTGCTGTCACAAGCGTTATATACTGAGAGGATAAACACCACATGCAGACGTTTTGTGTGTAAGCTGTAGAACAAGATTATCAGTATTGTCTCCACGTCATTGTGATTTCTGAATTCAGTGATCTCCAGTTTAAAAAAACCCCACAGGATCAAAATACAATTTGGCAACAAGTTTGGGCTAAAAACGGATATTTTGAAATGGGAAAAAAAGAAATCTGTGGAAGCTGTATTGCCCTTTACTAAGCAAGGAACTCAAATTACAGGAGACGTGGCTTGAGCACCAGTGGGCTGCAGAGTACAATACACTGCACACTGATTTTTGTGTGCTGTGCGCCGGTGGCGATGGCTGTGCCTGCACGGGCACTGGCTGGGCAGGCGGCACCGCTCCTGCCTGCGTTTTCCAGGGTGTGGCGTGATCACCAAAAGGTTGGTTACCTGGTCCTGCGAGCAGTCAGACCTCACTTATGAATGCCAGTATGTGTAAATGCAAAATATGTACAATTTGTATGTTTTGTTTTAACCCAGGAAGAATCTTTATTAACTCTAAATACAAAATGTGTGCAATTTGTACATCTAGCTTTAACTTAAGCAGAATCTTTATTAACCATTTCTATCCCCGATCACTCTGTGATCCTTAACAGGGCTGTTGGGGTGGCAGCCAAGTGAAAATTCACACTCATAAGTGCTCTGTCCCACTTAAAATTGCCTAGTGGCAATGCCAGCTAGTCTCTGTAGGTGTCAAAACCGCATGTCCAATTATAACTCCCCAACAATCACGGCGAGGAACAGGCAGATGGCTATCATATGCTTAAAGTATCGTTTCTCCAGTAAAGCACCATTTGTTTGCCCTGTCAAATTAAATATTTTCCTGTTTGATTTTTGCATGTAAGAGCAAATTAGGAAAACCTGCCGGTGCTGCAGAAACATTCTGCGGCGCCTTGGCAGGGTCCCTGCCGTCGGAGCCGGAGCGGCTCAGGGGGTCCAGCTGCCCAGACGGCGATTAGCAGCATCTGGCCTTTTGGCAACCCATTTGGGCACCCTGGCTGGCAGCTGTGAATTTGCCAGAGGGGAGATCTTGGTGCTGAACGCTTTAGTGGGATTGTCTTGACCTCCTGCGTGACATCTCCATTTCACTGAGCAGCCGGCAAGAGGGGTATTATCTCCTTTTCAGTGTCGGGGCTCACACAGTTTCAGTCTGCCACCTCCACAAAGGGGGCTTAAAGTAAAACCACAGTAGATATTCCTTTATGATTAGAGCTAAAATTATGAGTCCAGATTGAAGCAGTCTTGCCTGGGGATTCGGAACAGCTCTTCCTTCCTCTCTATCACTTGACAGCAAAAACCTCCTAATTAGAGATAGAGGGGAAAAATATTCAAAATCTGAAATATTTCAGTGGGGTCTGAACTCAACCAGAATACCTAGCTGTGACCAAACCCTGGCCACGAAGTGGCTTGTTTATGTACGATTCCTAAACCCACTGCCCCAACAACTATATATGCTCAGTGGATAATATATTGACAGTGCTGTACACTGTGCCCTTGTTCTTTCCAGAAAGTCGGGCTGGAGCCTCCCTGCTCGAGGGGGCTGAGAGGCTGAGGTGTGTGCAAGCTCCAGGAGAAGGAGAATTGGAGGAGGCAAAGCTCATCCGTGCCAGCTAGATCCAATGGAAGCAGCTGCACTGCTCAACCAGTATGTGTTCTGAAATGGTGCAATGATGGTACTCCCAATCCTCTGTTTTAAACACATACACCAATTATTGCAATTATAATAGGCCATGTAAGAAACTGTGTGATGCTAAAAAACATCTATGTACTCTCGCTTAGGCATGCAGTACATGATTATGAGAAGTTATGTCTACAAAGTTGATCTAATAAGTGAACATTTATTGGAAGTTTTTAGAAAGTGCCCAGTTAGAGGAATTTCCTTACAAGAAACTACTTCATCTTTTTACCTTTCACACATCTGTTAAATTGGCAGCATAGTCCAAACAGAAATCATTTTGCTGTACTTCAGAGTTACCCAGTTTTAATGAGTCTCTGGAGGTATAGGGATGGATTTTGCTGCCAACTACCATCCAGCCTAATATTGGAATGGAAACATCAAACTAGAGGAACTCAGTGTGTCCCTGCTGTCAGACTGCTATGCGATAAAGTTAGCACTCACAAAAAGGGAACAAGAGGCATCAAGGACAGACAAGGGAAGGAAATCCAGCAGTGAGATCCAGACCTACTTTCTCAGCCGAGTTAACTGAATATTTTTCCTGCTTATTTGAGAAGACGAACACGTAGTGACATGCTCTGTTCAGAATAAAAAAAAAATAACATGCTCTGCTCAGGCTAGAATAAAGGCCAAAGACAGAGATCCCTTCCAACCTATATTTTATGATCCTAAGGAGTTAAAGAATTACATTTTGACTAACTACTGTTTAGGGGAAAGAAGAAAAAAACCCCACTGGACTGCAGTTTACTTCATTTAGGACAACACACGCAGCATTCTTAACAGCTCTTTGACAAAATCTGATGCACAGGCAATGGGCATTTGCACCAGTAACACCCTACCATGAAAGCAAGCGCAGGTACAGTGGTGGAGACCCCCTCTGTGCAAAATAAAATGTCTTAAAATTATTTTGGGAACCTTAAAAAGCCACAGGAAAGATTTCTCCTCATCCACTAGGAGGACAAGATATGACAGCAAAACCTCTGCGACACAGACAGCGATCCCAGCTGCTAGCCCATGACTGAAGGCACGTAGTAGGCAGGGCTGCGAGAAGTTTGCAGCCTCATAAAACCACAGCGTGGTCTCTTCCTCTGCATGTTCTCACATATTAACAGTATCTTTATAATCAGCTGAACAGTTGATAAGTGTTAAAAAAGATCTAAAGCAGCTAAGTATGGGGTATGATCATTCCTATTAGTGTAGCTCCACTTGAACAAGAACTCATCCTTGGGATGATGAAGTGCAGAGGCAATATCGAAATCTAATCAAGAGAAATACTCTTCTTTTCCTGTTAAAGTGAATGCCCTCACCTTGCTAAATCAGTGGTGATTTATCAAATCGAAAATCAGGGTTCACCTTAGTCAATGATATTTGTGCACTTAAACCTAAACCACAATCACACTTTAATGAAGACTTCTTACTTCCCTCTTTCAAAGGCTCCCATTTAAGCACATGCTTATCTTTAAAAAACGGGACAAGAAATCAACAGGATGCAGTAATTAAGGGAGAATTGCAGGCTTATGCTTCAAATCTCTGACAGGAAATGGAAGACTAAAGACAAAATTAACTGAATAATTTCCCAAGCTCAATATACATTAGATAATTATATCTAATAGAGAGAGTTATCTGCTGATTCTTGCTCAACATCAAGAAACTGGAAAGTCATTAAAGAGAAGAGACTTGAGGTAATCAGCTAAAAGTCTTTAGTTGGATTTTGAAAGTTCAGAGGAGAAAGTATGCTAATGTTTTTGAACCTTCAGAAGAATGTCAGAGAGTCCGCTCCTACCAGCGAGAGCTGCAAAATGAAGGCAGAAAACCATGCGTTCAAGCTAGAGAACAAAAAGACGCTAAGCCCCTTCTGAAACGGCTGCAAAACAGAGCTGCCTCGTCTCAGGCTTTGAACACAAAGCTCCCATGATGTCTCTCCTCGTACCTTCCCCCTCAGTGCCTGTGTCTCGTGTGCTGGCCACGGGTGCTACCCTCCTCCCAGCACACACCAAAGCAACAGTGAGATGCTCCATGGTCCCTAATGCAAAATAATTGCTCCAGGCACAGAGCTGCACCGAGGAGCCACAAACCTCTGCAAATACTGCCTTGAGCTGGAAGAAGCATTTTTCAGGTATGGTCCTGAGACCCCAGCTTCCCCCCAGACAGCCTTCCCAAGCTCAATCCTGTGCACACCCTGGTGTCAAGGATGT
Source organism: Fregata magnificens (assembly GCA_013389945.1). Taxonomy (NCBI): domain Eukaryota; kingdom Metazoa; phylum Chordata; class Aves; order Suliformes; family Fregatidae; genus Fregata; species Fregata magnificens. The sequence continues at coordinate 224,589 of WAAD01004002.1, read as the reverse complement.
CATGAATCAGCATTGTATCAGCCATGAGGACAACACAGCCGTGCCTTAGACATGAGACCTGATGCTCCCTTTGACTGCAGGGCGCTGGCACGATTGCATCTTCACATCCAATGTTTGAGATCTGCCCTTGCTATAGAGGAGCCCTTGTCTGTGGTTGATGAAAAGCACTTCTCTGGCAGAGGACAGTGACACCAACACCAACTCAGCCTTACAAAACCTCCTTGCAAGAGATTAATGAGAGCATCGAGCACTGTGATAAACTTCATTAATTCTAGTCACTTGGTCAAATGCGTTTAAAGATTTGTATTTGGTTAACAAGGAATACCAGATTTGGTCAGTTGCTGTCCATTGTGGGGGGCAACTGCAAAATTTACTGTCACTTAAGTCACCTTTCATTAAGGATCTCAATTAGCTGATTTGTGAGAACAATTACAGTATGACTGCTGAAATCAATACTTACGTTTCAGGGCAGACAGATAGATTGCATTTTCTTGCCTAGCTTCCATTTATAGAGGCCAAATGAGGCTATCACTGGAAAATCTTATAAAGCCTCAGAGCCTCTTAGTTAGAATCTAGTTAGAAGCTAAAATTCCCCCCTTCGTTTAGCCTCTTGCTTTGCTGGGGTGAGATGGTGGTACGTTTCTTAGCATCTTATAAAGGGTTACCATCGAATGAAGTGGGTTTAAAAGATTCTGATTAAACCCATTCATCTCAGATGAGATGGAGCAGAATCAAAATCAAATCCTGGGAACAATATAGTTGTGGAAGGCAATACATATCAGGCAAAAATTAGGATCCATACACAGCAGCCTGCAAAGTCCAGGGATATACCTGGCAATTGCCCACTTCTGTGGGGTTTAATACATTATGGCAAGGAGAAGAAAAGCAAGGAAACCATCAGTATACCGAACAAGGCCTTCCTCATCCTCCTCAGACCATAAGAATACATGCTAATTCAGGAATTAATCTCATGCCAATTAAACCCCTTCACTAGCGATGAAATCTTTCTTTCCTGAAACCCCTTGTGCAGCTCCCCCGGCATCAGGTAGGACTCAGCCCTACAATCGGTGGCCTCATGGTAGGTTCCTGAGGGGATTGCCGCACTGGGAAGTCCTGCATGTGGCATGTTTGCTTTGCAGCCCAATGCTGCTGGGACCCTGCATCGTCCCTGGTGGCTACCCTGACCTGGCATTTGGGGTCCCCTAACCCATCCCCATTTTTCCAGGTTCAGATGCATCATCAAGTGACTAGAGTTTATCAAGTCATCCCTTGCCTGTTGAGCATCCCAGCTTTTCATGAGCGCAATATTTCCCTGGCAAAGAGAGGTCTTGGGACTTCTCTTGGCTGGCTATGGTATGGTGGTTAAACTAAGTCTCAATAACTTGAATTTGCAGGACTAAAATGGTGGAAACTGCCACTTACTACAGGTGGGAAGATGTGCACAACTTGGGTCATACTTCTGAATCTTAATATTCACAACGAACAACGTTAATATAGTATTCAGAAAGTCTAGCAAGGAGTGGGTCCTTAATGGTTAGTCCCTCTGTGAATATAGTATCTGGACAGAATATCAGAATGACTTTCCCCCGCTCCTTTTAATTCTCTATTTACGTGTGAAGCAATATACTTGTAAATATAATTCCTTACATTTAGAATAATGATATTAATTCTAGAAAGCCAGTTGGGGTGGGGATAATCGCAGTTGACATCTCTGAAGTCATTGCAACACTGCTTCAGGCTGAGCCTTTTGCAATCCAAAAGTACATCGCTGTAAATGGCACTTTTCCTAGAACAGCTGCCTTGGCTTCTGTGCCATCAGAAACCATTGAAGGTGGGATAGGAACAGGCTTTCAAAGCATAACGATCATTCCAGCTAAAAATGTTCAGCAACAATGAAATGAATTCATGAATGAAATGTCATTTCTATATCCAGGGCTGTATTTCCAGGAAATTACCATTTAGCATGGTGTGTATTTAAGCGGTTGTTAGCCAGCTTCTTGGGCAAACTCTGACCTCCAGGTTTGCTAACCCATGGTACCATTCATGGCCTTCATTCAAGAGTAGACTTGCATGATCTATCTGACCTTTAACAAGTGAGGCTGAAACTGTCACCTGAAGAACATCAGATTTTGTGTTATGGGCTGGAAATGGCACAGGAGGAGAAAAACCTGGGGGTAGTCACTGAATAAAAGATGATTAAAAGATAGCACTGTAATTTGAGCACATCAAGCACAGTCATCTAATCATCCCCCCGCAGGCAGGGTGGCAAAGCTTTCCCTGAAAAGCCTTGCAGCCCTTCAACCCTCCTCTGCCAGGCTCTGACTGTTCTTTTGCAGGGCCCTGCAGCAGCGTGTAGGTGCATAATGCACTTTTATCATCATTATAGCCTGATCCAAAGCTAACCATAGTCAAAGAATAGGTTTCGTGACTTCTTTTACGAGGCCTTCTGGCTCAGATCTTGAGGGTCTGGAGGACCAGTGCGGTCCACCTTGTCCATCTCCCTAGTCAGAAAAGTCTGAATCCAGTCAAAGCCAAGTTCGCTGATGCCAAGCAAACCACAGGCTCCCACACGGGCACGCTGGCCAGTGGTTCACCACAGGGTGACCTCTGCTCACATCTCCTGGCTGCCTCAGCATGTGAAGTCAAGCATGGATTAGACCCAGCCTAACCATTAAAGGGAAGCAAATCATTCACCAGCTCAGCTGTGCCCAGCAGAGCAAGTCCCTCCGTCCTCACGCAAGACAACCCCCTGCAAATTGAGTGATGATTTTTTGTAAAAGTGCCTTAAGCAACTGAAGTTTTTCTCAATCTTATTATTAATAAAGGAAAAAAAAAACCCCATAAGAGCACTCATCTGATATGGTGATGAAATCTGGAAAACTATGAGGTCAACTAAAGCAATGTAAACTAGGGAGCTTATGAGCTTCTGGTGAGAGTCTTAGCCTGGTAAATACAGACAGCATCCAGGCACAGAATTTCTTTTGAAAGCAAGATTTCAATAAGGCTGAAATCTTCAATTAGGGTGAAAATTGAGGAAGACAAGAAATGCCTGGAAGCAGTCCAGTCTGCAGAGTAGCCAGACATCGCAGCACAGGAGCCGGGGCTTCTCAGGCCCTGGAAGGGGTCAGGTCACACCACAGCCACAGCATTTGCTCCTGGCATCCTCCACACAGGTATTTTTAGATGGCTCCGTCACTGCAGTATCTCAGCATGCCCAGGGTGGTTTTTGTAACCAGAAACACCACCACACAAATTCTCCCCCTGCCCCTGGTTTGGGGAAGGGAGGGCTGGGTTTCTCGGTGTGCGCTGCCCTACTCTGTCTACTTGTTGCTGCCTTGCTTGGGGGGCACAGGGCAGAGAGCCCGCATGGACAGCAGACAGACAGACAGACAACCTCCCTGCAGGAAAGCTAAGTCAAAGATGTCAGGTTTGTGTTTAGCTGTGAAACCCTGAAGGCATCCAAAGAGGCTTTTAACTCTTGATTAATCTCCTGGGGATGCTAAATTTAAGCAGTTTTCTGCAGCCCTTCATGAAGCAAAATCCCCATTATTGGTAATAGGAACGGCCAGTTACAGACATCTGAAGTTAGAGGAGTTTCAAGCTAAATCAGAGTTTGAAGCCTAAACTCTTTTTCTTGCAATGAAAAGCAGGGAAGACATTTCCTGCGAGAGGACTAGAGACTCACATTGCATAAAACCTCAAGTGCCTTTTACATCTTGGTCCCTGACTGCCCTCCTGCATCGCCAATGCAAAAAAAGCAAAGGAGTGAAAGACAGCAGGAGTGTGAATAATCTTATATAGTCAGTTGAACCCACTCCTACAAACATTTTGGTTCACCAAGAAAAAGCACAAGGGAAACTAGAACAGGCATTAAACAACAGATTCACTTTGCTGGCACAGTTTTAACAGAAAGACATACCCTGAAGACAGAAAGCCATGTCCTATTTGCAGAACACAGCTGAAAGGTGTTTCTTTCCCTTGGTTCTGTTCTTCATCTGCCCCTGAGGCAATCAATAGATGTTCTGAAAAACAGTTTTATTCACTTGCACAAATATCTGTGTATGAGCATAGACTTGTGGCACTCCGTTTTCCTGCAAAATATAAATGCTGAACCAAATTATGATCTATTTTTACTTAATCATGCAGGCATGTGTATAACACTGATAGAGCTACAACCATCTATACCTCTCTTTTATAAACAGCAAGGCAGGCTCTGTCCTAATCTGGGAGTCTGAGCAGATATATTTTAAAATAAAACCTGCAAGTCCCTATTTTTATTCCCAAGGATTTCTTGCATGACATCTTAGTGCCCTAAGTGGACTTCAAATACAGAATAGGATTTTCCTATCTCCCACTCACTCTTTTTACTATAAAAGAACTACTGGAAGAGCCCCACCCTGCACAGGTTCTAAAGGCAGCCAGATTTCATGGTGTGGTACATCTGTACCTGAAGTCATCCGGTTTCTGCTGTTGCTGATTGCCAGTAAGACACACAAAGCTGGGAGATCGCTCACCAATTACCATCACAGGCAAAAGAGACTCGACTTGTGGAAATTAGTTTAATTTATTACCAATCAAATCTGAGCAAGGTAATGAGAAATAAAACCAAATTTTAAAAAACACCTTCCCCCCACCCTTCCCTTCTTCCCGGGCTTAACTTCACTCCCGATTTCTCTACCTCCTCCCCCCCAGGCGGCACAGGGGGACGGGGAATGGGGGTTGCGGTCAGTTCATCACGCGTCGTTTCTGCCGCTCCTTCCTCCTCAGGCGGAGGACTCCTCACACTCTTCCCCTGCTCCAGCGTGGGGTCCCTCCCACGGGAGACAGTTCTCCACGAACTTCTCCTACATGAGTCCTTCCCACGGGCTATAGTTCTTCACGAACTGCTCCAGCGTGGGTCCCTTCCACAGCGTGCAGTCCTTCAGGAACAGACTGCTCCAGCGTGGGTCCCCTGCGGGGTCACAAGCCCTCCCAGCAAACCTGCTTCGGCGTGGGCTCCTCTCCCCACGGGTCTGCAAGGTCCTGCCGGGAGCCTGCTGCAGTGCGGGCTTCCCACGGGGTCACAGCCTCCTTCGGGCATCCACCTGCTCCAGCGTGGGGTCCTGCATGGGCTGCAGGTGGATATCTGCTCCACCACGGACCTCCACGGGCTGCAGGGGGACAGCCTGCCTCACCATGGTCTTCACCACAGGCTGCAGGGGAATCTCTGCTCCGGCCCCTGGAGCCCCTCCTCCCCCTCCTTCTTCACTGGCCTTGGTGCCTGCAGGGTTGTTCCTCTCACATATTCTCACTCCTCTCTCCAGCTGCAATTGCACAAGGTTTGGGTGGTTTGTTTTTTTTTTGTTCCTCCCCTTCTTAAATACATTATCCCAGAGGCGCTACCACCGTTGCTGATGGGCTTGGCCTTGGCCAGCGGCGGGTCCATCTTGGAGCCGGCTGGCGTTGGCTCTATCGGACATGGGGGAAGCTTCTAGCAGCTTCTCACAGAAGCCACCCCTGTAGCCCCCCCACTACCAAAACCTTGCCACGCAAACCCAATACAAGGCCAGTCAGAGCAGCGGAACGGGATAGCTACAAAACAATTGCTGCACGCCTTGCGTTGATCACCCCTAACACTGTGATGGTAATCGTGTAGTGCATAGTTATACAGCACGGAGCGATCAGCTTTAATCTGCGGGTACCAGCCATTGTCCAAGCTAGACAGAGTAATGGTTTTCTAAGTGGGAACTTAGGAAAAAATGCTAGTTTCTTAATACATGCCATCAGATGGGTGAAAAAAGAAGACATTTCACTCATTATATAGACACATCCATTTTTTCATACTCAGACAGGACTCCTCTAGTTTTGTTCTAGACCTAATTAGATTTTAAATGAGATTCCAGCACCTATAATAGCTTATTCTGATTGTTCTTTTTATATCATACAGGCACTGAATATTCATTGTGTTCATATGATTAAGTACCAAATCAATAGATATGACTAGTGGACCTGTTGGAATTTATGCTTTGCCTTATAAATACAAAGAATGAAGTCATATCTGATGTTCAGCCTCCCTCTTTGAAGAGTCGCTGTGACTGACATGGCTGGTGATCACAATGAAAATGGGGGAGAATGAATAATTTAATGAAATTTCTGCATTTAGGATTAAAGTAACCAAAAGGGACTGTTACAATATGGGATGAGTTTCCAAGGCTTTATCATGGAAAAAGAACAATGCGACTTGAAACAAAGGCAAAGCGTCACTGCTCCTAAAGCAGCAAATTCTGGAATCTGTCCCCTGGCAGTGGGCCCCTGGGTTGCAGGAAGGAGAGGACCACAGCTGTTAGCCTGATACGGCCCCAAGCAAATGGTGCTTATGAAAAAACAATTCAATAGAGAAAGGAAAATAAGAGTATTTTTCCAAGTGCAAATCACACGTCCTCACCCATGTAAGGCAAAGAAAAAGTCACTATGTCTTCCTAGGGAAAAGAGTGTCAATTTAGCAGGATGAAAGAAGGGAACGTGTGGTGATACTCCTATTCAAGCTCATTGCAAAAACAAATGTTTTTCATTCCTCTTTCTCACAGGACAGTCGCTGGCTCTGACCATGATGCAGACCCTTCCCACCAGAAGCACAAGCAACCCTCTGTCAGGCAGTGCCGCTCACGGGTGCTTGCCTGGCCTGCAGGTCTCCACTGCTGATATCGCTTCATCTGTCCATCACCAAAATCACAGCGCTAAAAGCGGGAACACACTTGGCCAAAACATTTCTAACCTTACACCAGGATGAAACAACTTCCTGAAGCCATGAGACACGCTGCTGGCAGCTCAGCTTGCTGACAGCAACCAGTGTGTCTGTACGTCATTAAAAAAGGAGCAGCAGCTCCTTGGCATGTTGGTTTTACAGTCAGGGACTTTTTGTTCCCAATTTCAATAACCTCAAAGGCAGAAATTCCCAACCACGCCCAAATGATCTGGACATAAGAAGAAGTTCGAAGCATATGAACACCACTGTGGAGGTGCCAGGTGAGCCACGCAGGGATGGTGTCTGTGCATGGTGCAGGGCGGTGCTGAGCAGAGGCAGCAGCCAGCGCGGGCAGTGTATGGCTGGGCATTGCATGGGCTCTGGGCAGCAAGACACCAAAGTGGCACCCAAGTAGTCCAGCTTGGACTTAAAAAACTCCTCAGACTCCCTCCTACATGACCCACAAGTGATCTGCAGCCCCCATGTTACTACCAGCCCCCTCTTTCACAAATGAACCAGATCCTCCCTGTTTAGGAAACGCTGCCTGAGCTAATAAGGCTGTCTTGCAGCAGAGTTAATTAGCTCGGGTTTAGCACTGCTGGCTGTGTTGCCTCCAGCTTCCAATCCAGTCATTCCAATTAAACTTTAGATGTGCACTTGCAGCTCAGAAACAAAATGTCGATAACAATAATTAATACCCCAAAATTACTGCTCTTGTTCAAAGTCAGGTGATGTTAACTGAAGAATTATACCAAAGCAACAACAGCAAATTTTCTGTTAATGCTGGAGAAGGGACATGGGGCGAGAAGGAAATACAGGTGTTATGTCCATGGTAATCTAGGCAAGATTTAGGTGTCCTGGATTGCTCTTCAGTACACATTTTCCTTGTCCACAGACTACGGCTACAACTTCTGTCATCTCTGCTCCCCCCGTGACTTCCAGAGCGTGAGACCTTTACTTTTTTCGCCCAGTTGGGATCTTAGATTTTCCCTGACAATTTTTCATGCCTGTTTCCCTTTGACTAAAAAACTGTGAATTTTGTTTTCAAACACAATTGGAAGCTTTGTCTTCCACTTGGAGTAGTCGAAAATTTTTCAGTTTCTTTTGTTACGGTGGAACAGAGAGAAAGTGCCTTCCAAGACTTTTGAGAAAGGAATTGTCTCATGTTTGCACGATACCCCACAGAACCTGGACCTGATCTACAAATCAGATCATTATAGCAAGACTCACCACACAGGAATAAATGCACTTTAAGGCAGCTTGATTGGGAAAATCGGATTAATATAAGCAGTCTGGATTTTTGTTGAATGCCAAAGGACATTCAAGCAGAGAGGGAAACATGGCACAGGGAATCTTGTCAAACACACACTTTAAATCACCTGTAGAAAGTTAGCCAAAGTATTATTGCAAACCCGTGGACATGATTTATGCAGCCTAAAATGAGATAGGCACCCCAGAGGAAAAGTTCTGGAATATTATCCATTACTGCACAGACACTGGTTGCCACTAAATTGCAGTTACATGTTGTTTCCCTTTTAATTACCTTTTCAAACCTCTCATAAATCAATGAGGAAGCATCTCCAAAAGGGCTCATGTTTTGGTAGCATGTTTCTAGATCTGACACAGCATCCACTGAAATCAATAAGGGCTTTTTAAGTGACTTTACTGGCTTCTGGATCAAGTGCTGGGCCAAGACTAACGATGTTCTTGCCAATGATAATCAGAGCATCACCATAAGACATGGGTAAGAAATGCAATTCCATCAAATCCATTTTAAAACGTGTCCCGGCCCCCCCCCAACTGCTATTCATGGCAAGGTCCAATCCAGATGTCTCTAAATTTCTAAACCGTGCCTAAAGCTACTTTGGCCTGCTGGCATGATATAGAGAAACTGGAACGATGTTATCTGCGGCGATGGTGGTGTGTCCTCATCTCCCGTTCACATATGAAGTTATCAGGGGACTGGGCAATCTGAATTTACTGTATTTTTCACAGTATTTTTCTGATCTTTGAATGGAGACAGTGTGGGAGGGGGGAAGAGTACATTCCCCTTCAGGCAGGATATTTGACGGAGCTGAAATCCAAATACTTTGGTACAATGCAATACCAAACACTATGAGTCAACACTCCCAAGAGCCCCCTATATCTTGCATTGCTTGACAGGCACAACCTGTGCTGTATCCAGTTCTTGGGTTTCCAACCCTTCTTTCTGCAAGGCGGGGTAGAGGAATGTGTTGTCCCTGATTTCAGCCATTTCTCCTGTTCAAAAGTCAAGACGATGCTAGAAGTCCCACTATTCCTCGGGAAGCTGCCACACAAGCAGAGCAGCACCCCAAGCAAGCTGCAAGATCCACTACATGCAGCAGTCTCACCCTGTGAATCTGGTAGTATCATGTGCAGAATTAAACAGCTTGCTTTAAAATCAAGAGCAGAACTTCTTAACAAGCTACCAATGAGTCATGCATACCTATAGTGGAGTTTATTAACTAAGCTTATGTGGCTGACTGGCTTATTTAAAACCACTAAGGCATCTATATGTGCTACAAAAATCTCCATCAAGCACCACAGCCAAGTTTTCTGGTAACACTCCTTCATGCCCATGCAGGGAGGTCTGTTTGCTAGGACTCCAGCTGGTCGGCAGCACGTTCCCCTGCACCTCGCCCACTCACACACAGTATCACAAAACCAAGATGCATAAAACTCTGCCTTAACGTTGGTTCATCTCTGCCCTTTCCACAGCCCTTAACAGCCATTACAGAATTAATAAGGATTTCTTCCACAAGGCAGTGATATAAGACAAGTATATAACAGGTTTTTATACAAAGTGAGGACCAAATCGGATTCTGTTTGGTGACTGAAGGAGGTGTAATTCTCTGAAACACCAAAACCCCAGGGCTTCTGTGGGGAAGTAACACCTCTTCCAAAGGGCAGAACCAGGACAGCCCAAACAATGAAGCCAGTCCTCCAGTATCCTAAATACCAGGGATTCCCAAATATACTTTACTCCTACACTGCTACTATCTGCAGTAGCAACAGCCTCGCACATGCTCTGGATGACAAGGCATTAGGCGTCTTCACCAGCATCCTCCCCCACTGCACTGGGGCACACGTATCGCTGCCAAAAGAGGCAGCCCTCTTTTAAGCAGTAAGATCGGCAATGTCATCGACATCAGGACCCAGACGCGTGCTCACCACCCATCACACCAGGGCCTCTCTGGGACTCAATTTTCCCCAGGGGACAGAAAGGGGAAGGGAAAATGTACACCTCCTTAATGCCCAGTGTCTTCTGGGCTTGGTTACTCCCTGGAGTGAAACTCTGTCATTGCACTGTAATAAAATATGATATCTCTAACTCCAGGTCCTCGATATTACAACACTGCTCTATGACATTACTGCTCTCTGCAAAAGCTGTAGGAAATGTTCTTATCCTGGAAAAAGCCTAGGGGATTAGTCTGGCTCCTGCCCCGAGTCCCAGCTATCATGTCTGGAAGTTGTCCTTCCCCTTCATTTTGCAGCCCCCCCATTCCTAGAACTTTTTTCTTTGATTTTTCCACGAATCCCATGTGGGTTTTCACAGCACACGCAATCCTGCTGTCTCCTCTGTCAGCCCAATCCCATCTCTGGACTGTTCCTCAAATGCACTGCCTCTTCCAAATGGAGTTTTGATTAACCTGGGATTGAGCAACCCTGGCCATCTGCTGCCATCAGAAGAGGGAGGAGGCATGCAACCATAAGTGACCATTTCTCTGGTACCCCTTAAGGAAAGACGAGGGGCCCAACAGCCCAGTCCTTACTCAGACTTGCCCTACAGGTTTCACCCCTCCATCTGGATACTTTTCACAATTTCTGTATTTCTGCAAAATGGCTAGTTCAACCGATTAGTGCAGAATGTGGGGTCTGCTCCATTTTATATGTTCTGCTACAATAGAAAAGCTTTGCTTTTATTGATGAATCTAACACCCCGGGCAGGATAGTAATTACGTTAAAAATCCTGTTCCAACTCCCACTGATGCATCTATTTCTGGAAGATGCTTAGTCTTGTTGTTTTAATTCCCTGTCTCCAGATAAGTTAGAGTGTGAACTTTTAACTACATAAGCTACTTTTACCTAGAGATCTACACTGTGCCTCTCCAGCTTCTCATCAATTTGTATCAGCTGAGAATCTGGCCTTTTAATACTATGTTAAATTATGCTTTCATCAGCTATTAACTTTCATGCCATATTCAGGTTGCTCCTGCTGTCAAACACCTTGGAGATGCTGATACAACTGGAAAACTGTGAGTCACCTCTTCTGCAAGGAATGAAAATTGGAAATCAGCTGGAGGAAGATCATGCAAGGAGAGGGTGAGGGGGACAGAAGGAGAGGGGGAGAGGTGACAACATTGTTGGAACAATCAAACAAACAGGAAGACAAAAAGCACTGCCAGCTACCCTAAGAAGAATTAAGCAAGAGTGACTGAGGTGGTATTAGATACAGTTAATTTTCCTTCAGACTTCTATGGTCCCACATTAAATTCAACATGGTCTTGTTATCACTTTGAGCAATGAGACTTAAATATGTCAAGCCATGGGGCGATAGGAGCAGCTTATGCACTTAGGCCTTTGTGAGTGAAAGAATTTCCTTTTAAGTCTGGCAGGGTTTTCTAATTACACTTTCCAAGCCTGTCGCCTGTATGTTTTGGGAAATTAGCACTTTAAGGCAGGAGTTTGTATTCCCAGACAAGGCTGAATTTGTTTCCAGTAACTATGATGTTTGCCAGGTTTAAGTTTAATGACATTAGGTCTTGCACAGGGAAAACCTTCCTGTCTTTTGCAATATGCTAATTATGAATGGGATGTCTCAAGCGATGTTTGCCTCTATTGTTATATTTCACAGAGTATTTCCCTGAAAAGCTGCAGACCTGGCTTGTGTTCCCAGCTCTGCTGTTGATTTGCAGGGTTCTCACCTACCCGTGGAGTATCTTTAGGCCATGACATCTTTGGGACAAGCAGCTCCACCTCTGGGGGTTTGCCAGTCTGAACTTAGGCTGGAGCCTGTGCTGTGCGCACAGTGTTAGTGTATTATGCCAATTACACATTGCCCATCTACCCTCTCTCCCACCAGAGATCACTTTTTTCCCTATATATTCCAAATTCCTAAATATTCATGCTAGAAACAGAGAGAGTGGTGTAGCTGGAGCAAGTGGGGACTTCAGGACAGGCAGGGAATTACTGCCAGGATCCCCCCAAAATAGCCCAAGAGCCTGCATGAGCTTTGTGCAGGTACCGTTATGCTATCACTCATATCCCAGGACGGCGTCCAGGATCCCAGATTACCTCTCTGCAAAGACCGGTCTGCAGGAGCAAGGTCCAGTCTCACCAGCATGCCTAGCATTACACTACACAGCCAGGGCGAAGCACCAGGGCTTTGGATCAGCGAAGATGTTCAGGCTCCCTTGGAAGTCAACGGGAATAAACATGTGGGCTGAATGGCCCTCCTGAAGAGCTGATTTCTTCCTGCAGACTACCAAGGAAACTAGATTTTAGCTAAAGTTGGACAAGATGAATCCCAGCCCATTTGCCCAATGCATCCCTGCTGGAGCAGAGTGACTTTCGAACTCAGGTTTGTTCTTGACCTGCATGTGAGTGTGAAGAGTGTGGTGGCAGAAAGCACGTTGACCGGAGAGAGCGACAGCTCCTAAACCACTGCTTTATCTGCTTTGACCTTTGCTTCCTGGGAATCTTCTTTTGGGGCTGCAGAACAGACTTGCCGCTGAGCCATGCCCAGAAATAGGGCACTTATCTCAGCAGGGCTGCTCTCACCTTCTTCTGGAGGTGAGCCATGGGGCCAGCACAACCTCTCCCTTTCGATAGGCGAGTTTTCTTATCAAAATGCTTTGCCTGAAGAAGTTCCAGAAATTTCATTTCAATTTGATTTAGATATGGCGCTTTCTCCTTTTTGAATGTGAAAAGTTTGATGGGAGTTTTGTGATGGCGCCTCTTCAGCTGAGCTGTGTTGGAGAGGAAAAATAAATAAGCCCCATCAACAAAAACATGCTGCAATCACTTTCCTCCTATTACGTGTTTTCAGCAAGCAGGTAAGTGCCAAGAGGGGTTACAGAGAACAGCACGTGGTGTGGGTGAGAGCTGCTCCCTCGGTCGACTTTTGTTTACACATTTGCAGTCCTGCTCTTGGGTTAAATCACCATGTTTCCTTTGCTTCCCTGAGTAAAGGGAGATAAGAGTACTGCTTCTCTCATTTTCCTTATCTCATGAACGTCCTCTTTGCTTTGCTGAACAACCTCTCTCGCTCAACTGGCTTTGGCACGCTGACGGCAGCAGCAGAGGGGCAAGGGGAAGGCATGCGTGTTTGCAAAGCAGAGGGGCTGGTCACTGCCTTCCCTCTGAACTCATGTATATATTTTTCCCAGTTGTGGAAAATAGATTCCTCCCCCGCCCCCCCACTTTTGGTGTTATCGTGAGATTTCAAATATTGAGTAATTTGCTCAATTGGTTGATTTGTAGCTGCGTTGGGGTTACAAATTGAGTCCCTGTTTTGTGAACCACACTTTACTAAACAAGCCGTAATAGACTAACTGTACAGAGAAAATGCTTTCCTCTGACATGTGAAATCAATTTATTTATTGGTAGCAATCAAAACAAACCACTTTGAAGTGGAAATATTATTGTGCCCTTTAGATTTTACTTTGATGAAGCCCACAATACCATTCCTGTTAACCATCTGTTTAAATCTTAATTAAATGGTCTTTCCATATGCAAAACAATCACATCATCCTCTATAATACAAGGTTCTATAATTGTTCCAAAACAGAAATACTAAGCTTTAAAAATTATGTCTCCTCTATCGATAGGATTTGTTGTAGGTTGTAAATTATTTTTAGTTTTAATTGAGTCCTAGCAAGGAAGCACAAGTTGTAATGACTCTTCGTGTGCTTGTTATAAAAGACTTCCATGCTGCAAAGAGATCTGCAAATATGAATTGTTCTTTCTTTGATGAGCAGGTGAGTTCAAATTTCTTTTTTTTTTAATCTTCCCAGGATCAGGAACAATGCTTAGCAGTTGGACCAGTTCCTTCAGCCTTTCCCAAACGCCAGTCTAATGACAGAGCAGCGCTATCCATCCCAGCACGCTGGTGTGCAGCACCAGCTATTAGAGAAAGACCCTGGAAGTTTGCACCCAGCATGACAATGACTATTTCCAGTCCTCTTAGTTAATCTGCTTAAGCGGCTCCCTCCTGCAAAGAGTCAGATATTTTGGGACGTCTCCAGCAGAGGTATGGAAGAAGCATTTTGGGTTAACTTAACATAGGCTTCGAATCTCTGTGGCTGGAAGTAATTTGATTCTCAGAGCCCAGTGTTTTCCTCAGGAACTACGGCACAGAAAGCTGAAGGAAACCTCGAAAACAGGACTTATTGATTTAAATGTTTCTGACTTCAGGTTTTATCTGGTTTTCTAAAAGTACCCTCAGGCAGAGAGCTTAGTCTTCTATTCCATGGTATGAGAAACAACATATCATTACCCTACCCTTCATTTGTTTCCTGGAAATATCTTGTGCCAGTGAGTCACCGCCTTTGAGCTCAATATAATCACACACATTTGCCGAATGCCCTTTTCCAAACAAGACTCAACTTTGTACAACAACAAATTCAGTTAAGAAACTGAAAAATATTCCTTCCTCTTTCAAAAAGGAAATTTTCCAAAGCAAAGCTAACGTGTTATCTCCATTTGTCCTCCTCCTCCTCCAGGATTCCCATTTGAGGTTGACTGAAGAATTTCGGGTCAAACTTTGCTCTCACGTACACCCACCTAGAAACACTCCACTAACCACAGTCTTGAGGTGCTTGCCTAGAGAAAGCAACAGGGTTTGTGGAAAGAAAAACCTTGCTGAATTCTTGTTTTGGCAGGCACCATTGTGACACCACTCCATGTGAGCTTGCCCCGGATTTGCCTGGGAAGCAGGGAAGGAGAAAAGCAACTGAAAACAGAAATATCCTTCCCCACGTGAAGTGCGTGTCCACCACACCCAGGGATGGAGTAGGCTACTTGCCCTGACCACGCTGATGCTGGAGTATTCTCATCCGGCACATTTTGCCACCACCTTGCACCTCTGAGAACCTGCTTTTGGTGAAGCTCTTAGGGTGCCATGACTTCCACCTCTTACAGGGTCTCTGCCAGACTGCGACCCTGCCAATCTCACATCCCACCAGGCAGGAGAACCGCCCCGCATGCAGCTGGGAAGCACGGGAAGCCTCAGCTCTGCAGAGAACAACCCCCCTTGCTAGTCTTGGGACCATGTTTTCTAAGTCTATTTAATTAAAGTTCTCCATTTCACTCATTTTTGCACCAGGTGATTTAAAGACCAGTTCCCACCAGGACCCAGCTCATACTGCAGTTTCTCTCCAATGGGGCATTTGTATGGCAGAATCACTGCAGCATCACTTTCTGAGAACGTGTTGGGGGGATCAGGGTCCCCTCACCCCAAACACCCTGGAAGTCTGGACCTCTGGTCCTTTCCAATATTTCCATAAACATCCACTCCCCACAGCAGTGCTGTGTCTCTGGGTCACAGGCACCAACCTCCTGTTGGACGATGTCTGCTCTTCCAGACAAGGACCCAAATCTCCAGCTCAAAAGGGCTTCGTCTGCTAAGCAGAAGCAATCCTACATCTGTGACATTTGTCTGGAGGATGCCGAGATAATGCCATAAGCCACCTCTGCCAAGAACATAGCTGGCAGGGAAATGCCACTAACAGCTGGTTTTGTGCTGCCTTCCTTGGTAGTAAAGTAATAAACGAGACGGGGAGACCTCTCCCTCTCAGGCACATACAGATCTTCAGTCTCCACTGCAGTTGCCATTTGCAGACCAGAAATCTCACAGTTGCATGAGAAGGGAGCAAAGCATGGGCAGGTCTCTGATTTCATTACCATCCAAAATTCCTCTCTATGTGCACAGGATGCAATTACTCCCTCCATAAGGAACCATCAATAAGCGATTATCTCTAAGCCAGAGTGGAGGTGGAGGTCAGGCAAAATAGACTGTCCCAGTCCCTGAGTGAGCCCTCTAGGATCCTGCAAAACTGATTCTTGGTGTTTCCTTCCCAGTTGCAGGCTGGCTCTAGCAGTACATGTCCTTTACTTTCCCAGTATTTGTCTGTGTAGAACGGTAGAGACAACTTTGGGGAGAGCTGGAATGAACTTTTGCTACATTAAGCTGTATTTTAAGATGGAAGTTTGCACCCAGCATGACAATATGCACGCTAAATTTCCCACACCAAAAAGTAGCTGTCTGATGAAAACTGGAACTGCTGACAACAGTGACAATATGAAGCCATGTTAGTCACTTAAATTACACAGTGGCAGGCTCACATTCTCACACTGAGAAAAGGAAAAGTGATGATTTGGAGCATACAATGAAAGCAACACTTTGCTTCTTGAAATGGGTTCGTTTCCCTTGAGATTAAGCCAGTACCCAGAACTGCACAACATGTGCTACTGTTACTGGCAAAGTCCAGTTTATAACAAGGAGGTGGTCATCTAGTAACACAGAATAATACTGTGACTCTGCTTTAAAGGACTTGTCTAAATGTAACTGTTATAGTTCAGCTCTCAGCAAATGCATTTTCCTCCTTCTACAATGCCCTTGAATCACTGAGTTGGCTTCAGCATTTATTTATGTTCCTATTCCATGCACACCAGCACATTCAAGCTGGCCGGGCACAAATTTCGAAGTGCATGCGTGAGCCAGGCTAGGGAAGGATACCCACTCCACCAGGAGTTGGTCATACAGCCAGGCGACCACAGCTCTATCTCAGCTCTCCCTGCTTGCAGTACTGATTTCTCAGCCTTGATGATAGTGCATGGAATAAGACAAAAATCCAAAAAACCAGATTGGTGTCTACAGAAAACCCTCTCCTCAAGGCATTGCTTAAAGATTCAAACGTGAAGGGCACTTTTAGGTCTAGGGAAAGTAGGAAAAAATGGTTTTAACACCATCTTTCATAAACCAGCCACCATCCTCAAGAACACAGCATCCAGCAAGTGACAGAGCCCTGTCACAGTCGGGTTTTATTCCCGATGATACCTTCGGCAGGGAGAGTGGGGCGGTGTGACAGCCACAGCTGTGCTACATGCGGTACCCAAATGTCTCAGTCCTATCACACCCATGCAAGACTTGTCTCTCACTTCCTGAAATCAATGGAAGCTCCTCACCCCCTTGCTGGCTGTGCTTTGCTCCAAGTGCAATCCGTGGACTCACGTTCCACAAGGGCCTCCCATTTTGGGTAGATTTCCTTTATTTTTGTTGCAATAGTAACAACTATTGCAGTTGCATTCAAGAGCAGCTCTTACATTAGCAGGAGGCAAAGGGAAACCTTGGGATGCCGCAGAGGGGACCTCCTCGGGGTTGTGCTACAGTTATCCCATTGCCATGGCAACAGCTCCCGCCGGTGCCACTGTCCCCATGCAATTGCACGGGAAATGTCATCATGCCATGTCCAGGAACCTGCTTTCTGTGCACAGACAGCAGCTGCTGCTCCAGCAGCCTTCACAGTCCTTGCTGGGAAAAACCTTGGCTGGATCTATCTGTTCTGCAAAACTCCCATCACCAATGCAAATGCAAAGAGAGAATTAAAAACATTTTGGGGATTCCTTCACCTCCTGAAACATCTGCTACCTTGAGAGATGCCTGTACTGGCAGCAGGTTTAGAGCAAACAAAAGGAAATGACATTTGACAAAGCCTGTAATTAAATCATGGAACTTTTTGCTACAGAATATTGTAACGGCCAAAAATATAAATAAGCTCACAGAGAGCTTAGGGAAACTCATGGAGTGCATCTCCACTGCACTGCCACATGCTGGTCTGTGGGCAAAGGCCACTCCATGAATACTTGAGCCAAAACAGCTGGTGGCTGGAGGCTGGGGAGCAGAAAACAGGGGAGGGACCCCTCTAAAAACACCCTGCTCAGATGCTGTTTCCCAAGCATCGGTACTGGCCATGCCACAGACAGGTCACAGGGTGGGTAAGCTCCAAGCGCAGACCAGGCCAGCCTTTGCATTTCCCTGCTCTGGCAGAGATCTGTGGTTCATGGGCAGATTTCACGGTGCAGATCACGTGGTGTTACTAGGGAGGCATGCAGGCACTAGCTGGGGCCAGCAGCAGCAGCAAACCCCAGCCATGGGGGCTCCAAGCAGCCTGTCTGTACCCTTTGCTCCAGCTCCTCTTCCTGGGGACATGGGAAGCACCACCACCCCAAGCACACCTCCTGCCCCTTCCCTCTCTCCCTGCCTGCAAACGTCCCTGAGATACACATGCTGTATGCAGCACCCCGAAACCTGGGCTGCACGAGCCTCTGCTCCCCACCCAGGCCATCACCCAGGCACTTACAGCAGCTCAAAGCTGGCAAGAAGTTGGACTCGGACTGCCAGAGCAGCAGCTCAGAGACTCGTCTGTGTAGAGGTGCCACCAAGGTAACACTGGCAGGACACGTTTTGGGTCTTGGGGAAAAGAGAGTACAGAATGGGGAAAAGAGAGAAGGGGAAAATGTAGGTAGGTAGGAAAATGTATAGACAAGTTAATCCTTTTCATCCTTTAAAGAAATTCAGGTACTAATTTGCAATTGCCTGTGCCTCTAATAATACATTTTTTTTTGTAGGCTGACCCAGAAAAGACGTTGATTTAAACATGCAGTTTAGTTGTAATGAGGATTTGTTTGAAGATACTAAACAAGAAATTCTCATAACTGTAAAACTTTTTCCATTCTGACTCAGAGGCAGCTAGCCTGAGGCTTACCTCATAGAAAATTTAGGCTACTTTAAGATTTATCAGCTGGGTTTAATGTAGTATTTTCTCTTGTCATTACACTCTGTAATCAGGTGTGCAGATGCGATTCTAGCTGTGAGAAGCACTATTCAGTGCATAGCATGGCTTGTTCTTACCCGCCAAGTCAAAAAATTAAGGATTTGCCCCCACTACTGCAAAACAGCGTCTAAGGAAAGTTCCCTTTTCTGTGCAGATCCATTGCTTTCCATAAGGGCATGAACCCATACAGCAGCAACACGGTTGAAGGAAAATGCTTGCAAAAAAAACCCATTCCCAACACTAAACTAGCTCTAGAACTGATTTATTCATTCAATATTTCAAAGACAGTGAAAACCAGTGACCCCAGCTACCTTTGAAAAAGTCTCCCCTGCTTCTAGCTATAACCCAAAGCTCTTCCCTTGCTTCCCCTGAGAGAATTTAAGCAGGGAAAGGTGACTTCTAATTTGATAATTGAAAAAGCAATTTCCCCACTACAAATGCAAACACACACCCTACTGAAGCCAAAATTCATGAGAATAAGGAAAAAATGACCTCTTCCCAGCAGCTTTCTGAATTATTCTGAGGTTGCCCAGGTCCCTCTCTTGGCTCCTACACCTTCTGCAAAGCTGCTTGATTACCCACACGTCGCTCGTCCTTAAGAGCTGGTGTGGGAGCTATAACGGTGACTAACCGCAGCAGTGCCACGTCTTTTCCACAGAGGCTGAAATCCCTCCTCTGACAGTCACTTGTTATCCCACGTGGCTTTGCTGTACTATTTCTTGCCTCACTATTTCTCTTCTAGATTTGTTCATATGTGAATCTGGTGCATACACATGTCCATACCCCTCTATCATGCTATAATGAGTTGTCTCATACTGTAGCTTCCATATAGCTGCTAAAAGGAGTGTTTTAAATAAACACTGAATATAAACTCGAGAATGAGGAAGAAGATTTTTGACTAGAAGGGAAGGGAAAAGCAAATTAACTCGCGTTCAGAAGGAAGCACTGGCAGAGCATCATCCCCAGGGGTGAGACTGGGCCTATTTTGACAGGCTGTTTTCTGTTCACAAGGCAGACTTGGTCACTGCTGTGACAAAAGTCACCTGGAGCTGCTGCTAAACTTACTTAAAGAAAAAATAGAAGGAAAGAGCCACGTGTGAGAGCTCTCAGCCACATATGCCACAGGGATACAGACCAATGGAAAAGTCATTTCAGTGAAACAATTAGGCAATTAAAAGGGAAGCTTTTCTAATAATTTTTATAGTGGTTTCTAAAAAGCAGAAAGCAACAGGGGTGCTGATGGAGAGGCTGAGATAAGCGCGGGAAGCCTGGCTCGTATCCAAGAAGGCAACCGAGTGCGGCTGCCTGTTACAACCCAACGCTGCATTTGCAAACGGCCATGGCTGCTGCTCTCAAAGGGTTAAAAATCAGCAGTGCCAGCTAAATGAAAAAAACAAAGCAGCAAATATAAAAATCAAAGGGACACTTGATTGCAGGCAGCCAATGCCAGTAACCCAAGGGCCCTGAGCAAGCCACTCGGCTGGGAGCTGGGTTAATCAGGAGGCTCCGTGGTGAGGGCAGTGGGCTGCTGCCCACGGACCCTCAGGGGTGAAGGGGGCTTCCCCTCTCGCTGCCAGAGGCTGTGGGGTGGCAGGGAGAGGATCCCCCTCGGGACTGTCCACAGGAGGAGAGATTTTTTTTCTAATCATCTGCTGGTGATTCTGAAGTCGAGCAACGCACATTGAAATAATCATTAAAGCAATGTGGTTAAGGGCTCCAAAGATGAGCGGTTGCGGTCCTGGAAGGGCCAGGCGCTGCCCCTACGTCAGCAGTTATGGAAAAGAGTCAAACAGGGGTCTCTAAAGAAACAAACTTGTATCATTTTGATTTCCTATTTACCTACAGCAGAGCAAAGACTTCTCTGTCGATGAACCCTTGAGAAGTAACCAGAATGAGAAAGGCAGAGAGGATGAAAGAGAAAACTCAAAAAAGGACAGATTCCTTATTATGATCAAATTTATTTAGAATAGAAGTGAATCTGAGCCCTGAACTAGCACCTAGACACCCCCAAAGCGTGGGTGCAAATGTCAGCTTTGAAGGTACAAAGTTGATGGTACTTAGATCTAGACTCTACAAGGGATTTAATTGTAAGTGGTGAATTGTTCATTCAAGAGCTTTTATACCTGTTTCTTGTCTCCGCCTCTGTTTTCATGGATCTTCAGTTCCCTGGGGCAAAGCGTGCTGCAAAGGGAAGTCTGCCAGGGTTCAGGTCAGTCCTGCTAGACAGGGCATGTTCAGATTTGCATCTGAATTGCATTGCTCTTAAGGAGCAAGAAGGAACAAACACTCAAGGAGACAAAATGGTCCCCAGCCTAAGAAGCACAGGGTGGGCAGGGAGGACGCAGCAGAGCAGCGTGGAGGGACTCGGTACAAGCCTCTTGCTGGAAGAGCAGCTGCTGGTGGCACACACATGCTGTGCTCAGGGCAGGAGGAGCAGGGAGAGGCTGCATCAACAAAATGAAAGCAAAGCCACATTCACTATGCTATGGGGGCAGCAGAAAAACAGGGCTTTAAAAACAGAGTAGGAGGATGGTACAATGCAGAGTTGGTCCACAGAGTCATTTGTATACATGGAAGAAAGCCCTCTTCTATCCTAAATATCGGAGTTGCTGCGTGCATACCTGTCTGGCAGCTGAAAGTGCACCGAATTCAAATGGTCTCCACAGGGGACTGTACTCCATTTCTTAAAGTGATCACTGCCACAGACCCACCACTCCCATGAGGTTTCTTCTAACTGAAATATATAAAATGGGCACTTTCTCTCAATTCCCTGTTCCATGGAAAAGTAACTGTGAATTTTAAGTGATTACGTAAGTATCTATGCTTATACACACACAGCAGAACACGAAGAGACCATATTTTAAAAAAAAAAAAATTACATCAGGGAAGGGACTTCTTTTGGCCTGTGAGATAGGTGAGCTCTCAAATAACAACTACCAATTGGGATATTTAACACCCTTCTTCCCCCATTTAAAATAAATAAATAAAGCAGACAAGCAAGCCTGCCATCCTGTCAAAGCCTCCGGGAAACAGGGACAGGCAAGAGGAATGGTGCAAATCAATCTGCATTACATTACCTCACCAGAAAGACTTGAAGGGACTACAGAATATTTTCATTAATCTTGTATGCCACTGCTCTGTGTCATCCCAAATCGCATCAAGATGAGATGCAGCCAGCAGCCACCGCCAGCATGTGGGCCAGAGGAAAGAAAGAGGGGAGATGGGCCAGACCTCTCACCACGACCAAGTGGAAGGAAAGGGAAGGGGCCTTAAATGCCCAGCCTAAGTTCTTCCAGGTGAGCAAGAGTTTTGCTGTGACTGATAAGAGGGACTGATGACAGAAGCACCTTTGAGTCCAGCGGTTCCCCATCTTTCTGGAGGGCCAGGAGTAAGTACTGTGTTGGACCAGTCTTGCCCATGCCGGAGCAGCACAACATCTCCACATGCCCCACAGTCAAGGTTTGTGGGTTTACAGCTCCCTGGGGAGGACAGTGCAGAGGGTCAGCCTGGAAGCATGTCCAGGGACAGCAGGAGCCCATTAGGGTCGGCCACCACACAGCGAGAGAAGTGACCATTCTCCTGCAAAGGCACGGGGCACCCCCACTCTAGCCAGCCAGTGTGCAATGGGAGAGCACCTTGCATGTACCCAAAACCCTTAAAACACAGGATCCCCACCTTGCCAGTTTATCTGAGGACCATTTTAAAGGTGATCAGAGCCAACAAGAAGATTCCCATGTCCACGTTAGGCTTTGTTTTACTACTGTACTGAAGTCGATACGCTGCTAGCATCAGCCCAGCTCCTAGCAAAGAGAAGATGGGCTTGTTTATGTAGGCAATGGAGCATTTGGCCTCTCAATCCACAACAATACACTCCTTAGTGGGCCACGGACCTGCGAATGAGTTAACCCCTGGCAACACAAGCTGTCCCAATTAAAAAATAAATCAATCTGTGCACACAGCCCCCCAAAATGACTTAACTCTGCCCCCTGGGTTGAATCCTGGCTAAATCTGACACACTTTCAAGTGTCCGCCTTTCAACACATAGTCTGCCTCTTTATTTGCAGCTGCCACAGTGTGAATTGCTCCAGGTTTATGCCTGGAGTCTTGGTTCTATTCATGTGCCCATGGCATTAGCACAGAGACATACTGAAGGTAGCTGTATTTGAGCTTTTTCAACCAGAAAATTTCTAGCTGTCCTAATTTGGGGCTGTGGGTAGTCAGTAGGAGGGGGCAGGCACAAAAAAAAAAAAGGCAAAAAAAAAAAAAACCCCAACCCAACACTGGAGTATTATCCCATAAAACAGCTCCTGTGTGATGCTTTCAGTTCAAATCCAGTCTGACATGAATACTTGTCTTAACTTCCCTAGAGAAAACAAACATGCTGAGACTCAGTGTATAACACAAATTTGAAGATTTGTT
Source organism: Fregata magnificens (assembly GCA_013389945.1). Taxonomy (NCBI): domain Eukaryota; kingdom Metazoa; phylum Chordata; class Aves; order Suliformes; family Fregatidae; genus Fregata; species Fregata magnificens. The sequence continues at coordinate 201,588 of WAAD01004002.1, read as the reverse complement.
CATCAATCTGGGTTAGACTTATAATGGGAAAAAAAATTGGCAAAAGTACTGAGCTCTAAATCTTTAACTCAATTGTCAGGCCAAAGTTGCAAATGCACCAAGAAGTTACCTGGCATACAGACACCCACCCTCTGTGCTAGATAGGCACTCTTTGAAGAAGATAAGAAGAGTCAGAAACAGGCACAAAAGGAAAGTAGCATCATTTCACATCCCTTGCAGCAGCAGCCTCAGAGCAAGTGTTGCAGGTTGGTGCTCTCTCCAGAATTACCGTCATGTCCTCACTGCTGGAAAACTGAGCAATATGTCATGAACTACTTATTCAGTCAACGTTGCCCTCTTTTGTTCATGCAAAAGCTCTAGAAGGGAAGTCTCAGCATCGTCCTATGCACACATACAAACCCCACTATTCACTCTCTCCATCCATCCCTCCAGCCTGTCCACAGGCACTCTTTGGCCCATGTTGACTGTGAGGAGCCCATTATGGAGATACCCTAAAATCAGCCAGGTACCAGCCGATCACAGCTGGGCCATGTACAGACTCACCACATTCATTTCCACGTGAATACACCTAAGGCATGAACTTACAGTTGTTTGTTATAACTCTGGATTTTGTTTTCTGGGGACTTTTGTATCAGTAAAAACACAATTTTTGACATAGGCATGAAATCCACATGCAAAACACAGTGAAATCAAATAGCCATGAGGGTATGGCTTTCCTCATTCACTTGAAAGTAACAGAAAAGTACCAGTGGCAAAGTTTTCCACATCTTTCCACTGGCTCTATTAGCCAAACCTTTAATGCCTCTCATTAATCAGCTTTGAAAAACAATAAATAGCTAGTATTGGAAATTATACTCTAAGAGCTACAAAATTAAGTTAGTACTACAAATAATGCACTAACAAACAACTTCAAAAATCATGTTCATCCTTGTCACCAAAATAATTACAGCATCAACCAATGGGAAATTCCTTCCCCTCGGTAACCATGGAAATATTTAAAGGTTGCCAAAGCCCTGCAATTATGGGTTTCCCAATAGTTTCCCATGTGATGTGGGAACTCAGTGTATCGTGCACAGAAAATCAGGGCTTCATGCCACAGAATGCAAAAATGTACTTTAATTATCACAACAGAAAGTGCTAATTGGTCAAAAGACAGAAACCAGAATTACTCAAAATAATATAAGACTGCCACCAGCTTGTAGGATGTGTCTTATCTGCCTTGTTAGAATCAGAGCCATATACTCTCTCTATCAAAGGTTGCGAAACAAGGCAATTCAATTTTTGCGAGTGTGAAGCTATCATAGTTATGCATATGGATGAGGCTGCAGGCAGCGGGGCCTCTGTGCAACCCGTCAAATGTTGCTGGAGAAAGTTGAATGGAAAAGACTCCGTCAAAATTACTTTGCCCCCTGACCAGCTACTGGAGCTGCTAACCTGAGGAAGCAGAGCGCGGCAAGAAGGGCTCGTCCCCTGGGTGCCATGAATGGGATGAGGCTGAGGCTGTGCAAAGCAGGTCCAGGTGACAAGAGGAGACACCTGTGCCCAGGATGGCACTACCCTGGTCCTGAATGCATCAGCACCAGGCTCCGCAGTCACGTAAAGGGAACCACAGCCCATCCTGGACACGCTCCCTCCCCCTCCTCATTTGTCCCGTTCTCTCTGGTGTTCCCCTTCCTCCTTTTCCTTGCAGGTTGTCTCCAAGGATCTTCTATCACGTTCACCTCTCTCACCTCCTCCCTTCATTCCTGGTCCCTGGTGCCAGCACATCTCCACGTCATCATCTTGACTCCACAAGTGCCACAACACCGTCTCCTTTAGGTTCAGTCATTCCCACCCCCACATCAGTTCCTGCCATCAACAAGCGTGGGAAAAGTCACACAGGATCACGTCATGCCACCTAGAGAGCACCTTTTAGAGGAAAACTCTGCCTTCCCTTTCAAGTTGTTTTACTTCTCCAGCACAGAGAGTTCAGCCTAACAATGGGAACAGTCCCCTCCCCACCACTTTGCTGCACGAGTCCTCTGCTGCAGGAGCAGACTCCGTTCATTCTTGCAAGTAGATTATTAAAACTGGGCTAACACAGCAACCTGAAAAAAGAGGGTGCTGAAGGGATCTGCTGTCATCAGAGGAGCAGCCCAGCCTCCTCTGGTGCTGCACAGAGGAGAGGAACTCCCCATCACAAATGACCCAACTCCAGCTCTTCCACAAGGCACACGTGATTTCTCTGCAATCAAATCTCCAGCAGACTCAGTAGTTGACTTTAGCAAGCAATGCCAATCTACGTAATATTTACCTTTGACATTTTAGATCACTGCAGTTAAAAGCACTTCCCTCAATTTTCCTGTTTTGCTTCTGCTTGTATCATTATCCTAGGATCACTTTGAGTCTAATTGAGCCAGCATGTGCCAAGTGAAAAGAGAATCTCAGACATGCTTGATATAAAAGTTGCCACTCTCTGTAAGAAACCATCATTCCACAAATCCTTTAAGTGCTGGGCTGTCCTAGCTCTAGGAATATTGCTGGAGGGAAAACACACTAATTCATTCTGCTTCTACACATCGGTGCGAGTTAGGAAGTACATAAAAGAAACATCAATCCTTTAGCTGTCAGTCCCGCCTCCTTCTTAACTCCCCTCCCCCCAAAAAAAGTTCCTCAAACATAACAGTGTTGAGCAACACAACGGGGGAGAACACGCCTCGCGCTAAGGCATTTCTTCCCCTTTTACTGCATAGCTTTGAGTGCCTGAGCCTTGCCTTCTGATAAGTCTGTAAAATAGACTGAAGGAAGCACTGCCGCTGCAGATCCAGAGCACTTTGGTCACTGATCTGGCCTTTTTTACCCCACCTCAGAACTGCTGTTAGCCCACTGCAGGCTTACTTACACAGAAAAGTTTCTCCAAGAAGCTAATTCACTGTCTGGGTTTTTGCTGAAACTACAGAGGTGTGTAACAGAGTCAGTCTTGAGGGAATTTTGCTTGTGAAATGACCTTGCTGGTCTTTTTGTATTTTGTTGAATCATTCAGAAGACCGCCTCGGCCAAAATCCAGACTCTGGCTACACAGAAAAGCACGCACAAAACACAGCAGTTCCCACTAGTTTTCCTGTGTCAGTGCCTGCAGAGAGATGATGCAAAAAAGAGTCAGCTGCTGAATGGCTCTTCTTGCCCCGCAGTGTCCCTGACTTCACGATGAGGCTTCCTTTGGGGACAAACCTTTCAATGACAAGGCAGTCATATGGTTTCACATAGCAGCCCATTTCCCCAAAGCTTCCTAAGGGCTAAAATGATTCCAGAAAGCATGTTCCTTTCAGATACACCTGGACACCACCAAATACAGACCAGAAGAGTTTGGAAACCTAGTGGATGCTGACTTCTTCCACATACCAGCAGGCCAGATCTGTCAGGACATCAACAGTGACTGATGTGACGCTCGTTAGATGTGGTATTCCATAAAATGCCTCAGAAACATGAAAATCCCAGGTTTTCCAACGAGACAAGATCGTATCTGAATACGCAGTGTCCTACCACAGAGCAAGTCAACCCAGGCATCTGCCTGCGGCTCCTTGCAGAGTTGTTTGCATTCATAAACCAGGAAATGAAAAAACTTCTGTGGCTGATGGGGAACAGTGATTATAGAGCCGAAAGCATCAGGATTTGTAAATGTGGAATTAAGCCTTTATTGAATTTGTGATTATTTCTCAATAGTGAATTGGGTAGGTCTTTCATTTAATGTGCTGATTACAGGTGACTCACCTTTCCAAACAAATCAGAGTTTAATCAAAGAATAACAGCCTAAAGCAACATCATTGCTGAGCTGGAAATGTGGAAGAGGCTGATGAGGACAGACCTAATACAGCACCTCCCACAACACAAGGCAGACTTTACAGTGATCTGCATCCTCCACCCTTACAGGGTTACGGTCCAAAATGTGGATTAAGTTAGAAATAAATATGGCAAGTGGGTAAACTGAAGAACACGATAATACCACATCAAATGACTTTCTCAAAGCTTCTCTTACATAAACAGAGAACGAGTGGCCTTGATGGCCTAAGTACACGCACTTTCTGCATAACACAAACCACCATGATGGGCACTGACTTTTGTGGGTAGAGATACCCTGAGCATGGATAATTACACAAACTAACAAACCACAATGTGAATATAAATTAATTCTCAAACTGGATTGACATTTAAGCCTTCAGGTGTACAGATATTTTTGTATGTGCATAAGTACACTAATATTTCCACTTACTTCGGCGGGACAACTTGCAGGCTTTATGTTAAGCCCACTCTGAAGTGTTTGCATGCTTTAGTCACACCAAGTATCATTTTACCGCTAAGACACCCTCGAGTGGCTCGTGAATTCAGCAGCCCCTAGATTCCAGTGCTGCTGTATCTATCACCAACCCTGCATGATATACAGTAATTACAGGCTGCTGTCAGACTAGTGACATCCTCAACAAGTAGAGCTGAGCTCTTGAACATCAGTGTGCCAACCAGACAAAGATGGAGCTCCTCTAAAAAGAGAGATTAACTGAAAGAAAGCAGGCCAAATCCTGCTCTCATTTACCCGTCTTGGATGGGCTGCGTGGATTTAGCTGCCAAGACAATTTGGCAAGTTGCAGCCCTCCAGCAGCACAGACTCTTTTGCACAGCTCCTATGAACAGAATGCAAACGCACGAGCTGAGCTGGAGGGGCTGTGCCCACCGGCTGCTGCGCTCCTTGCTCTGCTGCCGACGTCGGTGCAGCTCTGCAGGTGGTTTATACTGGATCGCGATTCACATGTGTTTCTAAGTCAGATTTCCAGTTCTGGTTGGCTAAAAATACTCATCTTGAAAATCCTTCTCTCCCACCAAAGTCACACAGTACAGTTCAGGATGGTTATTTTTTTCTTAGTAAAGGGGGGAAATATTTTTTCATCTTAAATAAAAAGCATGAAAAGGGACTTTCCTCAAAACATTGAGTAGAGGCTAAGCCTGATAAAATTTAGTCTAGAAGTAAACTATTAGATGAAATCTTACAAACCAGTTCCATGAAGACAAGGTAATGGGACTGTGTAGTTCTCATTCAGAATGAAAGTGAATCAAAAACTGAAACAACATATTTAATTCAAAGTCTTGAACAGGAACGAAGCCAGGTTTCACCAACTGCTGTGCCAGTAAGTTCTCTGAGAAGGTACATTTGTTATGGAGGCTATTCATTTTTCCCTTTTCTTTTACCGACAAGGATTCCAAGAGTTAGTGGGAAACTGCCCAGCTGCTGAAGTGTAGAATATGGAGGTAACGGGTCTAATTTTGCTCTGACATCCAAGGCAGCCCTAGTGATTTCAGGGTGGTCGGGTCCCATCTGATCCTACTCTCTACCTTTGCGACCATACGCTGGGAGGACAGAGGAGCTCGGCTTTGGAAGTTCAAATGAAAGGAAGGAAACTGCGGTGGAGACAACCTCAAGGGATTTTACTGCTCCACAAACAAGTTAGGAAAACACACAGCTGGCTCTCTGCGTGAGCCTGGGTCCAGCAAGATAAGGGCAGATTTCTCCACCACAGAACTGACCCCATTCAGCCCACCAGAGATGGAGTAGGAGCAGCCATGAGCTGGCAAAGGGACGATGGGGAAACATCTCCCTGGCAAAGAGTAAGAAGGAGGAGAACAGGAGATCATTTTTTTTCTCAGATAAGACCAGCCTGAAGATGCACGCGTAACTCAGCCAGCTGTACTCAACACTTCAGGCAGTGACCCACCTCACTTCTAAGCCAGCCTGCTCAGGCTGGATGTAAGCGTGGGCAGGACTCCCAGCCTTGTCCCACAATGCAGGCAAGTCCCTAATGGGGGCTTGGCTCCAGATTCCCAGCCGGTCCCGGATGTTGGGAAAGGGGAGGTCTCCCTGCAGCAACTGCACTGGTTGTTTACAAAAAAGCAAAAGAGAAAGCAAAGCAACCCAGAAAACATAGGGTAAATTTTGAGAGACACTTAATACAACAAAGCAGCTGGAGATAAGGCGAAACAAGAGGGTTTGTCCTTCCAGCTACCCTCAGGTCACTAGGAAAACATTGATGAATCACTAGAAGAGGCTGGAAACATACTTTTGGAGTCTATCAGATCTACGGACTTAGCAGGAGAGGGAAGGAGAGCCAGCAGGGGCTAGCACAGGCGACTCACTCATCTCCGGTGCGCTGCCAGGGCTCCTCTCCACAGTCTCCGCCAAGGACTGCTTGGTCCTGCACACCAGCTGGAGGGACCCACAACCACTGCAGACCTTCTCCTTATCTTCTCCCATCAGGTGACTCGAAGAGGGGGTAGATCCTGTCACACGACCTGCAAGCCCAAAGTAGGAAAAAGCCTGTTACTTCTCCTGGTGCGAGCCGGGAGGGACCCCCCAGCTGGCCAGGGCTCCTGTTGTGGGCAGAATAGCATTGTGGACCGGAGATGTGGCCCCGGTAGCTGCACTGTACAGATTCTGGGGCATGCACATCTCACTACAAGCTACCAGCCACTTGAGTATCTAGCCCTTTTCTTGGGCAAATTTTACATGCTGAAATATATGCCTACCCTTGTGAACAGGTAGGCAGTGCCAGAGCTGGTCCCAAGTCCACACAAGCTGCAGCAAGAGCATCCCCCACATACAGCCTATAGGGGAGTACTTCATCCCATCCCCAAAAAGGCCAGTTTAATCTCTCACAACTGGGTGCATGGACCCTCAGTCACATTTTGAAACACAGGCAGACCTCTGTGTGTAATTTGGATGAGGTAGGTTTTTATATACAGCATCAGTTTGTGACCATATGCTACAGAGTAGGATGCTTCTGTTTATACAATTATTTTATAGTGTCAAGGGTACTAACAAAAGATGAAGTGATAAAAATAAGTCTAAGCAGGGTGTATGCAACAAAGGTTGGCGTTTATATGGAAGGCAAGGCTGTGTAAAACTAAGAACAACAGAGCTTCAAAGTTTTATTTCATGTCAATCAGTCAACAGATATCTCAAAGTATAGCCTGAGAATTTCTAAACATAATCTTTGTTTTATTTAGTACTTATTAGTCAGATTTGTAAATCAGCGGTGTTATTTCTAAACTTATTTTATGATGTGTAAATCCATTTCTTGACTTAAAACAACAGTTGAATCTTTTTGTGTCTTATAATGATCTCTGAAGTTGTGGGGTTAGGGTTTACTGGCTGTTTTATACGTCTGTAGCACTATACAGTTTAAAGACCAAGCTGTAAAGAAATGCAGATGTAAAAAAAAAACCTCCTAGCCTGTAAGGCAATAGGAAAGCAATGTTTTTCTCACCAGGAAATAATTTTACAAATGGAACCCATATTTCTGTAAATAAACGTCTGCCTTCTCATTAGCTTCACATCAACCTATACTGAAATATACATCAGAGAAATCACTCAAAGCAGTCACAAAGGAAAAACAACAGCAGAGTTTAAAAGCAAAGCCTTCAAAAATGGTTATGCTTTTCAAGTCTAAGCAGTAAATAGGACAGGAGGATGACAGGAGAGTTGGCAACAGAATCTCATGACTAAAAAAAATTTTTTTTTTCCTAAGACATAAAGCTTATGTTTGGTCAACTGTCCACAAGTGGTTTGCAGAGAAGGGAGATAGACATAAGATCCTGACATACTGTGAAATGACAGCCCTAAAAAATGCAATCAAGAGTCTCAAACCAACTGTCAGCCAGCAAACAAGCCTGGCAGACATGGTTGGTGGACCGCAGAGCACCTCAGACTCCAAATACTTTCTTTTCTGCTTCTTGAGAAGCAAGGGAGGAATCTAGCTTCTAAAAGAGCCCAGGATCAATACTGAAGAGAACATAATTAGAAGATATTAAAAAAAAAAAGAAGTAATGTACTTAGAAATACAGAACAATCTGTCCTTCCTGAGCAAGCCCTTGCGTTGCATTGCTGAGTCACCCATGGGTTTGCATGGCAGCAGGTGGCATTTCTGAGGTCTGTGCCTTGCTTGATGAGGCTCTGTAAAACTAACGTGGAGGTCCCAAGGCACGGAGAGGGGCTTGTCCCTCGATCCACGCTGGAATCAAGGGAACCCTGTTTTCCTATGGAGCGGATGTCCATGTCCCATAACGTCCACATTTCTCCCAGGCAACTCCCCTGTCTCTGCTGAAGTTACCTCCTACCCAATATCCTAATTTTGCTCGCCCCCCCCTCCCAAGTACTGGATGTTGGCTTGGGATTTCTGAAGCAGGATTAGATACGGCACTGGAATTTACACTACGGGGAATTACTCCCCCTTAAGAATCAAATGGATGATATGGGGGATGCTCTGTTCTACTTTCCAGGAAAAAAAGACATTTAGTGATCTGCCCCCGCAGTGCCCCAAGCATTTCTCTCTCGATGGAAATGTGCTTATTCTGGCAAGCTACTGAGTGCTCCAGTCTGATCCAAAAAAGTGACTGAGCATGAAATCCGTAGGACTGATCTGATGCTCTGCGACATGTATTGCGGCTTTACTGGGAGAGACCAGAGTGCTCAGCACCTTGCAGGACTGAAGTGTCTGCCCTGGATTAAAAACAAAACAAACAAAGCAAGCACTGCAAGCTTCCCTCTTTAGCCCCAGATATTCAGAAATTGTATTACTTTTAAAATTCACTTCATATGTCTCTTATAAAAACACACTACCATTTTGTTTAAAAGTTTTAGTTTACAGTCCACAAAGAAAAACATCATATTCCATTTTGAAGAACTGGTGTTTTGTGTAACCTCTTCCCCTGTCTCAGAAGAAACTACAAGCAAGCAGTGAAACACTTTAAATAGTTTGAAGTGCCTTTCACAGAAATCTTTGCGTCTCGTAGCAAGACTAAGCAAACAGGGCTATCCCTGGCCAGCGCAGCTGCTGCACTGCCTGTGCTAAAGCCCAAGGGCATTTCATAGCCTAAGTAGCAACTCCAACTTGTTTACTATTATTAAGAATAGCATTTTTAAAAGCACTTAGTATTGGTTTAAACCTGCTGCCATCGAAGACAACAGCAGAGCTGCCATCCAGCAAGCCCAGATAAGTAATGATGTCAGACGATGCTAACCTGGGTGGTGCAGCACGTTTCATCTCCACGTGGCTGAAGTGAGAAGCATGCAATGGCCTCCACCCCCACAGTGACTGAGTATCATGTTTCAGAAATTTAAAGTTACTCCCTTTCTTCCTCTGAAGCCTGCCAAACGTCTGACCTAGTGTATCGGGGAGTTTTGAAATAATGTGACAAATCAGACAGTTGGAAGCTCCAGGCTTTGCACCTCTGATCCAACCATCAGTTCAGACAGAGCTTTTCCTCATTATTTCAGACATCCTATGCTCCTTAAAATTAAGGTTTAATACTTAGTTGGCTGTGATTTTTCTTCATTCTTATCAATATTTCCCTCCTGCATTTTCCCTTTCATTTTCCCATTGCTGTTAAAAATGCATCATTTTCCAGCATGTCATTGCATCCTCCATTAAAACAAAAAAATGTAACCAGAACAAACTGATCATGTAGATCTCACTTTAAAACAATACAGATGTTGTTTTTCAGGCCAGTCTAATTCCCTGCTTCGAGTCCCTCCCAATAATTCTGAACCAGTTTTCCTCATGCAGTCCTACCCATTGTGCCAGGTGTTTGGGAAGGACAACCTAGGGCAGAAGGAGCTGCTCCAAACTCAGGTGCAAACCAACAGATGAGAGCTCAGTCCAGCCAGGTGCACTCTCCTTCCAGGCTACAAAACAGCTAAACCCACACCCACAGCTTAGCAGCTCACAGGCTTCTAGTTGTCCCCGTAGTGGCACCTTTGCTGGATCAGACCCAGAGTACTTGGCACTTTGCAGTGCTGATTTTCCTTCCAATGCTGGAGACGTTGGACATGCACCAAGGACAGCTGGCTGTAAGATTCCCAAAGTTATAAAACATTAATATCTTATGGTGGTTGATGAGATATTAGTCCAAGGACTGCACTGAAGTTTGCAATCACCCAAGGCTTGATATAAACTTGTTCTGGGATCACATTTACTTCTGAAGACTGATACTGACTTCAACATCTTTCACACACTTTTGACAAATCAGTCTCTGTTTTGCTGTTGTAAGAAAGTAAGCATATCTATGAATTAGTCTGGAGAGGTGTTTGTCCACTGCCCATATGTTGAGGCAGCGGCCAAGTCCAGGTGTTTCACAGGAAGGGAGTAGCAATCTTGCAGAACAACATGCCTCCAACTAAGAACTTCATTTATGCCTGAAAGCCTTACTTTAAATATATGCATACACTCCTCAGAAAAGAAGTTGGGTTTTTTTCCTTCAACTTGCTGAGTTTGGGGTTTTCACCTTGCCTTGGCAGTATTAATGGGTTCCATAAGCAAAGCACACACTGTATGAAGAAGCATCTTCTGGAAAGCTGAATTTCAGTTTCACCAAAATTCTCTCAAACCATGTGTCCAGAGATCCCTGAATTCACCCTTTGTGAATCAACAATCATTTTGACCACCTTAAACTGGTAGCCCTAAGGGAGCAAACCCAGAAAAGGTCACTTCAAAGCAAAGTTAATTCCTGCTCAGGAACTGCTGCCAGATTTCCCAAGCAGCCTGGAGGAGAAGCACAGGACAGAGCTTTGGTGCAAACATGACAAGACATTATGGGTTGTTAGAAGTTACTTAGGAACTTCTGGCTGACACTTTGCTCACCATTAGCATATATTTAGGCTAAACACTTAAAAAAACCGTACCCAACAAGTGCAGACATTGTGCTGCTTGTTAACACTGTTAATAAACAATGTGGTAAGATTATTTGCAAAGAAAGAGAAGTCTTGGAGCAGGTAGACACCATCACTAATCTGGGGCAGGACAGCTGTACAGCACATTCCCTCCCATGCTGCTCATGAGAAAGCAGGGTAATAACTTCTACAAAGTTTAACACATCCCCATGCTGACGGAAAACCAGTTCTAGATAATGGTCTGAAGAAGTCCTGAGAACACATGAATCATAATATAATGACTAATAAATGCATGCTAATATTGCCTTAATAAAACCAAAAGCCACTACTTTATGAACACTCAAAAATAATTGTAGAGATGGGAAACCTTGGGGAATCTCCCCAGCAGAATCCAGGGGAGAGAGATCTCACGGTTTTGTAATCCGCTCCTGCTCTATTTCCTGTCTATACCTTGAAAAACAGCTCTATTTTCAACACAGTTGGGCAATAAATCCCAGGTGTCACCATCATATTTTTTCCCCCTACTTGGCAGAAGCAGAAAGGCTTTTGCAACAGAAGGAATTCCTTCCCATTTTAGCAGCCAAAGGTTCTTTTTATGAGAAAATTTCATGCCTTTTTACTATTCAGGTAACCCTCTGGCAACTACTCCCTATCTGTCCCTTGCTACGCATGCACATCCTTTTCTATTGCTCCTTCCTGAGTCCTGCTACATCATTTTTAACTAGTGATTTGAAATAATCACACTAACTTTTCAATACTATATATTTTACTCTTATTTTAATACCATATTTACTTTCTTTGATTGTCACTGCTCATATTCTTTAAATTACCACACAATGCTTTCTATGGTACTAAAATCGCTTTGCAATTTCAAAGGCAGAGAGAAAACTAAGCTCTGCAGCTCCCTGCTTTGTGAGCAGGTGCCCAGCTGTGTGCCGGCTCCTTGCTCACAAAGGCTGAAACTCCGCTTGGGGATGCGCTGTTTGAGAGGAAGAGCAAACTTCAACATCACAGATGGTCAGGAGGGGATGAATCATTGTGCATGCAAAAAAACCCCACAAACACAGCTCACCCAGAACTCACAAGTTATGTATAAAAGATAGAGTTCAAACACAAATTGACCATGTAATTTGTGTTGATGCAGTGTAGTGGGACCCATCTGTTACAGGGGGAGAGAGGACTGAAGCCTGCAGAGTACTGGGGTGGTCTGACCCAGGAGGGAAGTGAACCGGCCACCCAAAAATTGTTATTAATGCCAATTTCCCCGACTACCACCAAGGGTAAATTTAACCAAGGGTTAAATTTATTACTGTCAGCAGCAGATAACATAGGAAATAACCAGCTGTTGGGAGCCACTCGATGTGCAGTGTGACCAATTACCCTGGGAATCCAGCAAGACACAGAAGCAAGGCCAGCTGTGCTTCTTAATCCTCTCTGCTGAATATTTTAAAAATTTAAGCTGACTTGAAACTAAGAGCAGAAAGCAGCAAACTGAGCTTTCCTACCTTAGTCCTAAACAAGGAATGAACGATATTTTTATCTCAGCCAGAAGGCTGGGAGCAGGATGCTTGAGAGATCCAGTGGCAACTGAGATCCATGAGGTTGCATCAGGAAGGAACGGGCCCCAGGGCTGTGCTTTGGCCATCAGAGGATTGCACGGGTCCTCCAGATGAAGCTGATGATTCTCCACCAGATTGTTTTATCAGTCCAGGCAGACTCAAGCACAGATTTACAGACCTGCAACAACAGGGGAACTTGCAGCTTTTCTGTGATAAAACACCACAGTGCACCTGGAAGCATCACTGTAGAAGTACAACACGTTGAAATTTATTCCTGGCAAGTAGGCGATTGAAAAAGTAAAAAGTGAAGCCTCTAATACCCGTCATGGTCATCAATACATTTTTATTGGGGCAGTAAGTGTTTGCCTTACATTTGCTGATAGTTTTATAGATTATGTGGCTAAGCTGCTGACCTGAAGGGATATTGCAGTAGGTAACCGCAGCGAGGTGCGGGTGAAAAAGAGGGATGTTTTTATGTAAAAAGGTTCAAATGTTAGGCTGAATTTGTGGAGGGCCCAAATCTCAACCACTTCCCAAAGAAAGACCTGACCTTCCTGTAAAATAGTGCTAAACACAAAGTACTAAAACCAAAGAAATTAGAAGAAATGCAGTAATTGGAAGAGTGATATAAAAATGCAGGAAATATTAGCAGCCAGCTGCCTTGTAACTGGCATCGCATACCCTCCCAGAGGGAAGGAAAGGAAGGAACTAATCTCCAAATGCTGCAGCCTTGGAGGGGGAAGGGAGGCAGAAAGGCAAATAACTACATTGTCGGGTGATCTACCCCCCTGTGAGCATGCCTGTTGCTTGAGGAAATTCTGTATTATGCACTGATTAGATACAAGAGGATTTTGCTTGGAAGCAGAAGGCATGGAAGGATTTTGATACATGGACATTGTAAAATATTAGTGATATTAAGAGTGTTATTTGTTGTCAGTTTAAAGTACACAGCTTCTTTACATAACTAAATAAATGAGTCCATTATTCATATTTTTACAGCTAGATAAATATTTTAATCCCTGTTTACTGCCAGTAGCTTTATCTAACTGCTTTCTGTAATCCTTTTATAAATCTTACTTGTAATACATTATATCTGATATAAATTCTGAGCTTTCCACTGGTACTTTCAGTAATTTAGATTCCAGCCACCTGCCATGTTCTGCAGGTCAGACCAGTCCTATTGCTGATCTTTTGAAGCCCCCCTGCAGGAGACATTGTAGCCTGAGTCTGCAACAAGGATTTAAGGTAGAAATATTCCCAAGGACAGGTAACAAGTAGTCTGCAGAGGCACCTCTGACTACGCATCAACTGAACACACACAGCTCTTGGAAAGGTGTTTTTGCCAACTGCAGGTGCATAAAAGAGTCTAAGAGTTGGCAGTTTCCTAAAGAACTTTCTATAGAATTTTTCAGTAGAATATGAATTACTTTAAAAGAAACAAATATACAAATATGTATATATACATTATTTAAGCAAACATCTTCCTGTTTCTTCAAGCAGGTGTGTCTACCAGTTAGGGGTAACAGCAATAGATGACACCTTGGGTTACAATTACACAGTTTCACAGCCCAGGACTGTAAGGACAAGCCTTTATCTCTAACCCATTACAGCACAGGTAATTGAAGAGTTGCAGTGTTTTTCACAGCATGCTCAAATCATACTGAATAACGTAGAGCTGCAACTTTGTGCTCCGGAATTGGTGTAATCAGTTCCCTTTGCCACCAAGTGGGTGCAATTGCTCTGTAGCATGCAAGCTAAGACTTACACAGCTGATAAAACCAAGAGGTTCTTCAACAAGCACAGAGCACTTGAAACGAGCTGAAACCTCAGGGCTCCAAACAGCATCATGTCCTCAGGTCCAAAGGCTGTTGTTCTCAGGAGCAGCAATTTTCCTTAAAAGTCTCCAGACTTATTTGGGCTCCTGTGTTTTTAGGGGACTGTTTGTGCCCTTCCCACATACAAGCTGTGCTGGTCTTCTCTCAGAACATTATCTTCACTTCTGACACCTTTTCCGCTCGCAAGCCCATGTTTCCATAGGTATCTGAGACCACGAAGACCCTGGGTAAAAATGGAAGTCCTTGGGCTCTTCACAAGCTACCCAGGACATCACACACCACTCATACAAGATGGTCAGCAGCTCCCTTAGCATTTCATTTCATTGGCTTCAACACAGCCTTCTGTGGCTGAAAAGGGTTGCAAACTCATGATGACAACTCATCTTGGTTGCAAAGCCACTCTATACTCAGGACAGCATTAGTCTCACAATCAAACTTCTGTTCATCTCAGCTGGAAGGAACAGTGCTTGCAAGTCACTGATGTGGGAAATCCACTGCAGGCTCAGGTCATAAATTCACAGTATCTCAGCTCTCCTGTGGACTGGCAAAGGATGTCACAAGCATCTGCTGCTTTTACCTATATAAGAAGAAAAAGTAAAAGTGCATGAGCTCTTCTTGCAGGTTTTATTTGAGACATTATGATACCTGGCTGTTGCTGTTAGTGAATGCAAGAACTATTAAAGTGTTTTGAAGCAAAGTGGCTGAGCATATGTAATATGTTGGTCATCTGTTACCCTGAGTAAATTTACACCCATATCTTTTAGATTGTTAAAGATGGATCCAACTCTAGAACTGGCTCTTTGGAGCCAGCAGGAGTTTCCCCTGTGATGCCAGTAAGCACATTTGCTCCCTAATGCTCCAGCCAGGTGGCTTAGAGGACACTGGTGCTACTGGAAAAGTCCCTCTGGCACAGATATCCTATGGATCAGAGACTGAGTGAATGCAAAATGCCAAAAAAACCTGTAAAACTGGCACTGAATTAACAAGCCATTGGCAATACCTGTCAAGAACAGAATATTAATCTTTAACGTAACTGCCTCTAAAGATGAAATATTTCAGTTACAGAAGAAACAAGAAAATATGAGGATCTTCTGTCACACTTGGATGCTTCACTTACCACAGTGATGAATCAAAATAAGTGCCTGGTCCAGCATTTAGCACGACACTAAATACAGTGCTGGATCTATTGATCCTTTGCACGAACAGCTCTTTGAACCTCAAGCGAGTGCCTTCTTGCATCTGCCTGCTTCTTGCATTTTAAATTGAAGGAGGGAAACACGTTTAAATTTCATATTCTGCCAAGAGGGCTGCTTCTCCGTGCACTCTTTTTGTTCATCTTTGTCATGATAAGTCTTAGTACTCAGGTTGGGTTTCTCTCATCGTTTCAGTTACCGGTGGTGGCCTGGAGAACTTTTCAACATGTGGGAAAAATTTCCATGAGGACCGACTGCTAGATTATTTAATACCCCCAGCTACAGAAAGCATTTAGAGGGTTAGTAACTGGCAATGCAGCACTGAATCCTCTCAGCTCAGGGTTTTCCTGTAGAAAATGTGCTCCTATAGGACCTTTTCTGTCCAGTTTCAATCAAGCCCTGACACGCTTCCGCTCTGCTCAGTCCCAGCAGTGGTGCCCGCAGACAGGCAACGCTCCAGCCAAGCGTCCCGAGTTTTGACATGATTTGGGTCCTCATCTCAAGCTCCAGCGAGCGCTATGGTGTGATGCTCCTGGTTGCACTCCTTCTGTACCATGAAGACCTCCTGGTATTTTAAATGTTTGAGTAGAGAGGGATGTTTCTGAGTGTGGATTTTTGATGTGTTAGGACCTCATCAAAAGGAAGAGATGAAAGTAAAATGACCTCTGAAAGCTTTGATTTTCCAGGTGAAATTTCCATAGCAATCACAGAGGGGAGAAACTGCTATATTTGAAAATCTGATTTTGGCATAATTAAAAGCATTGTCAAATAAACACAGTGAAAAGTAGGCAAATTTATGCAAGCAATATTTCAAAATTCACTGGCCAGAACCAGAGAAGAGTAACAAGCCCGTAACAACACTGCAAGAGAGGAGAGTATTGATTACATTAACAGGGAATGTCATTGTGCAGCTGTACAGACTTCACTCTGAATGTCTTATAAAGGACTTACAATCCAGCCAGATAATGTTCATGCTTTAGTTTTTATCCAGCTCTGAATTTAAAATATCTTTCTCTCAGAAAGAAAATTAAAGGATTTCAGGCACACGGTTTGATTCACAGAACTAATGAGATAAAACTCCTGACTGGAGGTAAAAAAACAATGCATTAAATCAATGGGAAAGTTTCCTTTGAAGGATTTGATATCAAATCAAGATTTGACCCTCCTGCAGACCTCATGGGTTGGAGATGTCTCAGCCAGAGGTGCTGGCTTTCTCTGAAAACTTGGGTCCAGCTGGGCCAGAAGGGAAAATCTGCAGATTATAGAGAAGGGAAGAGCCGTCATCCAGACAAAGCGAGAGCACAGGGCTTTCTTGCGAATTGCTTCGGGAGTCAAAAGGACATCTTGCTGCTGTGTTAGATGTTGGTTCTGACACTAGATCTTCCCTAAAATCTCATTTTCCTCTTCTTGCACATCCTCTGCCACCTCTGGTGCTGCTGCTCCTGCTCATTCCCTACCTGCAAATACACCTTCGCTCACCTCGAGTCAGCCGCGTGCACATGCAGCAGCATCACAAGAGATTCGTGGATCATCTGCAGCTCCAGTAACACTGATGGCATCTGCGTCCTCCTGAGCCATCGGCTACAGACAGGATGAGTCACCCGGCCTCTGCTGCCACAGCTGCTTCAGAAAAACAGTGATGGAATTTAATGTCACAGACAAAAAACTGAAAAAAACCCCCCAACTTTAGATCTTTGAAACCCAGGCACAAGGGAGGGGGTGGAAGATGATGCTGCTGGAAAGAAAATCATTAATTGTGGGGGAATCTCAGCAATATCCGTTCTGCCCCTTGCAGCCCCCTGCTCCTTTCCAATTAGAACAGCATAACATTAATTTCTGGGCATTACTCCATGGGATGAGAAAACTGTGAAAGACTGTGCATCATGGAAGAAAAATACTTTTCTTTTTAACACAGTGTGCTAATCACATCCATCCGTTGTACTCCCAGCTCTCCAGTGAGGCGGCAGGAGGGCTGGCAGATGCTTAGCTCTGGGGTCCTTTCTAAACTCTCCAGCACAGACTCATGCTCAGCCCTTCAGGTGTTTGGAATCCACCCAGAAACCCCTCCAGCAGCAGCTCTCAATCATCTTAACGAGCAGGTGACCCCAGCAGCCCTCCTTAAACAAGACCTGGGAAGCTGCAGCTGACCCTTCCATGACATTGGTGTGTGTCCTGGGACATCCTATCCTCCCGGCGCTGCAGTAGGCGAGGGCAAGGAGCATCACAGTGATAAAATATTCTTACCATGACAGCGACCAGGCTGTCCAGTCTGCACAGCACCCCAGTGCTCCAAAGGCAGCAGGTTCAATAGCCCCTGCAAAAAATAATAATGAAAGTTCATTCTTTGCAATAACACAACAGAAAGCAAGGAGACTTTTTGATATAAGTAACAAAGCCCCTAGGTTAATGGAGATTAACAGCAAAGAGGTTTATTAAGCGTGAATCATTTCCTATTTATTGTCCACAGACGCATTAGAGTGTGCTTTTCTTTTCTTTTTTGTAAGCCAAATGTGTAATTGGCATTATTAGTTTCCTCTTCCTCTCTCCCTCTCCTTTAGTTTTTAATTAGAGCATAGAGGGGGGAAATGCATATTTGATATGAAGAAGAACTGGGGAGGGAGAATAATAATTCTGACTGTTTCAATTATTCCTACACAAGATGAGCCAGATTTCTGTAAGAGCTCAGCCTCCACAGTCGGCACCGGATCTGAGCTGAGGCCAGTACTCGGTGTGCTCTGCGGGGCTGAAGCAGTCGAGATATCCAGCCTTTGCCCAAGTGCAGAGTGGGTGCAGGGCTCTGCCTTGGTTTCATCCCAGTGCTGGAGCCAGACCCTTTCAAACCATTGGCCTCACTTGGAAATTGTGTCTCTGGAAAAGGAAAACTTGCCAACAGCAAAGCGCCGCTTTAGGTTTAACGTCCCTTTCTTTGCAACTTCTTATTTTTAGGGGTACTTTCATGTGCTGAAGGGAACCATCCTCCATTCCCACATATCTGTCACCTTCAGACACTCTGCTTGATGCGGATGGATCTGTTTGCTCATCTTATTTGCTCTCTCCTGAACTTTCCTTTTTCTCCTTCCTCTCAGTACCCTTTCAAGGCTGTATCTCCCCAACCAATCTCTCACTCCCTTACCCAACGTGGGTACTACCAGCCTTGCTGCTGACGGAGCATGCACACACCCTAGTCTTTTGCCCCAAGCTGAACTGCACTCGCTGGAGCATATGACAACATTACAGGCACAGACCTTAGGCCAGGGGCTTTCTCTGCCTCCTTTTTCTTCCACCTGTAGTTTGGGAAACATTTAAGATTAGAGCTGAGAAAGCTGCAATGACCTTTGAAAACCTGTTTAGTTTTCATCCATTCAGCAAATGCTTAAGGAGAGTTTTTGTGCAGAACACACTTAAGTGTAATTATTATTCCTGAAGTAGCAGAAATATATTTCAGGTGGTGCACAGTGTTTGCAAAACACTGTCACATGTGTATCTATGGAAACGACAAGATACAAATGCCATATCACTACAGCTCCATCAGTTAATTCCATATCGGTTTACCAGCATATTTACTCCAGCAATTCAAATGTTTAATTCCAGCTTGGTTTCATTGATAAACATGACTTTATGACAAAGACATTTTTATGAAGCGGGTGTTAAACTGACAATCACTTCCAACCTGATCTCATAACCAGCCAGTTTTTCAAGCAGTGCATTTGCAGTCAGTGAGGAACATGCTGAGAAGGGTTTTGGACTGCTCTGATGCTTGCTGTAACATAGGAGGAGATAGGGCTGACACTTCCAGAACTGCAAAAGAAAGTTATGGGTACAAAACACTAATCACTCTAGCTCCATTACTGACACAGGCAAGACCAGCCCCTCTGCCCTCCCTGAAAGGCAGCCAGAAGAGTCCGCACAAGCAGAGATGAGCACGCTCTTCCCACGACCTCCCCAGCCTGCCGGAGGTCCTGCACGCCGGCATTTTAGAGCAAGGTAGTCGGTTGTGTTCAAGAATTACACTTGACAAATGAATTTGTCTCAGCTGTGGATTTAGCATGCACACAGCCCACTAAGTCACTTCAGCATCTGTCTTTAATTAAATGTACATTAATATAGACATGGATTAGAGAAACCCAGACCTCCAAGAAAGATGAGAACCTGTAGTTCCGTCACAAGTTTAAATCTCTCCCTATTTTGCAGAAGCCTGAACAGCTTGTCAGTCCTCTTACACACAAGCCATAGACTCTTCTGAGGCAACACACTTGCAGAAGATTGTTTATCTCATGCAAATAATTCATTTTAAATGGTATTAATTCTTTCCCACAGCAAGTGCTGCAGCTGTTCCCACCTACCAATACCTGTGTGCACCACATCTTGCTAGGCAAGAGAAGATGTTATCCAGAGGTGTGCTGCCTGTCAGCTGTGATTCAGATCCCAGTGCTGCACTCTTTTCCTACCATTACAAGGTCCACTGGGATAGCTAAAACTGTGCTGGCAGAACCCCAGGGCGACAGGTTTACACCAGGTTGATTTTGAAAACAGAGAACTCACAAAATATCCCATTGAACTGCAGGGAAGAGGTAGCAGAGGGCTGAGGGTTACAAAGAATGGATTCAGTTACCTCGACCAGAAAACCTGGAAATCTTTTCCCTTGGCTGCTCCCCTGCTATCTGCAAAACTGCCACCTCCAGCCAGGGAGCAGCAGGGACAGCTTTTTCCTGTACAGGCAGAGTCAAGCACCCAGTCATACTGTAGGGGAGAAGCTTTGTTGGTGTCCCTATTCCCTGTATGCAAGAGGGGAGGGAAAAGGTGGCTATCACCAAAGACTATGCAACTTGCTCACTTTCCTTGCTGTCAGAGTAATGGAGACGTCTGGCTTTAAAAAATAATAATTAAAAAAAAAAGAACACAGCATATACTATTCCCTGGAAACCAATAACTTGCATCCTCTATCTATTATATGCAAGCTCCATATGACAGAAAAGCTTAATATCAGAGCTTTAGAACAGACCTTTTCCCCAATGCAGATGCAAGAAAGCAGAGAGGCAGGATTTCTGCTAACTCCGACCAGACTTGAAAGAGTCCCCAAGCTGCTGACAGCCCTCAGGCAGTCCCAAGGATGAGTCGGTTTTGCCTCTTTGGGAGCCTGTGAAACCTGGCTTTTGCTTTCATTGCCCTCCAACACAACAGGTTCTTGTATAAGCATGGGTGTACTGTGACATTTTGGGAGGTCATGTCAGCACAAATCCGTAGGGTACTTCCAATATAGCCAAAACACTTTATGTGCAGAGCAGGAGCGTGCTAAGAGAAAAAGCAAGGGCCTGGTAACATCTTACTCAGCTTGGTGCTGCAGGAAAGCAGGGGAGGGGATCGGTTTGTCCTGCCCTTCATTTCCAGTTATCACCTTACATCAAAGATCTACTTTTGAAGACAGTTTCCTGCTTTAAAAATAAATACCTGCCCATATCAGAAATCTGTTACCTCCCCTAAAAACAGCTAAAGATTGAGACCGGTGGGCCCGCGGGAAGTTCACATGCTTCACAGCAATGACATTTAGGGATGCGACACGGCAAACACCGGGAGCACTTAGGTAAACAGAGCTGATTTGTTACACTGCATTTGTGCAGCTAAGCCAGATGATGGCTACACTTCAGAAGATGGTATCCTCTACCATCCCTTGGATGTTTATTGTCCCAATCCAATTTAATTCATCCATTTGATTTGTAAATGGACAAAGCCTGCAGAATTTGTAAATTAGTAGAGTTTGCCCAGCAAAAGTAAAAGTCCTCATTTTGTGTAATAAAAGGCTTAAAAGCACACAAGCAAAATGTAATGCAATAGGGAGGACTGCCAAAACCAGACATTACTGATGTGCAAGGTGCTTAGAAAGTTAGAATTCTCTGCAACTTTTCATAGACAAAAAGTCACTCATCGTATCATTAAAGTCTAATGAGTATGAAGGCAACTTCAAAAATGCCAGAGCACGTACATGGTCTTGAAGCATTATTCTTTGAAGATAGCTTTTGATGGTTTTCTAAACAGAATAATTTTTCCGCATAGTATTTGATGTTGATGTGCAAAACACAACCATGACATTAAGAGTAGAGTCTCAGCGTTAAGAAGAACTCCCCTTACCTGTGACCTTCTGATATTCTGTAGGTGACTGAGGAACACAAAAGAAATCAGATAACTCCCTCCCCTCCCCATCCTTCAGCCACAGACCCTCTTCTAAAACTTAATACCTAATCACATACATTCAACCTCTAGTCTACCTCCCCAGTAGGGCATATATTTAAATATTATTCTTCTTCACCGCTCTTATTCCAGGATGGTCCACTCGTTACAGTACCACCATATGACGGAGAGACAGGAATTCAAGTCCCTGCTTTGCAGATTTCCTGTGTGATCTCAGACAAGTCCCAGAGCCTTCACTGGTTATACAGGCAGAGCTGAGACTGGCCCGAGTTTCAAAGAATGGTTATTCTTGCGTTTGTGAGCATTTGTTTTGCCCAATGTGGACTGTGGGGGCCTGCCAATGCATCTGCTGGCTGTATCCCATGGGGAAATGCTGCATATGGCACATTCTGATTTGAATGCCTTAATGGCAAGGAATAGATTTCTTTTCCAGTCACAGGATGGGCTTTTCAAGGCATCTTGTTTTCACCTAAGGCCCCCAAGCTCCCTTTGGAGAAGGAGGGAATCACATCCAGGACCCCCAATCGCCAAAGCATGGCATTAAGCATGGGGAAGGGGCTGCTCCGAGGCAGAACTGCCGGAGGGCTCGCAGCAGTTCATTTTTGCAGACTGGTGCCAGCCCATGCATCCCATCCAGCAAGCATCCCTCCCTCTTTGCAAGCCCCCAGTCCACCTGAGTGGGAAAACACGCTGCTCTCTGGGCTCATCTCATACGCACCTGCCTCCGCGCTGACAACGTCTTTCCCTTTCATCAGCTCCTTCTTCATCACAGTTTTCTCTTTCATTCTTTTGATTTTAACCGTGCCACACCACTATCCCCTCCACGGTGCTCACCTCCCCCTCCCACACCCTTTCCCGAATAGGAAGGAACCAGACTGCACGTTTTCTAGCCCAGGTCTGAACACTAGGGCTCCAAATCCAGCCTCCTCTCCAGGGATCGAACCGCACATTCCCTGCCGAGCATCGCCACCTGCAGCCCAGCCCAGCCCGGGAGGGATGCTGGCCATGAAAGCTTCAGGAGCAGCAGGCTCGGGGACTTGACGGATGGCCCTCCTCACTACTTTGGCCTCTGTGGCAACACACTGGAGACGTGAACGATGATGTCATCTTATATATACGATGACTCAACTGCTGAAGAAGTTAACCCAGCCCCACGCTGTTAGAGCCGTAGGTTTAACATCTTCACCAGCGCTGTAATTGATGTGACGGCAGTGCTGCATTTGTGTCCTTCAGCACCACAGGGGTACTCTAAGACCCAAACCCTGCAGAAACTGCATTTGAGTAGCTATTTCTATAGGGCAGTTTAAAACTAAATCCTGACTGTCAGCACGGGGGGGGGATGTTTTCATTAATTTCAGCAAAAGAAAACCAGAGTGCTATTCCGAGGGTGCTAATCCTTCAGGAAAGAGCAAAGTTTCGCAGCATCACATGCTGACTACATTGCATACTAAGTGGGAGTGGGGAATAAAGTCCTGTGCTGGTTTTGGCTGGGGTAGAGTTAATTTTCTTCATAGTAGCTAGTATGGGGCTATGTTTTGGATTTGTGCTGAGAAGAGTGTTGATAATACAGAGATGCTTTCGTTATTGCTGAGCAGTGCTTACACAGAGCCAAGGCCTTTTCTGCTCCTCACCCCACCCCACCAGCGAGCAGTCTGGGGGGGCACAAGAAGCTGGGAGGGGACACGGCCGGGACAGCTGGCCCCCACCGACCAGAGGGATGTTCCATACCGTATGACGTCATGCTCAGCATATAAAGCTGGGAGAAGCAGAAGGAAGGGGAGACGTTCGGAGTGATGGCGTTTGTCTTCCCAAGTCACCGTTACACGTGATGGAGCCCTGCTTTCCTGGAGATGGCTGAACACCTGCCTGCCGATGGGAAATAGTGAATTAATTCCTTGGTTTGCTTTGCTTGCGTGCACGGCTTTTGCTTTACCTGTTAAACTGTCTTTATGCCAACCCATGAGTTTTCTCACTTTTACTCTTCGGATTCTCTCCCCCATCCTAGTGCACGAGCGGCTGGGTGGTGCTTAGTTGCCGGCTGGGGTTAAAGCATGACAAGCCCCTGTTGGCTGCTTAACCTGATTTAGAGCTCAGTTTTGTATTTAATCACTCTGTTAAAAGGCAGAAGCACTAAGGACTGAGACAGGCCTCGTCTAGTGAACGTTTCCCCTGAACATCATCTCCTCTAGCCCTCCGGTGAGGTCAGCCCACTCCTGGAGGAGGTGACAGAGGCAAACTCTGGGGCTTATTAGAGCAAAGCCTCCTTCATGCGCAGCTTGAGCTAGCCTGCTGCACTACAAACATAGCCATGTAGTTCCCCAGCTTCTGTGTCAGTGGGAGAGGTGGCTGTGGGAGGTAACACCGCAACTATCATAACAGAAATGTTCATAACTAGCAGAGAATTTTAGCACTAGCATAAAAAAAAAAAATCTTTCCTCTCTCTAGAGTTTACATGATGAGAAAATATCATGGCTGCATGTATTAAAAATCAAGACAAGTCCAAATGCAATCAGGTCTTTTTATCTTCTATTTGAATTACCTTTTGGTCACCTTGAGCTGGTTCAGAAATTGATTGGTTTGGGGATTTTTAATTGGCAGGAAAAGAGAAACAGCTTTCATTAAAAGCCTACAGAAAAGCCACATTGGTTTTGTACTTAAAGTTAAACTTGCCATGTCTTTATTTTTAAAATAACATTTCCAAAAATTACTCTTCCCTAAATAAAGTTTGGGGTTGGTTTTTTTTTTTACTTTGTATCAATCACTGCCTTGTTATATCACTGGGATCAAAATCTAGTATTTAATTTTTGTTTTAAGACAGTGGTCTGATACTGGAGAAAGACTCTCTTTACAGAAAGAGCCCTGCTGCCTGTGCTCAGGGAGGTACAGTTGGTACCTACCTGGCTGCACATGGAGTAACACCACCCCAAGTGCACAGCAGCTGATTTTCCCAAATCATATTATTCTGGCAGAGAATGATTTAGAGAGGAAAAAATTAACCACCAGCATATGCAAATAAGCACACTGTTTGCAGACCTATATTACGCCCCAAAGCATCACGTTATAAACCAGTGACCTCATGATGACAGTGCACCACACTGAACTGTCAAGAGCCCCTCACAGGACCTAACAAACAGTAGCTTGGATTTATTCTGTGCTAAGTAGGCTAAAGATGCAACTTTACTACACACAGAGTGAGTATCTTGTTTCAGTCACCACCATACACATCATATGGACAGCCCCGTTGCAGTTCAGAGTCCTCTACCAAAGGCTACTTAAGATGCTAAAATACGATCCTGGGGGTGGAAGGATGGAGAGCACTTGGAAAGCAAAGATCATAATTAAACTGCCAGTTTTCGCCAGAGAGAGGAGCCTCAAGGTTCCCTACAAGATCATCTGCTGTTTAATGTGTTTCCTGAGCAATGAGCAGCAAGGCAGCAACACTTGCAGGTGACACTAGTGTTCAGATTAGTCCAGATCTCTGCTCTGCCTGAGGTGGTTTGGCCCACTGGAATAAAACTGGCTATCCAAAATTACAGCCACTTCCCTGCTACTGCCAGTGAAGCCCATTTGTGTGAGCTGCATGCCACCCCCATCGTGGGAGAGGGAAAGCCACAGCAGGGCTGAGTGTACATAGCATAAAAGCAGGGACCAGGGCTTCAAACACCTGGTTTTTAGTACTTAATACTTACAAAGTGGTAAATGAGGTTTTTTTATTCTGTTCTTTAAGAAAAAGAACTCTTAGGAGAAGGTTTCGTCTACCTCTTCCATATATTATCTTATAAAACCCTACAGACATTCACGCAAATGTATTTCTCTACCTTAAGCTCCTTAAGACATGGCTTAAGAGGAAAAAATCCACACAAGTAAAATAGTTACATTCATACATTAAATATGATGAAACGCAAAGCACATATGAGATGCCTGTGAAATATTTATGTGCACATCTATTTTCTTGTAAAGACTTTCTCGATTAAGATTCTGGCTTGATCCTTTGTATAAGATGCAGTTTTGCCTGCAAAGTGCAGCCAGGGGAGAATGGCAAATATAATTTTTCTCTCAGTTAAGAGGATGACAATGATGCCCAATACATCAATGAAATTTCAGTCTGTGTTAGCATCACTGATGGAACAGGAAATTGGATTCCACTGGCTAATCCATTGTTAATGATTTCACTTCATAAATACACTTAGTCTTCATTATAACTTCTTGCTGTTGGAAATAGTTTAAGCTTTGGGAAAAATATTCTTGGAGGAATCAATTATCAGCATGGCAGCTTCTAATATTTTGATTTATTGATTTTTCACAGGTAAGAGACCTCGAACCCAGGCTTGGCTGGAAGAGATCGAACATGTGCCACTGCCTCAGCCTCCCAGCAGCAAACGAGGCAAGCTTTCATAGGTTTAAACCACATCTACAGGAAGGGCCTGGTGCACTGCAATTTCACAGAATGGGAACTCTTCATTATCTTCATTAGTTCTGAACAGCACGAGTTCAGGCTGCACCACAAGCTCCTCATAGCAATGTGGTCTCAGAGCAAAACCCTCGTGCCAGGGACCTGCGCCAGCAGGACATGGGCGACAATGCGATACCATAGCATAGATGTATCTAGACATGGGTTATTAATCTTCTTTGGAATTCTTCCCTGGCTCTAACTTGAAGGCCTCTGTTCCTGTTCATCTCAAATGTTGTTCAGGCTGACAAGATTTGTTACAGCAGTAAGTTCTGCACATGTGCTTAGAGCTACATTTTAGACATACGTTAAATAGGAGGAGGTGAACAGGAGGGTGTCTGAGCAGTGAGTCAGGACCTCACCACACTTCCCACTAAACATCTCACCATAAACAAAGGTCCTATTCCTCCCTACTCTACTTCTCTGTCTTAACAGTCTGTCATACGTTCACAGCAGTAAAGCATCGTCTCCTCTAAGTCACAGAGGCAATGTCCTTAGAGGGCTAATATCTCCCTGGAAGAGTTACCCACCTCTAACATGAGCCTGAGAGGAGCATAAGCTCCTCTAGTCAACTAAAAAAAGAAGATACCAGGGGATGGGGGGAGATTTAATCTATAAATTAAACAAGCTAACCAAAGGTGCAAATGTTTTGGTGATGAGAGAGCATATCAAATAGCCAGACAAGACTTTAAGGTAAGTTCAGTACTAGGTGGAAAATGGAATTTCCCAGGAATATGGTTTATAAACAACTGTTGACCCCTAAGGCTTTGCGCTGGTCAGAGCCTGTTGAGACCCTCTGGGGTTTGCACTGGCTCCAGCCAAGAATAAGGCTCCATGCTGGAAGTGCTTGAAGGGAAGAGTAAGTAATATATAGTGCAGTATTTCCAAGCACAAAATAAAGTTTCATGTTTCCTACCAAGCTCCACAGGAGATTTTCAGTATTATGCATTACTTGAATTTTAGACTGGTTCAAGTAAATACATCACAAATAGCAAAGGAAATGTGTTTCAGTAACACAGGTGTCCACATGAATACATGCATGAATCCTGGCACATATTTTTATTTTGCTAAGAATTGAAAAGTTGCCCTCTGGCATCTCTCATTGCTGTTTGCTGTAAATCTCAGATGAAAATGCAAACAGGAAAGGACACAAAACTCATTGGTAATCCTGAAGAAACACTGAATCAACCCAAAAGGCTGAGATTATCAAAATCTGCCTGAAGTATCCTTATACCAATAATTAAACAGCAGCTGGACACCCTGTAATTCTGGAGTGCCATTCAAACTGGACAACCCGGGTAGAGACAACTCACACAAAGAGTTATCCAATGAAATGCACTATATTCATTAAGTTTAATCCACACATGCTCCCTGTTTCCCCCACCACAACCACCCTCCCCCGCCTTAGCCTCTCTCTTCTTGTCCCTGTCATCTTACCCGTCTCCTCCCTTCCTGGTCACTCTCAACCTAACGGTCTGTGAGCTGCAAGGTTTGCAGGCCATGTCTGTATGATAAGTTCATTTTTGTCTTCTGTGCTAAGTTGCTCCCTGCATGAAGGATATTTGCTCTAGATGGATCTCTAATTTGCTTCTTTCAACACTCCCTGTATTGTGTTTGCATTTATTAAGCAGAATATGGTACCAGACAGAGGGAAATGAATGCTATTTTAAAAACAAATTAATGGCTAAACTATTAATTTAATGATTCAGAAAGAAGCAGAGGTCTAAGTTTTCCCAAAGAAGATCAAATGCTCCAGTTATAGAACAGCATCTGGATTCCCCGTGGAAACACTGATCTGATGGGAATGACAGTGGCAGAGAGACCACCAAATACACACAATGCTACATTCAGTCCAATTTCAGCCCCTTGGAGCAGGGAAATCCTGGATGCTAAACCATTCTGCCAGAAAACCGCTCCCCTTCCATCAGACAAATGACTACACTTGGTCACATTTTGTTCTTGTTTGGCAATTTGCTGTTCAGCATAACATTTGCAATACTACCAGGACCCCAAGAAATACTCCATTTGTTTGAGCAATGATCATGACTTTTCCCCCTTACAAGAATTTTACCTTTACTGGGCTGGAGTCTAGTAACGAGCTTTAATTCACAGGCGTTTGCAAAGAAACTGATGTTCGCTCTACCTGCACTCCAGGCTTGCAATGCGCTCGTTTGGGTGGTGTTTTCACTGATGCAACCAGGGCTCAAATGGTAGAAAAAGAGGGTAAGCACTTACTCAACAACACTTTCTACATCCATCTTGAACTGTAATGAAGATGCAGTGCAAATAGGATAGAAGAAGAGGAGACAAAAAGAAAAAAAGAAATTTCTAAAAACAAACACCATTTTTACTACAAACCACAGATTTTGGCCACAAATGGCACTGAGATGCCTGGTTCCTTGAGATGTCAGACCACAGCTAAAAATCTCTTAAGATGTACACATAAAATAGCCTCACTACCTGCATTTTGCTTTCTGATCTGTTTTACAGCTATTAACTCCTCTGACAGTGATACTTGCTCAGATTAATTTTCAAGCAACAAAGAGCTAATGTGCTCTCTCCCCTCCTCAGCTGGGCAACCACAGCTCCCAGGTCACGACTGCCTCTTCACTCTGCTGCAGGGAATTGTGCTATAATGAAGAAAAGACTTTCTCTGCAAAGATACAGCAAAGGAAGCATTCAGGGAGCTTTACCAAATCACACAAATGTCCATTTCTGCTCTTAAAAAGCTTGTCTTCTACAAGGTTGCTATTCATTAAATAACTTGCTCTGCTTGCTTCACAGAGTAGATGTTCTCCTCCTCCAAGCACTGCATTTCTTTAAGATGGAAACACTAACACCCCTACCTGCTACCCACCTTACCTACCCTCCCAGGGCTACTCAGGGAGCTGACTTAACCCAGGCAAGCTTCCCATAATCATCAAGGTCCTGGTACCTCTCTGAGCTGACCCCAGACTGGATCAAGCCACTGAGCTCCTACAGCTGGTGGTACAGGCAAACAGACCCCATTCACTGCTGCTCTACCAGGGGGCAAAGCTCCTACTTCTGGCTACATATATCCCTTATCCCATTTTGGCTTAAATGAGCTTGTTAGATTAATCAGCAGCCTCTGCTAATCCAGCCCATTTTAACTAAAAAGGATTGGAAGTGACGACAAGTGCAGAGTGAAAGAGAGTAGGGAGATGGCCAGGAGTGGTAAGGGGCTGGAAGAGGATGAGTTAAGAAGGTCTAAGTGAAAAGCCTGTGGAAATGGGCAAAGTGGGGAGATCTACCTAGAGCACAATTACCATGAGGCAGCACTGCTGCTGTACAGTGCCCTTAGCCTAGCACCAGCAAAAGCATCCTGCCTGATTAAAAAGGCAGGATTTGTTAATTTTTTTTTTTTTTTTTTTGCAAGTAAACTTTTTTCCCTGCACAGGAGCGGCTCTGCGTGAAGCAGGGAGTTTCTGTGGGGCCATCTTTCCTGGCACACACAGCACCAGTAGTGACCGCTCCTTTAATCCCAGCATAGGCAGGGGAGCAAATGTGGCTGCGGAGGGTGTCCGTGGGAAGGGAGCATGGAGACAATATCAAGCAGCAAAGATCTGCACAAACAATTTAGCAGTAGTTCAAACATCTCATTAATTTAATTTATAGGGAAAAGCTGTCAGCCTTAATTTTGGTTAAACACTAAACCACAGGTGAACCTTGTGCCTGTGAAAACCATGAAGAGAAAAGCTCCGCGTTTTCTCATCCAGCACCCTGTGGCCTTATTAACCCATACCAGAAAGGTGGGAGAAAGCCAGCACAATAACTGCTTGAGAAGCCCAGGACTTTTCTAGGCAGTACCACATCCGCAAGCTATGTGTTTGCAGCAGAAACATAATAGCAGCTGTGTTTCCATAATGTCATAGATTGTGAAAAAGCAAAGCAGCCGCAGCTGAAGGATGGAAGCCGTCTCCCTGCGCTTGCCGGAGTACCGGCTCTCTGCTACGTACAGCACTTGCACCTTGCAGTTTTTCCAGTTTCTCCTTCATGCTTAAGATCCCTCAGTTTGTAATGGCAGCACAGGTGGGATTAACACCTACCGTACTGCCCTGTTAAACTCCTCGCATCTGTATATATATTTTGATGGGCTTGGAGTGAGGGCTGCATTTTTATTTCTCTGCTTGTTAAATAAGAGACAAGGCATTGCCCAACTAGAAGTTTCCCAGGCCTGTGTTTGGCTGGGGCAAGGCTAACAAGCACTTCCCAAAGAGAGCGAGCCACAAGCTTTTACTGGAAAGCTACCTGTGGCCATGACTGCGTGCGATGGAGGCTCGAGTACTTCTCCCTCCAACCAGCTCTTGCTCAAACTCCCAGCAGCCTGGGTACATCCCCCACTTGCAGATTTAGTTTCCTCAAGTCACCGACTGAAAAAAAGTGTGAACCTGACCAGGAGGCACTAGAGGTAAATACACTGTAAAAGCACTTCTCCAGGGTAAAGCTCCTTTCCCAAGGTTGGGCCAGCAGGCAAACATCCTCTAGGACCAAACTGGGAAGGATGCTCCATGCCGCCTCCTGCCTGGGTGGGCTGTTGGTGCCAGGGGGCTGCCGGTGCAGTGATTTCTGTGGCTGCCTCCACTCCTGGATTCACTTTCGGCAAACCAGCTGGAACACAACCCCATCTGCAAACAGCCGTCCTGGTGCAAGGTGTCCGTGTCCCTGCGATGTGACAAAAATACCTCTCCAAGATTTCAAGGAGGCATGGCCTTTTCTCTGGGTTCGTGTAGGTGTCAGCTTTGGAAGCAAGGAAAAAATCCAATATATTTCTCAAAAGCACCTGTTATGCCCTGCTGGCTCCAGCCAGGCGCTCCCCTCGCATGACCAGCCTCGTGCGGATGAGAGGCGAGCCCTGCCACCAGCAGTGGGGCAAGGGCATGGCCTATCCACCCTGTCTTTCTCACCCTTCTCCCCTGCTAGCGTCCTGCCAGCTCATACACCAAGTATTGAACGTAATATTCCCCCTGCACTGGCGCATAAAATCTCTTTCTGTATTTCAGCTGTACATGTTTTTCACATCCTCCTTACTCAATGCTTTGTTTTAAGAGTGCATCCTCCACAGTAATTTCATAGGTTTCTATTCCTAGCTTCAGGAGAGGGAAGAGAGAATCTAATAATATTGATGAATAACCAAGCTGCTGCTAAAAAGTCTGTCTTTTCTTTTATTTAAAAAATATCTGCTAGAAAAAGTAAAAAGGATGTGTCACTGCAGACTGTAACAAATGCAGTAAGTGATAGATTAGGGGCCATGTTCCCAGGCACATCGTCGACAAAGAAGGAAAGAAAACATCGTATTCTAGCTTCAAAGAGCAGGGACAGTCTAGAAAACAGATCACTTCACAACAGCTGACACCCTGAAGGGTGAACCCTGTTGAAAAGCACGTTTGGCTTTCACTTTCCTTTGAACAAACGCCCACCCATTTCCTGGGGTTGTCTTACTTGTTGAGATCCACTCACCAAAGTATATCGGAATAAACAACGCTGCCAAGATGAGGCTTGCAATGACTTTTGGGCTGGTTGGCACGTGTCTTTTCCATGTGATTCACGCTTGCAACTGAGCCTTCCCGTTGGAAAACATAGTCCAATCCCTGCCCAAACTGCACAACAATAAGCCAAGTTACATGCAGACCCAGCGTAATGAGAACAACGGGTTTGCGAAGAATCTAAAGCAACCGGAAACCTGATAAAATGGCGACGGAAGGAAACAGCCACTCCAAGGGATATCATCAGAGTTCATGTAGAAAGGGGAAAAAAAAAACAATAAGGGAAAAATATTATTAAATTGTAACTGATAGCTTTGGGGTGAATGTACAGCCATTTCTTTATTATCTCCAGAAGCAACACTCAACGCTTATACTACAGCAGGGAGATAAAGGCAACAAAACAGGTCACTGCAGTGCTGACAAAATACACTGATCGATCGGTAAGTTTGGGGGAACAGAGAGATGTGGGGAAATGGGCCCCTGTGCTCCATTTGCCCACCCTGAGCCCCAGAGCACTGCTGGAACTCCCAGCACAAAGCAGTAGTGCTGTGGCTCTTTTGCACCAACTCTTTTCCTAAAGGAGCTCTCTTATATTTGGGATGAGCAACAGTAATATCCTCCATGAATTTAGACAGGCACAAGGCAGCCAATGCAAGAGCTAACAGACTGGTTTCTCCTACAAGTGCATGCAAGACATGTAGTTAACAAGGAAAATGAAGAAATGAGACTCAAAATTAAAAAAAAAAAAAAAAAAAAAGCTATATTTCTATTAAATAATCCTCCCGGGTCCTAAGTGAAGGGAAACTGCCCTTTCACAATCCACCTCCTCAATAACTGGGACTGTTGTGCTCCTGCATAACCAGGGGTTTGCTGCACACGTGTTTAGCAGATGGGTATTTATTGCCCTGGGCTAATGGGAGCTTTTTTGGCCCTCACAGCTGATGCTGCTGGGCCAGAAGCGCTGGTTTCACACTCTCTTTGTCCAGCCAGTGGAGAACCCCAACGCTGCCTTTCACTTCTTTCACATTTATTTTAAGTCCTTTTCACAAACCACAAGAAATTTTCTGGATTAGGCAGAGAGAAGCTTTCCTAAGGTGGAAGAGATGTTAAGGAGAAAAAAAATTGAGATGAACAGCAGCGATATAGTTTGAGAAAAGACTGGGAAAAATCCAGGTGCTCTAATAAAGCCGTGATGTCCCGAGGAAGAGTTGACAGAGCCATCTACCGCTCATGGAGCTCTGCGGCACCGCAGCCACGTCTGTGCGAGAGCCGGGGCCAGCAGCGAGGACCAGCTGGGCACAGCCTGCTCGGATCCTGGCTGCCTGCAAAGGGAAGCGTGGGAACATCTTCCCAATGCGAATTATATTAGACCTATTACTTTGTAACATCAAGGGGAAAGATAAAAATCTGTGGCATAAAGGAAAGAATAAGAGGCCGATAAATAATGCATAAAACAAAAGGCAGATATTTCTCGTAGCCTTTTAAAATAACTCTTACATGGGTATAATATACCATAAATATCAAAGCTGCAGTGCAGCCCTTATATGACAAGTAACAGACTAGTCAGAAAACACTTTCTGAGATCTGAATCATGGCCACTTAGCTATTCACTTTGGGGGGGGGGGAAGAGAGAAAAATTAATAGCATCTCTCAGCAGAAAGTTATTTCTAGTCTTCTACTTTGCAAAGGGAACTGTCATTTCATTATTTTGGTGGGTGTAATGGCACATGCTGTACCGACCATATGCAATCAGAGAATTAAATGCTGGCTCAGATACGAAGACATAATGATACACACACGTTTTTTTAATGAGAAAAATGATTGAAAATAAAACCCAGTACAGTGCAAAACACAGATGTCTCCAGCATTATAAAACTTTCTGGAAATGTAGATTCTAAGTTGCCATTGTTGCAATTGCTTAAGACTCCTTTAACTGCAAATTGACACTTTTAACTTTTTTAAGACAAAAGAAGGTTTGTACAAGATGCATGGCACACATTCAGCAGGCCAAGTCATTGCCTGTCGTGAACTGGTGAGGTTAACCTGGGAGAATCTGCTTGTGACATTGGAGACTTGTGATATACGTTGGTTTGGGGTGCACCCCCATGCATAGAGGGATCTGGGACCCTAAAGAGCTCAGAGTTCTTTCTTGTCAAGGGAGGGCTTATAGATGCAGAGATGCTATCCCCAAGTGCTCCTGACTGGTTAGATGAATCCAAATTCAATTAGGGCACCACATTAGGCACAGCCCTGACTTCCATGAAGGAAACCACCTGCTCTTGGCTGCATTCCCTGGCTGATAAAGGAGGATGCAACAGGAGTCAGCAGGCAGGAGCTGTACTCCCGGCTTCCGCTGTGCCACCACCCTTCTCTGCCTCAGCATCCCCACCTGCGAAATGGGCACAGCTCCAGTGATCTGACATCGCTGGGTGAAAAGTTCTGATGAAGTGGTGAGTGCTAGAAACAGCCTCTACCACTGATTTTAATTAAGTGGATGGGCCACTCAGACCCTCTTCTAGTGGGTATACAGCTTTTTCACCCTCTCCTCTCCCCCTTCGAATGGTCTCTATCCTGTGTGGTCTTCACCAGTGTGACAGACTCCTTAATCTGTGGGAAATTCCTGCCCTGAGTTCACCTCCGTGGTCCCCACCTTGCACAGCCATCAAGGTTACCCCCGGAGCTCACTTTGCATCCGGTTGCCGAAATGTGAAGAGGTAAGCAGAGAGTCGCGGAGAAAGAGCAAAGATGAGCAGGCACTTACCGCACTTAGCGGCGGGCGGGGGCTTCACGGCCGTGCCAGGAGCACAAGCTCATAAAACCCAAGGGCAGAACGTGCTGTTCTCTCCGGCGCTCACAGCACACACAGGGGTTGATCTGTTTGTGTAACACGGAGCCGAGCAGCGGCTGCTCCAGCCCAGGCGCACGTCACCGACAGCAGCTGGTACAAAGAGCTCCCTTCCAAATCCATTGCACTAGCAGCATCTGGAGACTGATGCCAGCTACAAAGGCTCCCTTTCCCCATGAACAGTTTGCTTCGTCTGCCATTTTTCTCTCAAAATCATGTTATCTTACCTTCATTTTGGAGAAGGCAGCTACTAAAAGTACATGTTCTGTCCTTTTCATTAGGGCAGAGAGGAAATACAATGGTGCTTATTGTTGACTGCAGAACTCTGATTTTTTAGCTACTCATAAAATTTTACCACTTCAAAGTGATCCCTGGAGGGGTGTTTGTTAGAGGAGTCTGAACTCATCTCTGGCTGAAACTGGCTCTGTCTAGCTATCATGAGCCACATGTGGTTTCCGAGTGCCTCTGATAGCAGTCTCCAGAACAATGTAATCCATAAGTTTACATTAAATATTTATATGACACTACTTTGTACTCTTCTTGGTTTAATTGGTCTTTGAAATTCATCAAAATGTATTAGCAAAGTTCATTAGTTAACATTGTTGGTATCATTTAGTACAAATGCTCTGCTAAACAAACAGGCCTGCCTGCACAGGCCACCTTACAGGAGCAAAATGGCAAAATCCTGCCTTGGCCTATGCCAGTCTCAAGAAGAACTGGGAGCATAAGCAGACTTTGGAGCTGTGATCAAATCAGCACGCTAATTCCAGGCAGGAGTACAGTTTTTCAGAAATTCAATATGGAGAAGGGCAAATGCAATTTCCAAGGAGGAGGACGACTGTTCTGGCAGACTGAAATGTATTTTTTGCAGAAAACTCAAGATATTTCAAATGAAATAAAGGCTTTTTAAAGTTATAGTATGATATTTCCCAATTGAAATAGAAGGTAAGTGTTAGAAGTTAAAATTTTGCAATACAGTCAGAACTGACGTTTGGGTTTGTTGGTCTGAGTTGAAATGAAAAACAGCACAAGACATTTTGGCAACTCCAAAACATTCTGCAGATTTACAGTTTCAATAAAAGCACTATTGTGTAAGACAGAAAGCTTTGATTTCAATCTAGAGTAATCTCATTGTCTCTAATGGACACAGACATCACTAGGGACAGGAGGTGGACCGCTGTCTCCCACAGCCAATAGTGTCATTTACAACTGAGAAATTCATCGGGTGGGGAAACACATGAGCAGACTCTAATACTCCTGCTGGAGGACCTGCAGGAAGGGGAATACAAATGCACCAGTTATGGATAGAGCCATTTGGAAAAGTGAAGACAGATGTCCCCAGAAACATCTACCAAGTTTAAGCACCATTTTTTTCCACAGAAGGTTCTCCGGTTCATTTGCCCAGTAGCATCATACGGAAAATTTCTAAAAAGAAATTCTGAAATGGCAGAGAACTGCATCAAAAGCCAAACTAAATCAAGGAAAAAGAGAAGAGACCTTTGTGCGACAACCAGGGCAGTGAGAAGTTACAGATGAAAGAACTTGCTGTGTAAATCTGGAACACGCAGTCCAAAGCAACAGCAAGGCAAGGATTGACTCAGTTACAGCTGCCTTTCAGCAAGAAGCAGCAGATGCCAAACAGTTGCACCGAACAGCAAGGAAGTGTTACTAGGACATTGCATTAAGGGCCAGGAGCCAGATGTTGGGCTATAAGCTGGCTTGCAGGAGGCTAGGACTGCCAAGAAGAGAAACTGCTTTTCCCTGTGTTGAACCCCCTGTGAGTGCGAAGAAAACAGATTTTGAAGTCTCAGCTGCAAACACCCACCTTCAGCCTCTGTTCCTCCAAAGGGGAGCAACCAGCCATTTGGGGAAAAAAAATCAAATAGAAGAAAGTCCAAAATTTAGAGATAGTTTTATGTAGACTAGCTAGTTAAGACAGGTTCAACCGAGTCCCTTGTCTCTTCTATACATTGTGTCATTTTGCTCTGGCATCTGTATCAGAAGATGAACATGTGTCATTGACTTTATTACTCTGATTGGTATTATTTTTTCCCACTGATTTTTATCTTGTTCCTTACATCTGCTAGGATTAATTTTTAGGGTTCACACTACAGAGTACTGTCCCTGTCACCCCAGGGTGCTCTTTGCACGGTAACAGAGTCAGCAGCAACTCTCTGCTGAGGTTTTCCTGATGGAGGTTTCAGCGGCTTGGAAAAATTCCCCGTCACTCTGGATTTATACATTGCTGTAATCACGCACATTTGATGAGACTGAATACTAAAGCAGAAAGTTAAAATGCTTGGAAGTTTTTTTGAAATCCAATTAGACATCATTAAAATATTTACATATCGGGTGCAAGTTTTCCCAAAGGGTTCTCTTTTACAAATGACTGTAACACTAGGTGTGGGTCACAGCAGAATCTATTCCATTAATTGCTTTTGGAGCAATTTTAGCATTACCATATTTCCAAATTAACAGCAAGTTAAAAAAGAATAGGATTAACTCAGAATGAAAAGAGTAACACCCAGACATCCAGCCAGTTACCACTTATAGCAGCTAACAAGTCGGAGCCGAGGATAAAGCAAATTCAGAGTAATATGAAGACCAAGTGCCATCTTGTGGATCCACAGGCACCGCACAGGATAGGGCACAGCAAGGCCACAGACGGGATTTAGGAGTCAGTCAGACACAGAATGGATTTGTATGCTGTAGGCATAGTTACTGGTATTAAAAGAAATCACTTTGTTGAAATCACTGACATGCTCTTCCTTTAGAAGACTACAGACAGCCTTCAAGATTTACAGTTACCCTATTACTCTGGCTCCCACAAGAAGTCCATAAAACTTTTACCACCCGGTTCTTGCATCGCAGCCATAAATTCCGACTCTGTTTTATCTCAGACAGCACAAACTGGGCACCGACTGCAAAGCCATGCAGAAGCTGCTGTTGTACAGGGTTACGCAGAGCCAGTATCGCAGTCCAGGACTGTAGGAGTGATTTGTCAGTCTCTCCACCAAGAAGTCAGTTCTTCTCCCCGCATTGCTCCCCAAGATAAGCTGTCATTGCACAAGTGGTCCTTCTCCTTCTACCCCTCCATCTCATCATTTTAAAAATCCATGATACAGTGCTCCGTGGAGGGGTAACACCAGATCTCTGGTACCCCAGAGACATGTGCACCGTTGCTGAGAAAGCTGCTGATTGCTCAGTGGTGCCAGACCAATAACTTGATTGCTTTACTAAAGGGACCACGCTCTATTGTAAAGTAAAATTCTCAGGGCTAGGAGAAGAAACACCTGAAATTGGTTCTTCCCAGTTTTCAAAGCTACCAACGGTCACGCTACACAAAAAAAAAAAAAAAGAAATCTGCTGATGGCTGAGAAGAGCCAAAAGTTACTCCAATTAAAATGTTTCTGTTGGAAACCTTTCCTGTACCTCTTTCCCAAAACAAAGATAGCAAGGCAGAAACTAACAGCGGAGGCCTTATTCCTCTTGCGTCTTCTGCTTATTTTCCAGAAGCAGATGCCTCCTTCTCAGACGACTGCTGCAATCTGCCTCCCCCCAAGATCCAGTAGGTCCCAGCAACCCCATGGAGTGAGAAGTGTTTCGCAGGGCTCTGCAAGGTGAGATTACACACGAACAATATGGCAACTGAGCATACGTTTATCCAACAAGGAGGAATTCATAGCCTTCTCTTTTGTTCATTTGCCCATTATTATTTTACCCTACGTTCTCCCCACTCCAGTTTTTGTAGCAGCCAGAGGATGGCACAAGTTTCCTCAGGAGATGGTTAAGGACAAAACCCACAAAGCAGCTGCTCCAGCTGAGGAGAGGGGAATTTAGGAGTAGGTCAGGAGTCCTATCATCATGCTGTCCAAGGAGGAAAGGCCAGGCCAGACATCCCTCATGGCTTGAAATCTTTATTAACAGCCCTATGGCAATTGCCTGAATGTAGAGAGATATGAGTCAATCCACTTTTCTGACAGAGCTTCAAACAAGAGACTCTATCAAGAGGAACGAAAATAAGGTCTCAGCTGACTTCCAGCCTGCCTTCCCCCACGCACACCGCACGAGCCACACACTTAACAAATCGGCTCTGCGGTTCACCCTCCCTCCAGAGCAGGACAGGCTTCTCTGCTGTGCCGCAGGTACACCGCTGATCTCTCCATACCCAAAACCTTTCCTTCATGAAGTGGATCAGAGCTGTTCTTAAAACCACGGTTATCTTGAACTTGCAAGACAGCAAAGGAATAAATAATTTAAAACTTGGGGAAAGCGTCCATTTAGATTAATGCTAGGCTGAAAATAGTGCTTCTCTCCAATTCACTGGATGACTATTATAACATTCAGTCCAGTTTAATGGAGTGATATTCCAGTTACATGAAGTTTCTCGGAAAGAAATGTACTATCCATCACCCACTTTCTACTCCATTTATCTGTAATGGAGACGATTACTTTAAAAATATCTTTCTTTGGTAGACTTGCATGCAAGTCATCTCTCTTGGCTAACTTTTGAGAGACACATTGCGATGATAAACATAAAGCCATCAACTTTGAAAGCAAAGGAAGGTGACCTGTCTATTGATACTGACAAATCAGACTGGGAAAGAGTCCAAGGAGAAACACAGAAGAGCTTTCAACCCAGATCAGTAAGCCCTCCCATTTCTTTCTCCAGAGATGGAGGTCAAAGCAGACAGGCCAGACTTGAGAATTGGGTCAGCTGAGTGCCTCCGAGGGGGCGAGAGGAGAGCTGAAATTCTCCACAAGTGTCTGAGGGCTCCTGCACGGAGGCGTGGGCAGGCACAGGCACTGTTCCTCCCTCTCCCCTCCTATGGCCAAGGGCAGCATCATGGCATTTATAGCTTGTGGCATCCCTGCCAGACCACACATCTGCTCTTCCTGCCCACTCCTCTACTCACAGCATTTTAGCTCTGACTCTCTGAGGGAACTATATCTCTAAATTACCCTGGTGAAGCCAACAGCGGTACGCTTCAGGCACCTGATGACCCGGGCACACCTATATGTGTTTGTGTATCTCCTCTCCCTGGAGACCCCCAGCAGCACCAACCCCAAAAATACTTCAGGAGGTTTCACACCTCTCTGGGCGAATATTTTAGTCCCTGCTAAGCAGCTCGTCTTTCTCTCAGGACAGTAACTCAAGAACTGGATTTTTGCTCTCCCAGATGAGCCCTTCCCTACCACAAAGTCTCTTCCAAGGGAGAGATGCTCATGCACCAGTGTGCTCAGTTTTCAGAGGACCCCAAGGGCTAAGTCCACAGTCCCACTGCAGACTAACCCGGGATTATCCTACAAAGCATTGAAATGCTTTCATCCATCTTTGACAGATGAGAGGCAGACTCAGAGCCAGAACCAGCAAGGTGCCTAGAAGAAGAGTTCAGATGGAGCTGGGGTAATTGCAGCTAAAAAAAAAAAAACACCATTTACAATGTTCCCTTCCCTTAGCCCTGGTAATATCACCTCTCCGTGTGACTTCCGTCTTCACCAGGTCCCTTAAAAATCCACTGGAGATGCCCAGAGCTGCACAGGTTTGAGCCACTCGCGGCCCAGGACCCTCCAGGGAGGGCAGCATTTTCAGACATCCCATGCAAGTCCTGAGTGGAGGCAGCCCAGAGCGTGCCCAGCCCACACTGACAGCACAGCAGCATCTCTGACAGCTTGTCCTTAAAAGGGAGGTCAAGGCGTCTCCATTCGCACCACCACCACCATGCTGGAAGAACAACCTACTCAGGAGAGGTCAGGCAAGGAAGGATGTCCCTGCTGCTTGCGAGCTGAGGCCACAGGGAAGGACGTGTCTCAAAGGCTGATATTGAGTTTACTACGGTAACACTTTACTTCTGGAAAACAACTGTAGTAAAGTAACACCTTGTTGGCTGTAAGCCAGCAGCACAGCTGGCAGGGCCCCAGGAAAGCCGGGCTCTACCCCAGCCCTGCGCTCCCCCTTTCCTGTTCAGTCTGGACAGTCGCTTAATGAGATTTTCAGGCAGAGCTCTAACACGGGCGCCCGCACGTGCAAACAGTCCCTTTGGGTGCGAGGCTGGGCTGCGACGGTAATTACACCATCCAAACCGCACCATTTGCTTAGTTACTGAGGAGGAGCATTAAGGTCTGAAACCAGCTGATCACCTTGCTTAATGAGACCAGTTTTCACAGGTATGGTTAAAAGTCACATTCCAGCAGGAAACGAGACCACAGAGGAAAACGTCCTTATGTGAGGTTTGCTGCTAGTGCGTTACATATACATTGCTATAGGAAAGTAAGACCACAGCTCCTTCGGCACCCAGGTAGCCCACCCTTAGCAGGAAAAGGTTTGCCCAATTTTCAGGGTCCGCCTAGGAAGGAAGCAGAGAAATTTCACTGTGTTTCAAAACTTGATCGAGACTGCCACCTACTAACATGCAGCTGAAATGACCAAAATTGTGCCATGTTTCCAGACAGGAAAACAGAACAGAAGCGAGAAAAAAAGCTAGAACAATTGCACTTGTAAAAGTGTTTAAAATGAAAAGCATCTTTCCTTTTTCTGGGTGTGATGATGAGAAGGCTGGTCACACTGCTTCCTCAGGGTGCAGACACTTTTCCTTGGCTGAACTGATATCTCCCAGCACCTAACTCAGACTCAGCTGATTATTTAATTAATTAAATTATTTTTTCTTTTCTTTCTATACAGGACATGTCCACAAGCACACCACGGTTTCCTAGAAGAGGCCATCTGAAATGGTTTCACACTTTGGGAGAAGTACCTGCACTCCAGCGACTGTGGCATTTAAGCTGTTTCTCTTCAGCTGTGATAAGCCATGTGGTCCTGCTCACTCCCAGACCATGAGGGAGAAGGAAGCAGAAAGGTTTTACAGGTGTAATGGGGACCCCAGCCCTGCCTGCAGCCTCAGATTTGACCTCACTAACCAGTGAATCTATTTGCTCAGATGCTCTGGCAAAGCAAACGCTTTGAGTGTAACTGATGCACAACCCCTTACCTAAAGGTGTAGGCAACACCCCTGCAAGTCCCTTTTGCCTGGGTGATTAGAAGAACCATCAGGAACAGTCCCTACAGAGCAAAATGTATGTAATCAGATAAAAGGCTACCTTCAACATGAATCAATCCCAAGTGCGTTTTATTTTCCGTAGCAGTTTAATGCACATCAGAGCTCAGCACATTGGCAACAGGAAGGATCAGCAATGAACCACTCCAATTAAGCTGATTTTCAGATGAATGTCTACAAATTTCTAAGAGCAGATTATCACAGGCTCTCCAAAGAGCCCCCTAATAGGACTAGCAACTGGGAACAAACTAAACCAGTGCCATAAGAGAGGATATATAAAAGTATTTTAATTCAGTGAATGAGGACTTGTTTCAGTATAGAAACAATCTAGCCTCATTCAAACGCTAAATACACGCATGTCCAAGCTGCCAGTTAATTTGGGGCAAACACTGGAAACGATGAAATGTTTTCCAAACAAATCTTTCAAAAGAAGATGGATTTATAACAAGACATTAATTTTCATGAAAAAAAGACTCTGAACTATTTTTGGATCCCTTAATGGAGGAATGAACCTGAGCTGAATTCCCTCTGCTAAAGACATATTTGTTTGTGTCCCATGTGTTAATATAATATATCTAATATACCTAAGTGTGTCCTGCAGCAGAAGCTATCCCCTGCCAGCCATCCTGCACAAGGGCACAGCTTTCCCACACTCACCCGCACCACTCATAGGGATGCCCTAATTGCAGCTCCAGGAGCTGGACCCTCTCCACTGATCAGCAGGTAGAAGAAGGGGATGAGAGAAGGAGCTCCTGAAGGTATGGAGCTATAAAGGCCACATTGGCTGCTCCAAAACTGGTGATTTTTCTTGAGCCCAGAATCCATGACCAACCTTTTCCAGTATAGGCGGGACATTTGGAGAGCCAGCTAACAACCTCCCGTCCATCCCAGGGGCTGCTTAAATGCGACCATTACCCAAGGTTTGCCCTACTAATAAAGAAACAGAAATCAGTGTCCATTTCAAGATTTTGGAGACTTCCCACAGGGAGGAATAAAGCTTTTTCCCATTTTGGTTGGACAGAAAGGCCCAAGAACAATCAACCTGTAAATCAAAGGATGGAGATTAGACTGTGGGCCCAACCGTTCCTGTACTCTCCCTGTCCTCAAAAAATAAAGATGGAAAGAAAATTTCCACCAGGTCTCTGTGACTTTTCTTTCTGTCTTCTGACCAGCTAGTGGAAGCTGTTTAAAATCTATAGTTCAATTAAAATCAAAGAAGCATAAGGGGAAATTCCCAAAGTTTTCTTTTAGTTCTGGATATGATTCCCTGCTGGTAGCTATTGCTCCTTACCATGTTTCCTACTCGTCTCCTTAAGGAAGAAGAAATTCCCCTTTATCCCCTCTCTTTCAGTAGAAATTAAGTACCTAGCTAGGCATTAACCACTTACACAGTTGTTCTTTGGGTCTAAGAGCAAGCGTTCCTGTAAAAAGGGGATTTGGGGCTTCCTGGAAAGGAGTTTCCCCACAGAAGAATTCAGTGCAGAGCTCCAGAGCCCAAGTGGATGCCCTGACCGGAGAACCACCCTTACCCTTCATCATGGCCAAATGTGAAGAATAACTTTTCTTGTAAATTTAAGATGTAGCTTTTGCATTTGGTGTTCAGCCAATCATCATCTTTTTGCTCACACTGGTGAGCAGTTTAAATTAATAATGATATCTCTGTAAATACAACACGTGTCGTATAGCAACACATATACTGTTAT
Organism: Fregata magnificens; assembly: GCA_013389945.1. NCBI lineage: Eukaryota > Metazoa > Chordata > Aves > Suliformes > Fregatidae > Fregata > Fregata magnificens. The sequence goes on along the minus strand of WAAD01004002.1, from coordinate 158,568 downwards.
ATGTTATATACGCAGAAAGAGAGCTAAAGCCAGGTATCATTAATCTTAAATATTTGTATCTTCCTGGAACAACTAGTTGACAGCTGCTAAGCTACTGGCAAACCGTCTGCCTTAAGTATTTTTCCCCTTTCTTTTGGCACTATGCCCCTGGCTTGGTTTCAGCTACACATTGCAGAGACTATTCAGAACAATAACTACACACTGTCTCGTAAAGTAAGCTGGGGAGTACATTCCCCCTCCAATCATGCCTGCAGCTCATTAACAATAATGTGACTTACACACATTTGCATGGATTGGGGAAATTAGCTCCGCTATGGATCAAATGACTTTCCCGTCCTTACTGAAGCCCCCCAGCACACCAACTGAACCACTGGAAAACTCAGTTCACAGGCTGGTATTTGGACTAACAGCAGGAAACACAAAGGGTTTACATGAAAACTCAGAAAAAAACTGAGAAAACTCAAGTTCTGTGCCCACTTCTATATTATCTACATTTTATTCTGCCATTACTGTTTTCCATTTGAACGGTGCCACTTTGCTCTGTTTTGCCTAAGTTTACACTGGGGTCAGTGTAACAGAGGGACCAGTGCGCAGGCTGAACTCCAGCAGCTTTACTCATTAACATGTCTCTGATTCCTCTTCCTCCTGTGCCACCTTCCCCTGCCATGTGGTACTGCAACAACTACTGCAAGAGAGCACAGTGATTTTAAAAAGGGGCATAGGGGGGCAGCAGGAATAACATTTTGAGGTAGGAATGTATAAAGCCTGGTTCCCATTGCCCTGCACTGTATTCAGTCATTTAGGGAAAGGCAAAAGAGATTGGATGCTCTGTGGTCCCTTCACCTCAACAGAGCTGACTTCACGCTACGATGGACTCAGTTTCACTGCAAATATTGTTAGTAATGCAAAACAAGCAGACAGTAAAACAGTGCCTGGCCTGAGCAGATACAACCTTTGTAACGTTTTGCAGCCTGCATCACCTGTCCATGAAACACTACAGACTTGCGCAGCATTTCCTTAGCCAGGAAAAAATGATGTACAATTATTGTAGCTGTACAAGTGAAGTCACGGGGAGCCTGGGAGCACGAATGATGAGCAGTTAGATAATAGACTAACAAGCAGAATGCCTACAGCCCCTTAAAGAACTAACAAAAGGCCTACATGAGACACCTGTGGTACTGTACAAGGAAGACGTGCAGACGAGGAAATGCCTAAATATAGCATTTAAAAATGGTATCGCTAATAATGGGCGTTCTAGCGTGTGCTTGGCATATAGATAAAGTAATTAAGCAATTAAAAAGTGCATGAAAGACAATTGACAGAAGATGCTAACCAACAGGAGAAGCAACAACTGCAGTACCAAGGACTGATGCCGTGTACCTAAATGGGGGGTAAGGCCTGGATTCTCCGTATCGGGGTGATAGCTGGAAGCCACTCCGCTGTTCACTGCTGAAGACCTTGCGTTGTGCTTGCGACTTGCATGAATATAGGAGCTGAACCGATAAAGAATACAGTAAGGGCAAAACTGAGTGATTTGGAGGGAGAAGTGGACTTGGAGCAGTCTGCATTAATAGTGACCAGAGGGCAAGCGGCCAGCTCGAGGCTACCTTGGAGCAGTCCGGGAAAAGGAGACAAATGACAGCTGTGAACAGAATATGTGCACCTTACAAAAACACTGACATGTTTTTATGTCTTAGCACACAAAATCCACCCAATAGCATGCGTTGCATTAACTCAACGTATTGAACCCATGGCTTTTCCCTTCCAGTTTTAGCAATTTTGGAAAAAATATCTGTAGCCACTAGTGGTCGTTGTTGTCCTGTGCAGCAATAATTCCCGGAGTTCGTGCAGAGAGAGAATACTGCCAAATAATTTCCACGAGCTCATTTTCATCAGGTACAAACCATAGTCAAAATTTTAAAGTCAAGCATAAAAAGGTAGCTCTGCCTATTCATCAGGAGACGAACGGGTGTGACATTTACCTCTTCCTGTAAATTCTATTCAGTGTCAAGGAAAACACAACAGTTTGACAACAATTAGGTATCGCAATGAATTGGAAACACTGCAGCTAGCCAAGCAGATGCTGCTTTGTTTACAGAGTTTGTGTAAACACTGATTTTGATGCAGCTCCTTTTATCCTGTGCACACGTATGTCCCCCAACCTAATGACAGGCAATTGCAAAATCACAGGAAAATATGACACCCTGTTTTGTGGAAGTTTTGTGTGTTTGCTGACTGCTTATACAAAGCAAGTGCTCAAACAAAGCAGATGCTGCTTTTCCTAGCTTCCCCCACACCAAGTCTCTGCAGTATATAGAGTTAAAAATTTAGGCCTAGATTGACAAAAGGACACAGGCTTTTAAGCCCTTAGCTTTTAGGTACCCAGCTGGTGGAGCAGAATTCACAAATATGAGTAGAGCATTGAGGGGGTGGCTGCAAAGCATATTTCAGTGCCATGCAGAGTTACCCCAGCTACTCTGCATGAGCTAGTTCAAGCAGTGCAAACAGTACAGTTGCTAGCCCTTCTGTAAATGCCACAAGGTATACAAAAGGTGACCACAGCCATAATTAATAAGTTGAACTTTACGTTTCTAACTGACTGTACTGGCGAAAACCTCAGCACCTATGGACTCTGAAATGCTCTGGCCACCAGGCATAGTTTGCATGGATCTGCAACAGTCTTAGGTGGTTAAACTCTGTCTTAATTTTTTTTAGGCACCTGTGATTTTGGAGGGTTTAGATCTCAGTTCCCTTTTGGGATCTACATTCATTAATGAAGAGGGAAAAAAAAAGTTCCATTCCTTCCCCAAGCTTTGTTCCTCCCTTTAGCTGATCCACTCCACAGCCTAAATCTTCCTTCTCCAGACAGTCACATCTACCTGCTTGATGCCCAGGCAGGACAGAGGCACCGAAAAGAGACACCAAAGGCACCTCCCCACTTTCCAACTAAGTACCAGATTGCAGACACTTACTGTCTACCCCACTGGGGTTAACATACAGTACTATTTCTAATGCACATCAGAAGAGAGACAGCTCTGGAGAATAAATGCAACTCTCTGATGAGGGTAAATGCAAGTTCTGCATTTTGTGGAGGATGTATTTTCTAAGTGCCACATTTATAACAGTGTTATCAAACCTATTCCACAAGATTAATCCCAAGGGCTAGAGGTAGAACACTCTCATTCAGCAATTTTGCTAGAAGAAGGGTTAATAAGAAATGAAGATACAAATTAGAGGAGAGGATGAATACAGTAACTGCCTTCACTCGTTCCAGTTTCCTGCATTTTACAGATGATAAACTGAGTTACTGTAAAAACCTCAACCTTTAGTAAAATGTCATATTACTATTACCATCCAATTATAATCACTAATCAACACGATAAGGATACCATACTCTTTGCCCTCTTTCTATTGGCTTCAAAATAACATTTCAGAAAATAGAAAGCCACAGCTTAATTTCAAAGCTACTTCAAAAACATGAAGATTTTAATTATACATACATAACTATACAAGTGTATAAATATATGCATGTATATATCCACACATACACACAATTTCTTTTCATATGGGCAAGAGCTTTTCAGCTTACTTCAGTGGGGCCAGATATCACCAACGAAGGAAAATCCATCCCTTCTCTGGGAAAGGAAACCAGGAACTTTCTCTGGGACAAGCGTGACATGTTAGCACCCATTTTAAACATTTAGTAGTGCTTCCACATTTTGCCCATCCCCCTGGTTAAAGAACACATGAAACACATTACCCATGGATGCACGCTGAGAGGGGTTGACTGATTGAGACAATCTGATGGAAAAAAGGCCTTAAAACAGATTCATATCCCTTTGAACAATGTGGAAAAAGGTTGCTAAAAAACTGACCTAAGATTCAATTCGAATTTCGCTTTTGTCATTAGGAATTTCTCCACTGACTTTGCTGAGCTTTGGATTAAGCCTCAAGCCTGTAAAATGAGAAATGGAAGACGGAACTCTGGTTTTGCAGAAACCCGTACGTCATCTCCACCACAAGCCTCCCACAAGCCTTTACAAGCAGGTGTTACTACTATACAGACTATAAAAGAGAGACAGCATGCACTTAATTTCCAAGTGTCTTCCTCATTCAGGTATAAGAAACCATTCTGAAGCAGCTTTCTACTTCCTAAAAAAGTTTTTCTCTTCCCTCTCTGAACTTTTGTGAAGAAATGTACTCAATACTCATCCATACTCCAGTGGTAGATATAATCAAACATGTTCATACCATTCATGCAGTAGATGTTGTAGACACTCTGTTCACTTACTTGCAGACTGTCCCAAAGGCTATGTACTCATTAAAGAAAAAAAAAAAAACTGTTAAAAAAATTTATTTACTTTAAATCCAGTTCTACATAATTCCATTTTAGTGCAATCTATATTCACGCAAGCATTTAAATATTGTATTAAAATGGATCCGTCATCAAATAACGTGGAATCCAGCAAAGTAATAGCTAACATCTTAGTGCTAAGCCTCCATCAGAGTCACAACGGTGCCTTGATACCCCCTTCATTTATTTCCAATTCTGGCACCTGTAACCATGGCAACATACACTGAAACCTTTCAAGCAGAACAGAACTGACAATCACAATAACAGCACAAAATACCTGAGGTGGGGAAAAAAGAGGAGAGGCACAAGCAGGTAGTTGTTGAAATTAAAAGCTAATGACAAGAAAACAGCTGGAAACAAATGCTGGCTTACATGACCATATTCTCTAGGCAGATGTATTTTGCAAACCTGGTCTGTTCCATCTTATTAGCTGTGCAGCAATGGAAAGGGAGGTAAAATAAATATTGTTTCAGTGAAGAGTAAAAGTGTGAACTTGAAAAAGTAAGTTGCTGCAAATAGAAAGCAGCTGTTTATCTGTTGCATGCATGTCCAGCAGTGTTCAACAAAAGCAGGTATTTTTTCCAAAGGCAAACAGTCACAAATGGGCTTCAGAGAAACACCATCCAGCAAGAAAGAAAGAGAAGTCACCTTTCAAAGTGATTCTAAAAGAATAATTCCATTAGCCTACATCAAAGGCAAGGTTTGAAATGAGCATGAGTTAATAAACCATATATGTGTAAACTAGGATAACTTCCTAGACATTTAAGGGATCTAATTAGCATTTGAATGCTGTGAAGCAAGAAAGGGAAATTCTATCTTTAAACTGTAACAATCAAAACTAGAAATGAGATTGACCTGTGTGGGAGAGCCTAGCAGGACGCAGCTGCAAGGTTAGCTGCGAAGGTTTATGGGGCTGAGGCTGAAAAAACACAAAGATCAAGGCCATCATGAGACCTGCAGGGAAGGCTTGTAGTTTTCATCTCTTAGCCCGTGAAGCTAAAATTAGAGAACAGAATTAGAAGGACAAGAGATGGACTTACACCAGCCTCCCCATTGCAGCCCCCCATTCACCCCACAAGACATGAGCCGTGACTCAGGCATCAAAACCACCAGGAAAGTCAGTGAGTAAGGCTCACTGAAAAAGGAAAGAAAAATAATACAAGACAAAAGCAAACAAGATGTTAAACTAGACAGTCAAGGGAAAGTGCATCTAGGGATTTCTCCGCTAAGAAGCCATAACCCACAAGAAACCAACATGAGCTATTTCACCAAACCTTGCTTTGAGATCTCGTAACTGTTGCCTAAGGGGCTCCATATGTTCTCAAAAAGTTGCACATTATATTTAGCCTGCTACAATCCATGTGGTCTCCTTTTCGATACCTTTTTCATCCTTAGACATCAGAAGGAAACATAAAAATACTGTGGCAGGTATTAGGCAGGATAAATCCCATACTTGCATGGGATAGAGTGACAGCAAATGGGATAGGCAGAACTGATTGCAGACTGTACAAAGACCTGAAGCCTGCAAATGTGTCAATACACACAGGGGAAGTCAGACTTTCCAGGATCAGACACTGCAGCCAGTTCTTCTCCCTTTTCAGTGCCTTGGGCATGAAAGAAGAGGACAAAGAGCAATGGTGGCCCTGGCACATCACTGCTCCATCTCTCTGGGTGACAGTGGTGAAGAGCCTGTGTTGCCTTTCTACTCAAGGCAGCTTCATCCACCTCATGTGGGGTCAGAAGACCAGTGGGAGACTCCTGGAGCAGGGCCACCACTGTAAAACCAGAGCTAGCCACGGGAGCCTGAGGAGGGGCTGTGACTCCATGCGGTAACTGGGACCTCACTCCTCACAAAGGACCCTACGCTCTGCCTTGGGTTGTGTCTTCCCTCTTCCCTTGTCCAGGAGTGCTCGCAGAGACCCATAGTTCATAATCCTGTGAAACAGCAAATGCACCAGGCACCTCTTGGTTTCACCATGGTGCACGGTTGTGCCTCCGTGCTGAAGTTCCTGGCAAGTGTCACTGGGAATTGCGTTTCCCATCACTGATGATCTGTCACACAAGGGCTGCAGCAGTGGGTGATAGGGAGGGAACTGGGAGCGCTTGCTTTTAGGGCAGGAAGCAGAATGTTGGTCCATTCCTCTTTTCCCTGGTCTTTTATTCATTCAAATCTTATTGTGCAACAAAGACCGGTGCAGGATTGGGTGGAAGCAGAGGGAGATCTGGACTTGAAATGGAGAACATCAAAATAGAGAAAAGCTGAGACTGAGTGAGCATTAATGCTCTGAGAAAAGAGTTAGTCTCTCCTTTCTCACTTGCTTCTCAGGGGGATAATGTAACTGTCAAGCCGTAGTACACGAAAAAGCTGTCATTCACTGTCATGTAGGAAGCACCTTATTCTCCTTCCTCTGGGGAATTTCCTCAGTCACTGGATTTGGCAAGAGAGAATATTTTTCCTCCACCATTGTGTGTCTCATTGACTCCTATGTTCTTCTTTGTCATTCATAAGACTTTTTCCTGACCTCCAAGAATGTTTTGAGCTTTCCAACCGATTTCTCTAATGCCTTCAGGTTAGTATGGGTTCAGCAATAGCAGAGTTTAACAGCAGGTTTGCAAGTAGCAGCCGCTCAAAGGTGTGGGAGCAACGGGAAGGGATAAGGAAAACTAGACAAGCGCAAACCGCAGGGCAAAGCCTGCCCCATTCTGCAACCTCCCCGGACGTGCTTTGCTCCAGCTGGAGCTCACAATGGACCGCTGTGCTCCACATGCACAGAGCTGCACGTCTGTACACTGCACACCTGTACCCCACGTGTTATTCAATTCTCTGCCTCCCGGAGCAGCCACATTTCAGCTTGCAGACCTGACTCTTATCTACTCCATGAAGTCTGAACTCACAGATGCCAAGGCCAAAGGAGAACATTGCGATTCTCTCTAATCAGAACTCCTGCATTACGCAGCATTTCACCCTGCAACTCCTAGATCTAGCTGAACAATTTGCACTGTTACAGAATTCTCTTGAAAAAGACATCCCACCTTGAGTTAAGGACTTTAAATAGTAGAAAAGGTACTGTGCCCCTTGGGAAGCTATTTCAGTGATTAATTAATCTCACTTTAAAAATGGCCTGCTTTCTTTCTATATTTTCGCTGACTTCTTCCATTTCTAGTTACATGATCTTGTTATACTTTTAACAGACATATAACAGGTTTTCTATCTTTACTGGGGTGCTGACAGACCAAAAAATTCAGCTTCCCATTTTTTCAAAGAATCTAATTAATGTTCCAATAAAGAGGACCTTTTTACTTCAAAATCTCATTAGATCAGTTTTATGGAAAGCTATCCATTTATTCTTGGATTGCTAGGAACTACAGCAGTGAAGGCATTTGCATCCAGCATTCCTGTATTTCTGCATTCGCTTTCACCTAAAAGCAAAAGTGTGAAAATCTTAACTGGCTCTGAATTTAAAGATTTTTATATCACTTTGCACCTTCAAAGCTAATTCATTATCATTTGGGGTAAAATTGCAGGTTTGATTGCTATAATGAAAATGTTAATATCCTGAACTTAAGCAGTTCTGACCAGGAAGCAATCTGTCAATATCCCTTTTTTTTTTTTTTTTTTTTTTTTTAAGAATTTTACATTCTTTGACATCCCAAACTGGGAGAAAAAATTTATATAACAAGATATATATCACTCACTAACCTAAAACATTTTGGATCCATGAAAGCAGAATGCTTTATCTCAAGATTGACTTCTCACAAAGTATAAATGAGCTAATATTTCAAAAGAAAGGGTCCTTTAGAGTTGAAAAATTGAACTTGTTCTTTGCCACTATTTCAAATTTTTTTTCCTACTTTGTTTTCAGATTGGTTAGATTATTTGAAATCTACTGATTCTTGTGACCGTCTTTTAGTTTGGTGAACTACAGTTTTCTTATAGAAAATATTTCCTCAGTTATTTGACTTGGTAGCATAGGACATTTTTCTAGTTTAGAAACTAAAAATACAACAAGGCAGCCTGGCAAGAGTTAGCACAAAAGGATACTAAACTGATAAAAATGCACATTTGAAACCTCAGCTACAGCAGGATATCATCAATGAGCAAAGTTTTTCCAGGAGTCCCACAGGGACCAGCTCCTAGCCCAACACCTTACCACATTTTAGCAATGGGCTGCAGAAAAACATGGACATGGGGAATGTCAGAAGGGAAATAAAGCAGCCCAGCAGAAGGTGATCTGGATAAAACAAACTAGATGCAGAAAATAAGAAAGGAAAAAGAAAGCAATTTACTCTGGTGACTTATGGTCCTACATCTAGGCAGAAAGTACCAAGGAGCTGAGGAGCTTTTCCTGGAAAGCCGTGGCTGTGGGGCATGGTAACCCACACGCCTGAGCTCGAGCTCTCAGCGTGGGCTGAGGCTCGGTGCACAGCTGTATAAGGAGGAGTTTTGCCAAGGGTTCAGAGCAAGGTGTCTGGCAGGGATCTTCAGTGGAAGACTGCTGGCATATGCCCCTATATCCTCTCCCAGTGCGCTGCAAATTTTGCTGGCCTCCTAGCAAGCGGTGTCCTGTCACTCAGCACATCACACGCCGTATGCTCTAATTCGAGTTCATTTCAATGCACCACACACTGATTCTTGGTGCCAAGAGAAAAGAACAGTTTGAAGCAAGATACCTCAGACCTACCCGGAGCGGAGTCCAGGTAATCAATACAGCCCACATTAAAAATAATAGTGTAATTGGTTACAATTTGTCATCTGCAGGTGTTGTTAGGGATACAGGAGGAGAAGGGAAAATAGCAATAGTTGCTTCATAAAGGCATGAATGCCAAGTGAGACAATTCTGAAGTGAGAAATTATATTGTTATTCACGTCCACCAGCTGTTTCTGACTTCCCAGCCAGGACAGCAGTACCACAGCAGGAAAGTATATGGCTATCAGTGCTCAATCCCACAGCCCTGCGAGCCCAAAGCCAAGTCCTAAGATCCTGATTCTCTACAACCTACCACGTGTGGCTGAAGCTAGTACAGTAAGGAAGCATAATAGTGCAGGGTCAACTCTGATGGCACTCCCCAGCTGTAACAGGCTGTCCCCAAGAGAACAGAAAGCCCTAGTAGCACTGTACTCATAAAATCTCATCTGAAAGCCTTACTATTTTGTTAAAATAATCAGCATTGCCTTACTTGGACAAGCAGGCACTCTGTCACGTAACTGAGTCCCACAAGTTGTTCTCACTTACACATGCACACTTGATCCGCATTATGATTATACCTGGGTGCCTCCCATCCAGGTGTCCCTTCCACCCCAACACCCCCACCCCCCCAAATCAAGATGTGGCAATAGAAGGGCACCGTGTCACTGTTACTTCTTCTTTGTCACCCTGGAAATCTTCTGTACCAGGATAAAGCAGAAGCAAGCAAGTGCAACTGTTACCTGGCCTGTTTCTGCTGTAGGACTGGTGTAAAGGGCAGGAGCAGAGCCCAAGATTAGGGCTTTACAACTGTCCAGCGGTTACCCTTCTACCTGTGGAAAATGTTTCAGGGGTTTTTTTCAGTTCTTATATTTTAAACTCATGCTTTATGACTTCAGAATTAGGGCTGAATCCTATTAGGGAGACAAAAGGCTCCTTGTAGTTCATACACGTCTAATAGTGTGAGAGATAGAGAGACTATTATATTTGGCACAATATTTAGAGAAATTAATCCTCAAGCACTAAAGATTTGAGGGATTAACAGACTGAGTGACAGCTGAGCTCACCCAGCCTATATCCCTGGATTGTGCAGCAAAACCATTTGCCTTCAAGTTGAACTCTCCCACCCGAGTCAGCACAATTCCTGCTTTTATTGCACTCGGGTCCCCGGGGGAGATCAACAAACTAATAAATCCTTATTTCATGGTGGTTTGCAAAACTGTCATGTTATGTTCATTTCTAAGATTTGATGTATCTTTTCCTCCCTTTGTAAAGAAAAAGACATATTCCATATATAAAATGTATTACATTTTTAAACCTTCCAAATTTGATTAAAAAGTCATTGAAACTGTCCATTTTCAATAAGAAATTACGTGTAGCAGTCTCGCACGTAAACACGTCCACAAAGTATCATCCAGACCCTCCAAAGAATTGCTTGGAGAAGACCTAACTAGTGGGAGACCTTAACTACTGTGTCATTCTTCCCTTGCACTAATTTCACACAGCAGAAATGTGACTATTCCCCTGGACTGAACTGGGGTGGAGAGAAGAGGGAAGACATGCTCCCATCTCCAATTACTGTAGGGGGGTCCTACAGTGGACAGTCAGGAAATAGGAAGAAGTGGCGCCGGTACTGGAAAGGGGCACTGCCACATGACTGTGGCATCGCTAGGCAGAGGCTCCCCAGCTGAGCAGACAAGACCTGATAGGGAAGGAGAGGAGATTTTGTGGTTGCCATGGCAGTGGCAGCATGGGGCCATGGCAGGAGAACAAGAAATATTCACTGCAAGCTTATTTTTGTAGCTTCGTAAAAAATCTGTGAAAAGAGCTGAAATAAATTTACAATGAATATTTCCAATGTTTCAGTACTTTGGAGTCAAAGAAACACATGCGGACCAGTGCAGTAGCCAAGGCGCAATTTTGCTCTGAACTGTGGAACTTTGTAGAAACCGACGAGGTTACAAGGTTATAGAATCATTGGGTTGGAAAAGACCTCTAAGATCATCAAGTCCAACCATCAACTAACACCACCATGACTCCTAAACTAGACCCTGGAGTGCCACGTCTACACCTTTTTTGAACGCCTCCAGGGTAGACGACTCCACCACCTCTCTGGGCAGCCTGTTCCAATGCCTAACCACTCTTTCAGTAAAGAAATTCTTCCTGATGTCCAATCTAAACCTCCCCTGACGCAACTTGAAGCCATTTCCTCTCGTCCTATCGCTAGTTTCGTGGGAGAAGAGTCCAGCACCCGCTTCCCTACAACCTCCCTTCAGGTAGTTGTAGAGAGCGATAAGGTCTCCCCTCAGCCTCCTCTTCTCCAGACTAAACAACCCCAGTTCTCTCAGCCGCTCCTCATAAGACTTGTTTTCTAGTTCCTTCACCAGCCTCGTTGCCCTTCTCTGGACACGCTCCAGCACCTCAGTGTCCTTCTTGTACTGAGGCGCCCAAAACTGAACACAGTACTCGAGGTGCGGCCTCACCAGTGCCGAGTACAGGGGCACGATCACTTCCTTACTCCTGCTGGTCACACTATTCCTGATACAACCCAGGATGCTGTTGGCTTTCTTGGCCACCTGGGCACACTGCCGGCTCATGTTCAGCCGGCTGTCGACCAGCACCCCCAGGTCCTTTTCTGCCGGGCAGCTCTCCAGCCACTCTTCCCCAAAAAAAAATATGGAACGCTTCACGAATTTGCGTGTCATCCTTGCGCAGGGGCCATGCTAATCTTCTCTGTATCGTTCCAATTTTAGTATATGTGCTGCCGAAGCCGAAGGATCTTACAAATCACAGTGCTAACGTGTTTCTTGCCTTTCAGGGCTTAAGATACTACAAGAGGAGGAGAGTTCCTCCAAGAAACACTGTCATCCAGGCAGCTGGCAGAAGTCACCCAGTGTTGTGCAAAACGAAGCCATTTACTGCCCTCCACACAAATTCTTGCAGGGAAACTGCCCATGGCAGGATGTTTTTGCCATCTGTCTTCCCAATTATCAGCTTATTTCCACAACCAGTTTTGGAAGGTAACGTCCACTTGCAGTTCCTGGGGTACAGGAAAGGGCTCATGCAAAATGTCCTACAGCATCATGTGCAGATGGAGAATGATGTATAAGCTCTGCAAGCTGGCACACACCTGCATTACAGATGTTTTTTAGGAACAAAGAATGGGGAGACGCTTTAAGAGCAACTGGAACACTATGACCTGTAACTGTGGACAACCGCATGTCACCATGAGATGCCGCTGCAAAGGGTCTCCTGTGGGCAGAAGATCCAGTCTAACTCGAAAAAAACCCAGAAGGACTGGGGATTTTCTTGCGAGCAGAGAAGTACCTTAGGCTGTGGATGACTGTCACTACTAGTAAGCTATTTCCCTATCCAGCATTCATAGGACTCGCAGCTCTTAACTGTGGATCAAATTAGGATCTTTTATTAATAAACCATAAATTTCAATGTCTTCAGGGTAAGAATATACCTGAGAACTGTCCTCTCACCAGGCAACATGAGCAGCTCCAGCACAGTGGTGGGATGGGGAGGAGAACATCCAGCATTGGTCCCTTTTGCTCAATGATCTCCACATCTTTGGGGTGTCTGTGCATTACCAATGTACTGTGGTATGATGTGTGGGATTAAATGGAGAACATGAATGTGCCCTCAGTCTTTGGCAATATATAATGTTTTCTTTTCCTTCCTTAAAATTGTCTTTTGGCCTTAATTAGCTCACAAGCCTGTTGTTCAAAAGCTGAGATTTCCTTTCTGGATTTCCCCCTGCTTTAGTTCAAATCACATCTAAAGATAGCGCCATCCTTTCATGAACAGAACCATTTCTTTTGCTCATATTGCCAGCATGGTTAGGACCTTATCAAATCTCTTCCTACTGTAATATTTCTTTTCAAGGTAGCTCACTAACCCGTACCTGTTTTTCATTTTGACCTGCAAATAGCAAAATACCATCAACTGGAAAAGATAATTACTCACTTGTGAAAGTAAGTGTTATTTTTCTATTCTATGATATGGGCAATACAAATGTCACTCCAAGTCAGGTTGTATTAAGTAGTTTCATGTCACATGACACAGTGTGAATTGACACACGCTGTGCTGTTGTATGAGATCTGGGGTTGCTTGTTTGAAGAGACTTTTTTCTTTTCTATTTAGGAGAAGATATTAGATACTATAGATATTACATGATCCATCCATTAGCTAACAAATACATCCAGATAAAGGTATAATTTCTGATATTCAGACCAAAAGAAAATCTAAAAATGACTGCTTACTTCTAACATATCTGCTGATAGTCAGCTTATTCCTTACTGTTTATTAAAGAAAAAATAAAATAAAATAATAAAAAAATAAAGGGAAGACACTACACCTGTAAGTAAAATACAGTTAATATGGAAAAATAAAAGCCCAAAACCCATGCAGATTCCAAATGTCAAACTAAATCAGGGACACAGTAACTTTTGCTTTATGTTAGTAACCGGTAGCACACTCTGAAAAGCCTCTTATGAGTTTCAGCGTTGTTTCATTTTTCAATAATTCACGGAAAAGTCAAGGAGTTGCCAGCAATAATTCTCAGTCTGCTAATCCACACACCAGATCAGTATTACCCAATATCCAGTACTAACAGCCTCTTTGTCACTCAAGTTTTATTAGAAAATGTTGGGATGGGACAAAAGACTTAATTCCTTGTTTAAATCACACCTAAGAGCATTTACAATAAGTAACTGAAATCAGAACACCTATACTGATGTTAGGACTTGACTCAAATCCCCTTTCAGTCAAGTCACATCTACCAACTCAATTAAAATCCTAATCAAAGCTCATTAAACCCATGCATACAAACCTTGACAGCGTGTGTTTATTTAAGACTTTCCAGAACCTGGTACTTTCCATGAGTCTGGAAAGCCTCGGTGTAGCTCTCTTGTACAGGAACAGGAAAGCTGTTAGTTACAACCAAAGAGGAACAGAGGGGTTCTCCTGGCCACAGTCTGATTATTTTGGTGTATAAGTCAGCATCCTCTCCCCATTTTCAGAATTAAATGACAAACTGGATTGCTCAGCAAATCCACCTCTGAACAGACTGGTTACCCTCAGCAGCATCTGCTTCAGATGCAGTGAGCCTTGCAGAAGCCTTCTTCTCAAGGTGGTCCTCTCCTTCGCTTCCATCATGCTCCCCACCATGCCACAACATCCCCAAGCCTCGTCGACCTCCAAGCACACAGTCTCAGCTTTGAATTTATTATTACTTTTAATTCCATCCTTAGGCCCTTTCTTACATTTCACCTCAGTCCTTCCCTTTGCTATCCCCAATATTTCGGAAGGAACGATTGCCTTCATCTGCATTTCCCCTTCATTTCGATGGAAGGAAACTAACAAGCTCAAAGTAAAACCTAGCTGAAACCTCTCCCTTTCAGCTGGTGTTGCATCAAAGTAATGAATTTCAATATCAAATTCCACAACACATTCACTCGAAACCAGGCCCAAGCTGACTATCAATATTCAGCGACTCCCCGGTGAACCACTGCTTACAATTTGTAATGAACCCCCAAAGCAAAAGGAGTCTCACAAAGCTTTATGATTTGATCATGAAAGTTTTGCCGCGCTCTGAGGTTTGAAACCCTTCAGCTGAAGATGGAATTAAAAATACATACATTTAACCAGCTCTACTTGAAGGGTCTGTATTCCAGGTAGTGAGGACAGAACAGCGTCAAGAGCCTCAAAAAGACCTTGATCCAAAGAAGGACAGAGTTCCCCTGGCACAGAACTGAGGCAAATAGCTGCGGGTTGTCCTCATCTCCTGTTCTGGCACAGGGGACCTGGCAGGAGAGACACATGTTGGAGACACAGAGCAGAAACCGCAGGCTCTGAAGCCAGATCTCTGTGAGACGGCACAGGCATTCAACCCTGACTCTGGGCATCAACCCCAGTCCCTCTGGTATTAGTAGCAACATGCACGTGATTTCACTGTCACGTACTAGTCCTAGAGCTCTGTCAGTACATCTTGATCTTACCCACAGCCTGATCAAAACTTCCACGAAACTCAAATGGACTGTTAGGCACTCCAAGCACTCCAAAAAGCAGCACTGTTCAAACCCAATCCGCGGTTTTCCACTTGTAAGATTGTCACAAACAAGGGCCTTGGGTTGATGCTACATGGCAGGCCAAGCTAATGACCTCATGCCAAACCTGCAGCCTCCACAGCACAGATTTGGAAAATCTGGCCTCACACAAAACACTTCTTGAGCATCATTTTGCATGATTCCCTGCAAAGTTAATGTGCTCGCGTGTGCAAAGCAATACGAGCCCCTACGTTTTGTCAGCAGCACCAGAATCACGTATGCTTAACAATGACTGCGGTTGGGGCGTTGCATTTGCAAGCAAAACACACTCTTACTTTCTCAATATTGGCTCCTTTATTGCAGGCTCTTATAGCTGACAACACAGCGGAGAACTTCATAAAGAAAGTCTCATGATAGCTGTTATTTATTATGCAAATACTGTCTGCCATGGCAACATTGCATGCAGTAGTTTGCTTTATTTGCTCTCGTACATGCATATTCAAATAAAGGCTGCGTACATTGTGCCTACACATTACAAAGATTTTGTTTTCCTTGACACTTACAGGAGAACAAACTGCAATTAATACAGCCTGTTTAAGCAGACAGCACCCAATTAGTTATCATCCATTTTCAGATTGGGACCCTAGACAAAAAACATGGAGCTGGCTTCTTATTCAAAAGGAAAATACATCCAAACTACAGGTTTTCAAAGACACATTTAACTCACAATGGCCAGGATACTCACTTGGCCTTTAATGTGAAATGGACTGTTAATTTTTCTCTGTCACCTCTTAATTGCTTCCTTATTATACTGTTCAAGCAGTTAATTGCTAGACTGAGTGAAAGAGTGTTTTCAAGGGAAAGGAAATGCCACAGCATGAAAGAAAAAAAATAGAAGCAGCGCACTAGTGTAATTGGGCCTGATATAACGTTAGTTGTGGTATTGCCTTTAATGGTAACTACAAAAATTAATAGGAAAAGCCAATTTGTTTTCTATTACAAAACAAGCTAGAAGATATGTCAGGAGGTTTTGCGTTCAGCTGCCACGCACTTAGTGGGATCACACTCTCAGCAAGTCGATCTATTCTGCGTGTTTGTACCCAGAGCATTTCCTTCTGCTTCATCTCTTGCAATAAGGTACCTTCCTTATTTCTAGTGCATGAGCTGTTTCTCAGATTCACATCTCTCCATCTACTCACGGTTATCTACGTAGCTGACAAGAGCATCCCAGTGCCTCAAAGCAGGAAACACGAGGGCTGGAAACAGCTGTGCAGATGCAGCCTTCGGATCTCCAAGGCCGCTGTCCGTGACCGCTCTGCTGAGTTCTCCAGAGCCTCCTGAGCAATCCTGAGCAGCAGACTTGAAGAAACAACTACAATACATTTTCCTGCCTTTCCTGCAAATGCAAGGAATTGAAATGACTGGCCTCACATTTCCAAAGGCTGTGAACATACCTGACAGCTGACAGCAGTTGAGTTCCCCTTTCTTGCCTTAAGCCCAGCAACATGGATACTCCTTCTCAGAAATAAAGGCCAGTCCTTTTGCAAAAAAAGACATGCGAGTCAGTAGGGAAAGACTTTGCTCATGTCACAGAGGGAAAACAGATATTCCAGATGCAAAGGCAAGAATTACAGGCATTTATTTAAATGACAACATGTGATTGCAGGCTCTAATGACGATCTTTGTATGACAGTGCTAGAATTGATGATTAGTATTATTTCCTCCATCCTCTAATTTTTATTAGAGAATAGTAATTATTAATGGAGAAAGGAAACAAAAAAGCAGATGCCAATGATACTGTTGCTTGGTAGATTTACATATGCACACTAATTCATAAGAAAAGTGAGTTAAATACAAATTTTGAATTAATTTCCTAAATGTAGCTTCCCAGTGGACAATAGAAAGGAGATGATCCAGTTACCAACTTGTGATTATTAGCATTCAAACATGCTGATTAACTCATTAGTAAGACTACATTTGAAGTCCTCCCTTTTGTTTCCTTCTCTAAACTATTGGTCTTCCATTTATTTGTTTATTTGCCAGGAGGAAGAAAACACATTTATTTAGGATTAGAAGAATGAGTCAACCCCAGCTGAAGAATAGCAAACTTTATACAACAATAAAAATAACCCCATTCATTTTACAAGAGTTTTTGAGGTAGTACTATCATCTGCTGAACTGGGTGAAGATAAGCATGTGTCTGATAGGGTTGTAATTTCATCGGAAGAACATTATGGACAGCAAATATCAAAGCAAAACCTAGCTTTCCACCAGACAGATCTCAGAATTGCACAGACAACTCCAAAATGACATTCCCAATGTCGAACTGAGAGACTGGCTGGTGAAGCTCTACCTATGTCCTGCCAAGGGACCAGACTGCTTACAATTCTTGTGGCACATTGCTGCTATCTGTTTACACACACTGCAGACAGTAGTCACTCAAATTCTCAGCCACAAAAAAATCCCACTGAATGTGTGGAACGTGCGATTTACAGTCTCAGAGCCGAGATAAGGTTTTGGCACGAAGTAAGTAGAAGGTGTGAGCTGCATGTGTCTTCACCACCTGCAAATACCATATCCAGTAAAGACAAACATGACACCCCTCTACAAGGCTGCAGAACCAGCTCTTTCACCCTGCTTAATAAGACTGTTTTCATCTCACTGGTACAGCCAAGGTACCACTTTTAGTCAATTAAAAAAAAAAATGAAACAAGGCAAGTCTTACTTTGCAGTACTTAATCAAGCTTCTACCACCATGCTGAAAAAGGTAAGGAGACCCAGAAGATCCCAAAGCAGAGGCAGCAACAGCTGACATGCAGGGAAACAGCTGCAGAGGGAACATATCGCTGCATCGAACTTTATGGGACTCTGACACTTTGTCACAGGCAGAATCCCCAGCAGAAACCTCAGCTCATCTTCCCCACATAACTAGCAATGGAGAAAGGACTTGTTCTGTCCTTGTGAGCCAGATACCCATCTGTGATATGAATGACTTACCAGCTCTCACAAAGGTGAATCATTTTGTAGCAATCACAGCACCAGCTTCCATTGCTGACCATGCAGAGTCAAGATATTTTCAAGTCAGCCATCAGGGAAAAGTTTCAAAACTCTGTAGACCCTTTTAGTGATTATTTCAGTGCTTATTTAATACTTTATTGGACTAAATGTCTGAGAATTTGCACAATAGCAGCATTGCATTACCCTGAGATCTTCACTTCTTTTCATACAGTAAATGCTATGTCTTGGACATATCCCAGCATCTCCATTGTCTGCATGTTTATATGGTCTTTGCTTCCACACCCGACCTATATGCCTCACAAGCTTTAATTTATTTTCTTCTGTCCCATCACCTTTGTGGAATATTTAATAATGAAATGCTGAGGCATAGGATATATTAAATATTCTACCGCAGATAACACTGACCATCTTTCTCCTCTGGCCTTCTAATGTCTTCCTGTTTAAATATAGAAAGAAATTATTTAAAACACTTGAAACACATCAAGAAATATCTCTCTCCCACTGGTGTAATCAACAAGTCTTTATAACTCCGTCTAAACACACCTAAAAATCTCATTTTGCATAGCAGAATTTCTGAAACCTTTATCTGAAAATGTTTGATCTCCATGTAATACTTAAGTATATGTATACGTTACCCCCTACGCAGTATCTTGCTGTTGGTATAGTATAGTAACAACCTCTTTATAAATTTCTGCAATTTAAGAGGACGTAAATATGTTCTCTGAATAGGACGTAATTAAATTGAACAACCTGATGTCTTGTTTTCATAGAAATCCATTTTATTAAACTGTCTGTTTCCATTTTTATATATTAAGTTCTTTACCTAAATCTCTCTCCTTTTTCTCTTTAACTTCCAATTTGCCTTTGTCTAAGGATACTGACAATGTCCTATATAGCCTTGAAATCAATTTAGTGAGACAGTCTCTTTGTACAACAATTTTTCAATCTGTGACATTTGCATTTCTATACCTTTTTTTAATTCACAAAGAACAGCATGTCTTATCCGAAGGAAACGGGAAAACTGAGCTCCAGGAATATTAAAATCTTCTACAAATTGGTCAAATGATTTCAAACATCCATCCTTAAACAAATCTTTAATATAAATGAACTCTTTTTGTTGCTAGGTTCTAAAGGCTCCATTTTTAATACAAGTGGAAGGTCCTCATTATGACACAACAGAGTTAAGGGAGACAATATCTCATTCCAGCCCATGAATTTATGCACTTTCCCCATATTTTACAGACTGGGAAATAGTTGTTAACATAATCTTTCCCTGTCACACCATTTTTATGTATGTTTTTATGTCTGTGTTATCTCTCAAGTTCTGTGTATATATATCCTTCTACAAACTTGTAAAGGAAATTACCCTTGTCAGGTCCTTATCACTCAGAGTTGTGATGTGCTAATCCTACTTTGCTGTTGCAATTCTTGAAGACCCGCTGCATTTTATTGCAATAAGCCTTCCATTTAGCTTCCCTATACCTTCAAATGTACCACAATCTTTATCAATAAAAGCGTCTACATTTCTCTGTATCTCAACTAAGTAAATGACAGAGTAAAATAATAGTCATTCACATAGAAAGAAAACAGAGAAGTATTAGAAAGAAATACAATTTAAACCAGAAGTTTGTTCTACAGGATTTAGAGCATAAAAGATTTAGATTCCACAAGGTAGAAACCTTCACCTAAACCTTCTGATCTCTGCAAAATAGAACCAGGCTGTTTAGAAACTGCCAATTTAACCAGAACTATAAAGTCTTCTGTATCGTACTGAAAAGGAGATGACTCTACCAGTCAGAGAGCTGCAGAGCAAACGAATTATTTAGGATGAGTTAATCTCACTGAACATTGGGCCACTAAAACACAGATGTCTGAGCTAAGCTATTTGACTATGCTTTCTCCATAGTAAATGGAGACAGACAGCAGTCTCCCACCTAAAGCAGTTGGGATGAGTTTCTCTCTGGAGATAGAGGGCCGACAGTTGAAGGACCCTGGATGACAAGCTTTGACAAAGTGCCAGACTTTGCTGGCTAAGCAAAGCGGAAAAAACCTTTGTCCCATGGGTTTGCTTCCATCAACAACTCCATCACTTCCAAACAAATATATGCCAAACACCTGTTTGGCATATACACCATCCAGCTATTTCTCAATAAATAAGGCACCTCTTGAGAACAAAGGAACAGCCTTAAACTCTGCACAGTTAATAATTGTATATCCACACAGAAATCTCTCAGTTCAGGCGTATGTAACATTCCTGCTCAGGTTGTCTTCTGGACTCAAAGTTGCCAAGGTGTCATACCTCAGTAAAGATGGTGAAATGCAGCTTTTCTGCTCTAAAAGTAGGAAAACGTCAGCATTTTCATGACAGACGGGAAGTGGAAGCACTAACAAGGCAACAGTAAAAACAGGGCTGTCAAAGCATTGACAGGGAAAGCGGTGTCTGAAGAAACTATCCTTTGACACCTTCCTGCCGTAACCCCTTCCTACAAATTGAACACCTTATCAGCAGAGGGCTAGATATCAAGAGATGCTAATCAGTCAACATCAAAGTCAATAGGCACTGAAGGTGCTTGGCACAACTGGTTAAAAGAGGTCCAGGTCTCAGAGAAAACACCTCTCAGCTTCCCCAAGAAGCACTGCCAAATACAAGAGGTCAAAATAGCAAAAAACCAATTCAAAAATCACACAGTTCTACATGCAAATTCTTTTCCCTTTCTGCTGGTCTTCAAATTTTTGAGCGTTTCTGAGTTGAAACTGTTCTCCAAGGGGGCGATTGCAAACCTTTTAGTCTTTTAAGTAGGAGAACGAAGACTCTGCATAATAGCATGACTCCAGGAGCTGAGGTGCCTGGAAATTACAGGCTGGTGCAGTAATACCCCCACATTCATATAGCCACTGGAAAGTCTTCAGGTTTTTTCCCCTGAATTTAGAATAGGTTGAAACACTTCCTGTTCTGGGATCCTCACCTCTCTCTCAGTGATAATTAACTACAGACCCCGAGCTACATCTACAACGTGTCTATATTCAAAACCTCCATAAACAAAAAATCTAAGTCTGCATTTTCTTAGACACACGTAATGGTGCCAGACAAAACCCAAGACTAATTCTGGAAAATATAGGCAGTTTTCTGAGAAACGTGGCATCTCATATCTTTGGCAATTCTTATCCCTTTTTCCTCTAAAAATCTGTAGGTATTAGTTACTCAAACAAAGTGGCTGCTGATGCCTACACCATGCCCTATTTCAGAATTTCCGACCCAGATTTCTCTGGCAACGTACTCCTGATCAGAGAGTTCATGCATGTTGTCAATCAGCAATAGCAAAACCAACCCAAAACCAGGTTCTAATTTCTTGTTGTACTAATACGCTTCTAGAGCAACTACAATGATTAATGCACTCCAGACCGAAATAGGAGCCACGGCGAGCAGTGCTGGTGCAGTCTCAGTACTGGCTGATGCAAGGGCTTTATAAAGCCACTTCAGTTTGACTGTGGGCAAAGTATTATCAGCAATAATCATGAGCATCTGGAATCGGAGCTTGAAAACATAAATGCTAAATACCTAAATACCTAACAAGGAAGCCATCTAAATTAACCGCTTACTTACACAATCAGAGAAATCAGAGATGAATGTAAAACTAAGATAATGACAAATATTAACCTAATACTGCATCACAGAATTACAAAAGCACAGAAAGGCTGAGGTTGGAGCAACATCTGTGGACTCTCCACTCCAACCCCTCTGCTCAACAGAAAGTCAACTAAAGCAGGTGGCCCAGGACCGTGTTCAGTCAGGTTTTCAATATCTCCAAGGATAGAGACTCCATAACTCCTCTGTGCAACCTGTTCCAGTGGTTGATTACCATTACGCTAAGAAATGCTTTTCTTACATTTTAAGTGGCTGAAAAGTTGAACACAAATGCTACTACATAGTGAGGACACCAGCAGACCCTCCTCCTCTCCATCTCTCCACCTCAAGAAAGCTCAATGTCATCTTTGAGAGGTCTTTATCCAACCTGTTCCCAAAGATTTTTCCATGACAAAACCACCACAACCTCCTCTCTCTGTTTCAGTACTTCACTTTCCTTCCACTCATTCACCTGCCTTGCCTTCTGACTGCCATTAGGCTGTTAGATTTTACTTCCTCACTTCAAGTATTTAATATGACCAAACTAAACAATTGGTCCCAAATTCATTCCACTACTGTTCTGTTAAAGCCAGCGGATTTACTTTAGGATTGAATCTACTCTTCTTATGTGAGAAATGGGGGATTCAGAAGGAGATAAAAAGAAGAATGAAAAGAAAAACTGACCTTGGTGGTCATATTTTCTTTAATCCACCAGGGCCACTCAATGAATGCATACAGCCAGACCAACAATAGTGCTTGCATTTAAACTCGGGTGGGTGTAAATATAGGTAAGGGCACTAATCAGCCAGGTGGCTACATGTTACCCTGAACACAAGCAATTAAGTACAAGGGCAATTTTCTCCCAGAGGTTAGTTATTTCATAGCCAATTACCCAGGCAGCTTCACCCCCCCTTTGAACTGTGTGTGGAGTAAGAGCCATGTCTGCATCTGGACCTTCAATAGATTCCCTGTAGCTTTAGCCATCAGCCCTATTCATCTTTTTCTAAAGTAGTTACAGCATCCACCTGCCTTTCAGTATTTAACTCCTTCATTTGTAAAGAAGCAAGCAGAACATTTGAACAAAAAGATATTTTCATCTTTATAATAGGCAAGGCAATTTTAGCACTATATGTCTATGAAACTCAGCATTCAGCCTTCTGTAGTATCTTCACAAAATCAGTGAATGCACTTTATTAAACATATACACTCTCTGCAAAGCTGGCCTTTCGAGTGAGAAATCTGCATTGTTTCGTGTTCAGAATATGGCAGGTCCAAGGAAGACTGACTGAATGCACAGGAGGAGAATACATCCAGCTAACACAAGCTAACGCTGCAATCTCTTTATGTAATGCATTAATAATATAATTACACCTGAAATATTAATAGAATATGCTGAATAACTCTGAACAGATACATATCACAGGCTGTGTATGTCTGTGTGCATATAAGCAATACTTATGTTTTATTCCCACAAGACACACATTACATTATGTTACAAACACACAGGTGGAACACATACATCTGCATCTCCATGCATCCAACCCACACACATGGGCTCAAGGCAGATGAGGCCATTGCAAGAGCGAAAGTGCTGTGGACTCCAGAGGCAGAAATCACCATGCTGTCCCACCCCTGCCCCGCTGTGCACCATCCTTAGAGCTGAACAGTAATTGTATCATCAGATACTGATCTTTTCTCTCCAAAACTTGGATCCCCCAGGCCACAATTCAGCAAAGTGCTAGAGCATGTGTGTAACTCTGATAGTGAGTATTCTCATCAAAATGTGTAACTGGACCAGGTTCTCCCTATGGATCACCGGCACAGCAATCCCCTGTCGGAGCAGCTCCCTCTGCCAGGTCCTGTGCCTCTCTCCCACTGGTGACACAAAGAGCCTGGAGAGCACATCACAGCTCAGCTCCCGCAGACTACAGTGCCCTGGGATCCACTGGGGACCCCACATCCCTGGTGTAACGCAAAGGCATCTCCCCAGCACTATCCAAGTCAGTCCAGAGGAATCTTCCCCTAAATTACAAAGTAGACAGAATAAAGAGTGTAGAGTTAGAATAACATGAAAGTCCATAACTGATACTATTAATTTCTCCGAGCTTTCCTTTGCATCCTTTCTGAGAGATTTTAATATAAGAGATATCTCAGACCTTTTGAAGGAGGAAAAAATCTTAGCGTGGAACAACACCCTAGACAAGCCACACATTCTCCTTCCATAAGAGGATTAAAAGATGCTGGAGAAAAGGCAGGATCCCTTGGACTTTCCAGTTTCTAGGTTGCCAAGTTCTTGCTAAAATAAGAACATAAAAGCAGAACACAAATAGAATTTTAAACCAAAAAAATCTCATTTAAAAAATTGAGCAATGTTTCAGTAGTTGCTTTTCACTCCGAAGAGGTAAATAAATTGAAAAAAATTTTTTCCAACTGTCACACTGTTTCCATGCTGCAGGAGGGGGTGTGTGCAGAGACAATCGCACCCAGCACTGTCGGAGCTGCAGTCCTGCCGGGTGCCCAGCAAGGAGCCACCTCGCTCTGCCTCCCGGGACTGTCCCTGTGGCATCACATCTCCCCACCCCACCAGGCAGCAGGGCTCCCCAGGGCACACCGGGCACCACTCGGCTGTCTTTGGCTCCCCAAGGTATGCGCTTGCACCGGCAAGGAAATGTCCAAGTCAGGGCCCAGAATTTCTTTACCTTCGCCACAGGAGAAATTTCTAGCTCCAGTAAATAGGTAGTAAAAATTCTCCCTTGGGAAGCTAAAAGACTTGGCCCTTTCCCCATAGTGTGAGGTAGAGACACCAATTGGCACAAGTCAGCAAAGACCGAAAAACCACAATAAAATCTTCCTGGCTCACAAAAAGGGTCTACCTAAAAATTTTGTAATTTCACTGTTTATGGTCAGGATCGTCATAGAAGAGACGGTTATAATTTGGCTGCACTAATTCCCATCCCCCTGCCCTTGCTATTCTCCATGCATCTCTCACTAACAAGCCTGTCATTTTAAGCATTATTTATTTACCAGGCAACCATGGTATTGTTTGATATGTAATGGAATATTTCCATGAATTTTATTTGCTAAAAAATAACAACATGAAATGAGAATAAGTTTTAAAATCCATTACAGGAAGTAGCAAAAAACCAAAACTAATCAAACCCATGCTGGAAATCAGTTAGGTATCACTCTGATAATTAAGTTCTGTCCACTACAGCTATTGTTATTTACATAATAAATTATAATGATACAGTTTAGGCAGAGAATTGTAAAACATATGCAAGTTACACAGTTTACATTTTAAAATTAGCTGCTCCTAGGATGTATCTGAAATGAAAGTTCAAATTCACTTTAAGATTGTAACCCTCCCACGTTACGGATTGAAACAATATGTTATATCAAACATCCACATAAATTATAAAAGCTCCTTTAAAATGTCAAGTATAGAGCCTACTGTGCTTAGGATGTCAGCATAACTAAAAATAAGGAGTGATGAGGCATGGATACAATTTATAGAGGAAATCAAGCACGCTTTTCAACTGGCACGCACAAAAAAATGTGGTAAATCAAACAATTCTTTCCCTTTTTAAATTGAAGTTGAACTAAAACTGTGTTAACTTCACACAAATTGTCCAGATTAGTGATATCTGATTGCAGGATTTAGGGATCCACAGCTGTAATGTTGTATTGCCTTTTTTTTTGGTCACTTGGCAGTAGCATTACAAAATTTAACACTGCAGGTTTGCAGACGAATGCACTAGTTGAATGCATCAAGCTAGCCATTTGCTTAAAATGGTGTTGGATAGGAAACTCATCTATTAGTTCAGTTGTGACACCTCTTCTGGAGATCTGAATGTGTCCAGTAAAAAAAAAAAAAAAAAAAATCAGTAAGCAAATACTTTTAGGCTGAGCCTGCAATGAGATACACCCTGCCAGCTCCCTGGATCTGCATGGAGCCCTATTTGATTAAAAGGGGCCCATTGCAAAAAGAGGTATCTCTTTTTATAGATCTCATATTTGATCATTTGTGGGACCAAACTTGCAGTATTTCCTGTTGATTAGTAACTATTTCCCAGAGAGCTACTTTAAAAAAGCAGCAACAAATATTCATAAATTAGTATTATTTATATTGAAAACTTGCGGCTCTTGACGAATAAAAAAGAAGAGGGGGGTGGGATAAAACATAACGCTCTGAATTAATGCAAACGTAGGCACAGTGTGATTTTCATACATGGAGAGAAAATTCTTGGACTTCCCTCAACAAAAGGCAAAACCTCTGCTATGTGGCTATATTGCAAACAGCTTCAACTGCAACACCTTCAAATAATGAGGTTAGTTATGGGAGAAATCATCAGTAAATAATATAGTTCCTAGGCACCTAATCCTTACTTTATTTACACAATTCTGCTGTGCAACTGTCAGAAATCTCTGCCTAGTTATTTAGCAACCCTCTGAGGTCGTTCCCTTTCAGGCAGCTGCTCTCCAGAGAGGGATGGAGGTCAAAACATTTGCTGTTGCAGATTTTTCTCCTTTTAAATCATTTTGCACCACGGTGAGACCTGTCGGCCATTTCCGAGCAGTGCCACGAGCCGGGCCAGGCAAGCGGCTGCGGAGAAAGGCGCGTTCCTCTCCCCGTGGGAGCTGTGGGGCTCTGCCCACGAGATGGCAGGCTGCGATGCTGTTTGCATTTTCCAGCCAGTGTTCAACTGAAAAGAGTTTCCCCTCTCAAATGACAGCAGCCCCAGGTAGCAGGGGTGACATTTGCTTTACATTATGATACACACTAATTAATCATTAGCGATCCCAGAAGTATGTCGACTAAAAATGCTTTGCTATGGCTCATCACAGTAGGGGCTTTCAATATTGATACTGTTACACACACATATGTTCCACGGCTGGATGTTATATACCGATGGCTTTAGTGGTTTAGGCTACAGAATATCTTTTAAGTGCTGCTAATTATTGTTTGATCAAAATCCTTATAGTCAGTAATGAACTTAATATCTTGTACTTTATGCAATAAACTCTTAAGGTTAGGTCACAAAATGATCGCTCAACTGGGCGATGAAATAGCACTTTTACAAGGTGAAGCTGCTGCAAAACTGACTGCAACTTTTCCTGGCACAGTCCAGGCTTTTTGGACTGCTTGACATTTTTCCACCTATGTGGCAGTCTCTATGCCAACAGCCTGGGGCCACCTCCTTTCAGCCCACTAGCAACCATGGCCACAGCTGAACAGTGCCTCAGCAAAGATGACTGGAGACCTGAGAGCACTGTAAAAGATGATGCCTAACCACGTTTCAAATATGACCAAAGTTTCATGCCACTTCGGTGAAGAGGTGTTTTGATTCACCTCTACTACCAAGTAGATAGGCACATCTGGGCTGGAAAATAAGAGGTGATGAAGAGTATAGGGAAGTTGACATCCATAAAGCTGAACAGGAGGTCAGTCACCAGCAGCTCTCAATCTAGTCAATCAAAGCTGCTAGCCTGTCTTGTTACACACAAGCAACCCAAAACCAAATGTGCCTTGCAGATCCTACCATGGCAGTCCTGCTCTCAGCAGGTTCATCTTCAGTGATCCTAAGGAGACAGCCACTCTCTCCACTCTACAGTTAAGGACATAGGGTCCTACCTTGGCTGTCATGGTTCACGAGTCCTTCAGCAGATCCCTTCAAATGGTAAAGGATGTTCAGGTGCAGACCAATGAGAGGAATGGCTGAGCTCTGAAATTATATTAGAGAAGACGACACCCCCATAGCGCAAAGCCAGGGCCTGAATGGACATAAGGGTTTTGCCCACCATCTTTGTTTGGGCTCCCACGTTTAACACTCAACTTTTCCACTGCACCTTCTTTATTTGAACTTTGCAATATACAATAAGAAAGAAATCCAACAAAACAAAAGCTCTTGTTTTAAAGAAAGCCAATTGAAAACCACACACCAGGTAGACTGACACCATTGCAAGCTTCTCTGGGGGTCATCTGCACTGGATGAAAGCTAAACTGCCTAGAAAAATCTTTTCTAAACATAAAAAATAAAGCTTTTGAATGTGCTAATCTTGCAAGACAAATGTTGAAAGGTGAAGAGCACAGGCTTTTGCAAAGGTTATGAAGTGAATATTGATGATGCTTCTCCTCAGGGAAGTAAAGCTGAAGCAACCAATAAACATCTGCTTAGGGATTTTTCTCTACCACTACACATCACCTGTGTGTCAGAGGGACACATGCCAGCTTGGATGTCAGTTGCTTCCACCTCCACAAATGCTCTGCTGGGTACAGGAGATGTGTCCACACTCATCTTACTCTCTCCTGTAAAAGCGCTGGCTCGCATCCTGGAAATCCTGTTTCTAATGTGAACAATTCGTTGGTGCAAGTGAAGACTAGGTCACCATTTAACAGCTAAAGAACTGGCAAAACCATTATTGATCTAATGGGTCAGGAAATTAGTCTTGTTCAAGTAATGGAACTATATTAAAACCACAGAAAACAAAATAAAAAGAATAAAGGAGGGGAGAGAGAGGCAGAAAAAGAGAAAGGAGAGGCTCCCAAGTTCCATATGATGTCAGGACTTGGGGTTTTAACAAAAATACCAAATACCACTAAATTTTTGATACAGCTGTGACAGTTAAGACTTTTTTGTTTGACTGCTTGCACTTTGACTCAGTAACGCAGAATTTGGGGATTATGGCAAATTAAGCAAAATTACAAAAAATGGGACTCAGAAGTTCAGTCCCTGGATTCACAATGAAGCCCTTCACGCGGGCAGGTGATTTCTGAAGGGGTGAGCACACCATCACCTGCAGGATCTGCAGAAATCTTGGTCTTGCATTTTCATGTTCCAAGGCACCAGAAGTTTGCAGCCCTGCAGCTACCTGCTCCCACCCACGGCTTTTCCCATGCAGAATTTTCTACAAGCAGAGCAAGAAGGAAAGTTGCCTCCTTCCCCATATGGCCACAGTCGAGGTTCACAGTGTCCACAAAGCTCTGTAGCGCTCAGACACATCTTCATGCAGCCACTTAACATCTGCTCATAATGTTTCTTCTTAACTAGCAACCCTCAAGTTTTCTAATTAAACAAAGTAGTTAATACGTTGACATATTTACTGTGCCATTCCAAACACACTTTTACTTCTTTTTTCACTTGGTCACTAGAAAGTGAAGAGAAAGCAGTAGTCAAGGAAGAGCATTTTTACTGCCTACACCAACTGATTTTTAAGCCTATACTGCTCTATTTTAAAACTTTTGGAATTAAACCTCATTCCATCCTCTCCCTCTCTCATGCCAACCATAACACTTATTTAAAATTCCCTCTTTTCCTGACGTATTACAGGCCTGAAAGCCCCCGTGGTAGTTTAAACTTCAGCATCTTTTCAGCAGCCCCCTGATTTATGAGCTTACAGTTTCTACATTCTAGGTGCTTTACACTGAAGCTTGAAAATGTAGCAAGAAAATAAAAAATAAATAAAAAAAGAGAGCTGACTTCTAGCAGCAGGATAGTATCCCTCAAGACCTGCCGATTTTGTTCCCTTCTTACTTGTGAAACAGATGGTGTTTTATGCTTAACACAATCAGTACCATTCTCTATCTGTTGCCTTCTAACCTTCCCCACCTGTGTGAAACCCAGCCAGAGCTTAATGAACATACTTGGAGCTGTCTGGACTGAATTAGTCCCAGTAGGAGTTACCCTTCAGGTACTCTACAGTCTCTCATGGCCGTGTAACTGCAAAGGAATACAAGAAACCTTTACACTGTGGCTAATTAAATAAAGGTTTGCCTCTGCTAAGTGCACTTTTTTCCCCTTCCAAAAGCAGGTAATGCCTAGTGCATTGAACTATTTTGGAAGTATTTGTGGCTATCTTGAACATTCTGGGAGACAAGTGGCATGAAAATGGGGTCAGAATGTGATTTTTAAGCTACATTCGTCTTCCATTTTTAAAGCCTTCTTCACTTCCACATACCAAATTATTACAATAATTACCTTGCAAATGTAAGGTGTTACCAAAAGAATGTTTTTCAAAATTCACATACAAGACAAAACTTTTTGTTCCTACCCTTCAACCCCTAAATTTGAATTTTTTCCACTTGAAATTCTACAAAAATTATCTTTTTGGCAGCAGATTCTTTAAAATGAAGATGAAATTACAACCTGGTTACTTTGACCACAGTCCCAGAAGGCAAATCTTTAAAATGTCACAAAGACATGCTAAAGTAATTTCCGTCATGCTAATTATCAATTGTAGAAAATTGTTGAAGTAATTCAGCAGCCTGAGATTGCTTCCACAGTACCTATGGTGGGATCTTTGAGTTGGCTTATACACGGAAATTTTTGCTGCTAGCTTTCATTCCTCTGTCTGATGTGTGAGGCAACTCTGCCCAGTTTCCAACCTGAATAAGCACAAAACTTCCATTAAATAAATTGGACCATTGAGATGAAGGGGCAAAATGAGTTTTGCAAATCTAGCTTAGACCAAGGATGGATCTCATTGGATTGTAATCAAGTGGATGGCCAACCTTTCTCAGGAATGTTCACTAAAATAGCAAGTTATCTGAGTTCTCTATCTGCAATTCCCTCACGCTGAGGTTTAGCTGTGGATCCTTTCTACGGTTTTCAGATGCACACAGATAAGACAGACTCACATTTTCTTAACACATCAAGGAGAATTCCAGGAAACTGAGCCAGTCACTGTGATGAGCCGGTATGGGAATCCAGAGAGTTAAAATTAAGTGTTCATCATAGAGAAACAGAAGATGCCTTGTCCTACAACTTCACCATGAAACACAGTCAGGAAGGTTTGCAAAACTTTTATTCAAAAGGAGCCATGCCAGATTCTTCCCTTGAAGAAAAAGAAACCAAACGTATGCCCATGATAGCGACCAAGGTGACTCTACTCTTGGTGCAGAGAAGAAGGTGAAAACTGTATTACCGCAATCCAAACGAAACAACTTTCTTGTTTGGAATAGAAGAGAATGACACAGACAGGTACTTAACAGAGGCAAGATAAACAGGTTTCCAATAATGAGTACTCTGGATTTGCCTCTTGGGTGCCCTCTGCGCTTCCGTATTTGGTTCCCAACACAGTGCAATGGCTAGGAACCAGTATGGCAAGCAATGGCTGTCAGAACTGGACTGGGAAGAGCAAACCAACAGACAGACAACAGCAGGGAGATGGATGGGAAAAGAAACGCCATCAGGCTGAAATCTATAGGAAATATCAATCTCCTACAAGGGAAGAGAGCCAAAGAACTACAGGTCTGATCCAAAACCCCAGGGACATCAAAAACCACCAATGATAGGGCCTGTCCTGCAGGAGAAAACAACTGATCTTTAGTGATTCGGTCCTAGGCTTCAGCTCCTTAAAGCAGCATTGGTCCTTGCTGCCATCTTGGTTTTGCAGTGGGAACATACACCTGGATGCCATAAGCAGATTTTGGGATACAAGTCCCTTTCTCCTCCAGACCATTGTCTGGATGTCCTGTGCTGATGCCTGTCAATCACGTTGGACCCTTTCTACTCCCTTAGCCTGGGGTCCCTTGCAAGTGCTCTAGATTGACTCTCCTCTTCCAAAAGTGGCTGTTTGCTAAAATGACTGTACAAAGATATCTGAGTGGTACTTGTATAGTAAGTGGGAAGATGACACCTCAACAGACTTCTCAAAAATCCTCCTAGGGCCAGCTGGAGTAGAGGAACGTGAGGATCTCTAAGTGTGTGTGAAGGTGATGAACTGTGCAGAAAGAGGGTTTCCCCATATTGCGTATTGGGCAACCTTTGGGGTGGGAAAAAGCTAAATAGGATCAGAACTTTGTTGTAAGAAAACTGACAAGGTACGAGGGTGTTATCTAAACTAGAAAACAGGGGGAAAATGAGCATACAAGGCAGACAGAGACAGGCTGTCAGTTATGTGTAGGTAACAAGATATCTGGTTGTAAAGGAGGGGGCAAAAATTACAGCTGAGCCCTGCAATAGGCAGGCGGCCCTCCTGGGGGGATGTTCCAGCAATGCAGCTCAGCATCACAAAAGGTGGTCAATAAAACAGAGTGCAGTGGTCAAACAAATGCCAGCAATCGTTCTTCCCTTACACTGCCATTTAGCTGAACTCCAGGAGGGATTGGACATCCCAAATAAGAACAGAGGGGGCACTTTGCTGGGGGCACAGGGGGAAGGGTAGCTAAACTAGAAAAGCCTGGTTAACAGTCTAGGGACTTCAATAAGACAGACTGGTGAGATAGGATAGAAGGACAGAAGTGGATGAGCCACGTACCAGCCTTTCAAGCAATTTGTCACCAATACCTGAAGCCACGTGCCTGGAGATTTCTGAGATTTCTAAGATGTGCAGGCTAAGTATTTAGGAACCATTACCCTGGGGACTCTCCCCATCTCTGATTCTGTCACAGGGACTCACAGAGAAGAAGGTAGCAGGACTGGCTGTGTAGGACTTAAAGTGAGGAGTTAGTCACATAAATCTCACATTCACACTGTGTGACAGGGCAGGCATTCCCATGACATCAGACTTTATCCTTAGAGTCATGGGAATGGCTTTAAACTCCAGGAAACCCACAGAACAAACGGAGATGTCCTACCTCCAAGAGTGAAGAGACCCATGGGAAGGATCTGTACCAATCCTACGTGTGCCACTAAGATACAGAACTGGAGGAGAGACAATCTTCTCCATAGTCATTCTACCTAGTAATTCTAGTCCTTGGTCTTCTCTACCAAACCAAACCCCCAAGCTCTCTACCTGCAGTATCAGCTCTCCTACAACAACCCTGACCACGACAAGGTAATGTACTTTTAGAGAAGTGCACTGGATGAGGGCAACATTCACTGGGCTGTAGGGCTCTTTGTAGAAATATCCCATTTGGATCGTAAACTAAGATAACTGTTAAAAGTTACCTTTCTTGCTTAAAAAAAACCCAACAAGGTACTCCTTTAGCAGTGAAAATGACACGCAGAAGTGAGTTGAAGAACTAACTATAGCTGAATCACTAAGTACAAAGGGGCATAGTGTAATTAAGTTCAGTGTCCTTGTGGGAGGGAATGCAACAAAACCTAGCACTGTGACATTAAGCTTTAGAAAGGGGATTTAAAAAAAGAAAAATGAGGAAGCTAGTCAAAAAGGCCCTGAAGTCAGAAGTAAGGAAATTAAAATCCTTCAGCTCAGCATGGAGGCTACTTAAGCAACCATAATAGAGTCCCAAAAGGAATGCGCAGCTTTTCAAAGAAACACGGAAGGCAAGAAAAATAAAATTAGCATGGGAAAACAGCAAGGTTCAAGGGGTTATTTAAGCCAAACAGGTAGCATTCAAAAAGAAGTGAAAACCTACCTTAAGGGAAGGCAATGGGAAGGAACACAACCCATGGAAGGTTCTCCCCATTATGCAGATATATTTCAAAAGTTGTAGTGACTGAGAAATGAGCTAGGCTGAGGGGAGGTTTAAGGAGAAAATAGCTAAGGAAAGAAAAAATGAGTAACTGGAAAAATGGATACCCAGAAGATTTCAAGGGGTAATAATAGTGAATAAGGTGATTGCAGAGAAAATAAGTTATTTCTCAGCATCATGGAGGACACTGTAGGGATACAAGTTGCCTAGGGTGAAGAAGTCTAGGAGAAATAGAAAGGATAAAATCAAGGAGTGGAAAAAATAAATAAATTAAACCCCAAGAGATCCCTGGAGCCAGCTGGAATAGGCAGCTGCTCCCTAGGATGGTGTAGCTGGGTGGTGATCACAAGTTATGATTTTACAGTGAGCCCACACGGAAAGTGGCAAAATTGCTGCACTGACACTCTTCCCTATCTCTTACATGCTGCACCAAAAGCCTCTTGATGTCTTATGCAGCCCAGAGTGACCTCTGAAAATATGAGGAGACCTGAAGTCCCTGGAATGCCTCATGACCCTTCCGGACCATGAACAGCATGATGCATCACTTCTAAATGAGCCAGGTGAAGTAGAGCCTTCCTCACTTTAATTTAGTTGGGCTCCAGCAAAGCACCCTGTTCCCAGCTGCATCGAACCTGCAGCACAGAACACACTCATTTGAGCTTTAGTCATTTGTGTGGTCTTTTAAGTAATTATCCATTGCATTATTCAGTGCGAGAGCACAGTATTTACTGGATTACTGGGTCTGTACTCCCTTAAAGACACAGCTCAGTGGTTTGGGAGCCAGCTGCACTGTTGCAAAACAACAAGCAAACATTCCTCTTTTCTCCTCCATTTTTGAGCTACACAAGAAGGTTCTTTGGAAAAAGAAAAAAAAACCACAAACACAAAAAAAACCCTGAAATGGGGGTACTACAATAAAAACCCAGTCAGTTCTAGGTAGCTCTCTCATACAATATATTTGCTGACCCTGTCACAAAATTGGAGGCAGCCATGGCTCATTAGAGTGCCTCATACAGACTCCAGCTGAAAATAGCCAAATTATCTATCCGTGGGCAAAACAAGGGCCATTTTGGTGTTTGTATATGTGTGTGTCACATATTGATTTCTGCACACGCTAAAGGACTGACTCACGGTGTGTCCAGCTGCAGCATATGGCTAATTTCTGTGGTGATTTCTGCTTTTCAGAAGGCACGTGCCCTCAAAGAAACAAAAAAGAAGGGAGTAGAATACATAGTGGCCACTAGCTGAGAGGACCCCACAGTGCCTGCAGGCTGGGAAGATGATGACAGCACACGCTGCAGCATTTCAAGTCCTGTAGCAACCAGCACAGATAACATCCTCGGGCCAAAGATGCAGGAGAATCGTTGTGGTTGGGTGGGAAAAACCAGACGTGTCCAGAGGCATCAAGGTAAGACAGAGAAGGAAACAGGCATATATGGAAAGTGGAAGAGAGCTGCGAAACAGCCCTCTCCAGCGTTTTGCAGTTGGATGCTATGCAGCTGGAGAACCTTCCATTTGAACCAACTGCTAGTCAGGACATAGTTAATCAGTTGGAATGGGGGATAATTATACAAGGGGTTGCACAGTGCTGCTACACACAGTTAAGCAGTTGCTACGTTTCATGTCCCAAATGGTTGCCTTCCATGAAAGCTATTTCTGTCCGCGTACATGCATGTGGACACAAGGACAGGGAACCACACTGCACAAAAATGGATAATGACAACGTGCCTTAGTATAAAGACACAGAGACCAATTTGTGTTGAGGACAGCAAACCTGACTGCTTGGTAATCCTGTACAGATAGCTGCAGGTTACCTGTCCCGCTCCAGTTAGAACAGATCAACCATCTGACTCTTGAGTCCATAAGCCATGGTAGGTCCAGGTTATGACACTAAAAGACAGAGCAGAAGTGATGAACAGTTTATTTCGGAGACGGAGGCATGTCCTCTATCGGTACATGCTATTTAATATCCTCATGTCCTCTTCCACTGACAAATATTCAGACAGAGGTACTGTCTGAGTAAGGAGCTGCTTGGACTGACATTTTCCTATAGATGTAAATGAATTTAATAAGGACTTACATGAAGAAAATTGGGAGTTCTGTCTGTGTGTCTAGAACAACCCATCTTTTACAAGTACTCCTGGTTATCACTGCAGCAAATACTGAGCACAAAAACAGCTGCACCAGCTCAGACAAAAGGTCCCTCCAGCCCAGTTACTTGTCTCCAAGAGCAGTCAACAACAGATGTGCTACACAAGAGTACATGCACAGGGCAAGCACACTGTACCACTGTATTTATGCAGAATACTCCTTCAAGACCATTCTTGGGGAATTCCAGCAGCAGAGGCCATGTCTTTTATTTAAAAAGCTCTGGGATAGTTTTCCTCCTGCCTCTTAATAAGACAACAGGTATTCCTCCGTCCCCTTTACTACCTAGAGTTCAAGCAATCAACAGCATAGCTACTAAAACAAATCCCCAACGTGGATATTACCAAATACGACCAGAACCAAACCTCAGACTCTGATCTGGTCTGGTTAAAGTTAATACCTCAGCATCCTGTGCTTTTGTTAGTGTGATCTCTGCTCTGCTGATTGTAGACTAAACTTTATTCATGGTTACACCATGTAAATCAGGATTCCAGCAGAACTGAAGGAAACTACACTGGAGTTATATCACTATCATAGAACAAAATTAGTTCAACGTTACATTAATCTTTTTATCAATCACATAGCTTACACGTCAACTAATAAACTCACTCTGGCTACACTTACCCAGAGTCAGGAGCAGGGGGAGGTTATTGCAAAAATATCGCTGAAACTCTATTTGTCCAGCATTAGGTTGGCCGACTTCCACGAGGAATGCGTTTAGTTAATTGAAAAGGTTTTGGTTAAAGTTTGCCAGCAAGAGATCATAGAGTTCTAGACAACACATACTGTGAGTATGAACTCCATTCAACCTTTGGAATACCTCTGTGAAGGCAGGAAATTGAAATATTGTGCTATATTGGCAACTAAATGGTCATTTATCATCCATGCTAAGTTTGGAGCACAGCAAAATGATTTTTAAACTCTCAGAGGGCCCTTATTAACAATTACAAGGTGTGTCTATATAGATATAGATTATGCATTGAAATACAGTTTCAAGAAGAATATGAGATATTCAACAGCTGTATCTACCCTCCCACTTGCCTGAGATCAAATTTGGACTATGCTGAGAGGCACAAACACTATATTAAAATACAATAGACTTAAGACACCTACTGACAAAAGCAAGGAAATTCACAGTTAAGGGGGAAAACACGCCATATGTTTTGCAGTACCTAGGAACAACAGGGAGCATTCAGCTCATCATTAAAGAGGCACCCAGTTGTGCCTAGGTATTGGAGAACATATGGAACACTTCCCTGCTCATGTCTGAATTTCCTTACTATTGTCAGCTTATGGATCAAGCTTGACTTTTTACTTTTTTTTTTAACATAGAGTTCAGGGGATTCTTTAAGTAGTTGTTTAGTTTGTAAAATACCATTTTATTTTTCTAATTATCAGCCCCACAGACATATATAAATTATTGCAAGCCTGCTTTTAAGAAGAGTTCAGGATCACTGGAAATAACTTGTAAAAATAAAGCAGTGAGTTGCTCAGGGAGTTTCCAAGCAGACACCTATGGAAGGTTACAACAGGCAGGACTGATTGGACTTACTGTAACTGAAAAGCAGCTCTTTCATTTTCTATTTCAGCCCTTCCCTTTAAACCACCTCAAGGTTTTAACTGCTTAAGACAATATAATCAACACATTGCATTGCAAATACTTACATTTTAGTTACTGGACTGTTAGGAGTTCCCAGGCAGAATTGGCATGCACTGTGCTTGGTACTGTACATCTATTTATGAGATCCAAAGTACTTACAGTCAAAGCAGCTAAGGAGTTAAAAGAGAAAAGATAATGCTTATTGTCCCCATTTTAGAGCTAAGGTTTCCCTCAAGCAAGAATGATCTGGGACTAGGATGAACTGAACTCTGTAACAACTTACAATGAGCATTCAGCATCCTGCTCTGGCCACTTCTGCCTTTATTTAAAATAATAGCTCAGTTAAAGCAAAAACTACTGTACACGGAGATGGCAGCCCATCGGCAGGGCTTCATCCACATGGACACCATTCTCTGTAGTAAGCAGTGCCAGGAACACACTGTCGCTACAGGCCTGGCACGGTGATGGGCTCCTTTTAATGTCAGCACGAGAGGGCAGCATTGCTCATGGCACCCGGCTATTTGCATAGAGTAGCTTGCCTCTTGCAGGGGGAGGTGGCACCCAAATGTCCCTTATCCCCAGGGAGGTCCCCGTGGAGACTTGGCGCAAACATTTTGTTCAGAACTTGCATGGAAATTAACTTTGCCTCAACTTTTTTTAAATTTAAAAAAGTAATAAAATGTCAAATTATATAAAATGTCACTTTTATGAAAACATGTAGAAATCTGGTGTCTTTGAAACTACTTCAATCTTGTCAAAAAGCATCTGAATTTGGTTCTCTCCTTCAAAATATACCAAGGAGGAGAATAGGGGAGGAGTGGTGTTTGTACACACAATATGAGGTCCTGTCTGATCTGAATTATAGTATGATATGCGTACTGGATAACCATAAGTCTCATTTTCCTAGGAAACAAGCTAAAACAGTGAGTTAGTCTTCATGTGTTGCCTCCTAAACCCCTCTTTCTGTCTGCAAATCAGACTGTTCTTTCAGTAAAATTAAAATAATCAGAACAGAACTTTGATGTTTCAGAAACTTCCAATTTTCCATTTTGCCCCACTTTGTTCAGAAAGCAACAAACTCTTTACAGACTCTGAGCTGGCCACCTATTCCCTTGGCCTTATGAGGTGCTGAGCCATCACTGCTGCTTATACAGTTTTTACAATTTAGGACTAAACGGTGACCTGAGAAAATGCTGCACAGCCAAAGACAAATCTCCACAGGTCCTGCGGGGTACTCACATGCATTGCTTGCCAGCTTGGATGCCTCCATTTCTCTCCCGGAACCAGTTACACCCTTAGACACTTAGGTAAGGAGGATGAGGAGTGGATCTGCCCTTCATTGCCTTTCCCCTCCTGCATCTGGGAAACCCCAGAGAAGCCTCTTTCAGAAGCTGTCCTGGGGATGTTTGCTGCCCTCAGCCAGTAACTGCTACCCTTGCTCAGTCCTTACCCAGCCACACATTGAGCAATTCTTGAGTTCACCCCTTGCAGTTTGGCCAGAAGAGGTCATGGGGAATGAGCAATAACCAAGGAAGAGAAGTTTCTTTTGCTTGACAGGTCATTCACTAGGGCACAAATGCAGCCTCCTGGCTGAGACAATATCATCATCCAGAAGAATGCAATGGAGAAAGATCCTGTACCCATGGGAAACTGCCCAGCCTCTTCTTCCTTAGCAAAAGGAAGGAAGGAGGTTGCAAGAGGTTGGTTTTAGCCAGCCTGGATAACTACGTGTGAGCCAAACTCAACCAACCTCCCCAGGCCAACATAAACCTATGAGGGCTGTACTCTCAACTCAATCCATGCAGAAAATGAAGGTAAGAATGAGATTTAAATCAAAACAGTGAAACAACTCAGTGTCAGTATTGCAACTCATTTAGGTTACTCCTTCAATCCTTAAATCACCTTCCTTCCCCTCTGATAGAGGATTAAAATGTTCTTATGATCTGACTACAAAAGCTAATTCATATTTGTAAAAGTAGTTTTAACCAGGATAATAGGTTAACAAGAAAACTATATACTAAGACCAGTGAACTATCTGACCGTGCTGACATTGTCAAGACTCTAAGTATCCCTGGCAAGCTGAACCATTTCACATATTTGCATAAAAGTTAGGGTGGAAGATTTGTAAGGAGAGCACTTACCATGAGCAGAAAGACACAAAGGAAAGTGCAGACAGCAGTGGTGTTACACTTAATTTTCTGTTCCAGCCTGCTCAGCTCTCCTGGGAAGCAATGCCTTTCCATTTATTAAAGTCCTTGAGAGACTCAATACTCTACAATTCAGATTTTAATAGTCTGCATTGATGTTGACTACTCAGTTATTGTCTTCCAGAAGTTCATCCAAACCCTTCATCTGAAGAGGCTGTGGAGCAAACACATCAGTGTTGCCCTCCAGATGCCCTCTGTCGCCTTGAGAACTGGAAGCAGTATCTCTAGGGAAACCGCAGTCATTGCTCTGCTCCATGGGCACAGGAAAGAAAGGTTGAGCTGCAGCTGGAGAAGCACAAGCTTCTGCACCCTCTTCTGCTGAAGGCTCATCTGGACCTCAAGAAACAGCTCCACCAACATCCCTTCCTCAGCACTTTGCACTGACATGACTTCAGGACTCGAGTGACACAGCAGAGAACATCATCGGTGATGTTCCTCACCTTTTACATGCTGAACACTCATAGCTAGAATGAGGTTTTAAAGAGCGAAGGAGGCTGGCAGGATCCCTCACAAGAGCTGTACCTTCCTCTGGATCTTTTATCTCCTTTTAGAAAATAACAAAAACGCACTAATGACTCAAAACCTTGGAGGTGTCTTTCCAATCAGTAGCATTTCTGTACCTATTTAAAATGCCAAGAAACCCTTCTTGAATGCCTGCAATGCACATCTCAGTGCAGACACAAGACTGACAGCTGTCTCTGCACAGAAACGCAAGCCAGCATTACTCTAGCTCCATGGTTAGATACTCATCTCTCCACTAGCGAAAGAGCAATTGTTTGGAGACGGGGCTTCAAACTCAGCAATGTCACACAGTTGGCAGGGAATACTCCCACAGTGCCTTAAAATATTGGGGTCACCCTGCTCCAGAAGAGCCTCCAAAGCTGGGGATCAAACATACCAACCTTAAAAGAGTGCCAGAGGTCTCCTGCCACTCTGCCAGCCTGCATGGGATGCTGAACGAGCATGGTAGCTGAACGAGGAGGAAGCTGGTCTTGCACGCAGGGCAGCACAGAGATGGCAAACCTCTCCATGTCACCAGTGTCTGCACTGTGCAAGGAGTAGAGCAGCTTGCCCTAAGTGGCAGTTAGTCAGACAGAAGTTATATCAAGTAACAGGGCACAGAAACATAACCTTTTGTCTGATGAGGCTTTCCAAAATTGCCAGTCACCTGGAAAGGATGTGTGCATGCAAGGGTCATAAGTTTAGCAAAGGGTATATTAGTAGCGTGGCAAGGCAATAAACTATCATGCAAGTATGTACAAATATTAGCTGTGTGTAGATTTGAAATCTTGAAACAGATTCACTAAAGATTTAGGACTTTATTAAGGTCAAAAGGGTTATGCTGCAGTTCATAGGCACATTTGTTTTATTAATTGAGTCATAAGTTCTGGCAGTCTGCAAATAGATTTCAAAACATGGATCAGCTGCTTTTGATTGCCATAAGAGATCTGAAAACCTGCCAGTAAGTCTGTTTGCAGCTCTTAAAAATTCTGGCTAAAACCCTGTTTTAAACTACTAGCAACTAGTTTTTCTTAAAAAAAAAAAAAATTGTGCAAGGAGCAAGGGGCGGGGGGGAGGGGGAGAGACAGACAGAGAAAGAAAGAGAAGCACGTATTTTGTTTAGACTCAGAGCACAACAGTTCCTGATGTAAGCGTGCTCCTCTGAAGGAGGCTGATTATTTTCTAGACAGTCAAAGCCTTGCCATTTCCCTCATGTCCCAAGCCTTAATGCCTACCATCTCATGCAGCTCTCAGCACATTTCAGAATGAAGAGCACTTGGTCAGCACCCTGCTGGAAAAGTAATGTCCAAGCAAAAGGGGAAGACGCCTCATTTTCACACCCTTAAGTCTCTTGAGCACACAGGACATGAAAGAAGAAAACAGTAACAAGTGAAGCAGTGCAAAAAAAGCCAGGTACAGCACTTGCTAAGATCTGTCTCAAACACATGCCAAAGAACTACCAACAGACTAAAGAGCAGCTGTTTTTCTTGCACAGTACCAAGCTCAAAGTGACCATGCCACAGCTCTGAGGAGAGGTTTCAGCTATGCAGATAGTGTTTCAGATATGAGTCACTTGAGCGTCAAACCCAGTAAGTCTCTCCTCCTACCCCACCGCACTACCAGGATGATTTGTCCGCTGCTGTCTTAAAAGCTTTCATATCCAGAAATGGCCAGATGCCAAAGAGAGAGCTGCTCAGTTTGCCCTGCTATGAAAGGGACTTGCCTCATTACAGTTCATCCTAATGACATAAAAGGTTACAGATTTGGCACCCCCATTTCCCCTGACAGCAGAGTCAGCCTTTGAAAAACGCTACTTCCAACCCCACGCAGCTGTTTGGTTCTTCTGTGTCCACATCCCGTTCCAGTCGTCCTGCCTTTTCCTCTTTTTGTGTCTTCTGGAGGCCAAGCAGCTCCTATAAGAACACAAAAGTTGGTCTGAAAATGAATGTAAATTACCACATTTTGAAAATAGACCTAAATTTTGGTTCCCTGAGCTCACACAGCTTCCTGGAGCTCAGTGCTCAAAAGCACGGTCTGTGCTTCGGGCTCATACAAAGCTTGCATCAGGTGCTGACCTGAGCAAGAACGAGACAAGAGATGCACCCAGAATTAACCACATCCACTCTTGCCTCCGGCACCTTTTAAATGACTTCATGCTGCATTTTGAATTACGCTATCTTCCAGCAAATTTGTCAGATCTCACAGTATAATAAAACTAGCCATCCAGGTACCTCAGGAATGCCAAATGAAGCTGAGACATCCCCTAATTTTTTAGCATATTCATCTTCTTGCAGCCCTTGCAAGCAGCAATTTGCTGCTCCCCTCTTCACATTCCCTCTCATCACACAGAGCTGCGGCACAGAAAGGCTAGAAGAGAGCATGACTGCATTTAGCTCCTCATGAAATCAGGTACTAAAATGCCTTCAGCCATTCGGGCACAGCTCGTTTGAGGGGTCTGTGGCAGCGCGGGGAGATCTGCGCTCAGGTCCGTGCTCCTTACCAATGAGGCCATCTCACTTCTCTGTGTAACTCTGTAAACAACAGTAAAAGATCTGATCATGGGAAATCTCAGTATAAAGCTACTATATAGCTCGAGGGTGCCTCTTGTTAACAACTGTAATACAGGCTACATAAACTGAAACGCTGAAGTGTTTATTTAGCCAAGAACAAGGTTACTACCTTGTAAACAAGAAGCACCCTCAAGCTATCCCAGCTGTATTCATAGGACACCCAGGCTTTGCTGAGCAGGCCTGGAATGACAGGATTGTTCTGGGGAGCCTCCAGGAGACTGATTTGGTTTGGATTTTGGTCTGGGATGGTACCTTCCCCTGAATACTACTTTGTTTGTGGCATATATAACCATCTATGCTGCCAAGGGACTGTCCAAACCAGCACCCCAATACGACACGTATCAAATAAATACATCTGTTAAAGACACATATTTATCACTGTTTATCACTGAAGCTTTTAAGTCTTTTTCTGTTATGGAGTCATCACTGGACTTCATTACTGTCAGCCCACAAAATGGATTTACTCCTTTGCTGGTAGAAAGCACCATGTGTTTTACTGAAGGACTTTTTCCATAGCTGGAGTCAGAGGAGATAAACCTCCTGGCCATCAGCTATAGTGCAGCAAATACCTTTGGGATCTCATCAGTTTTTAGCAGCTTTTCTCACTTTACCAACTTTACTTCCTAATTCCATACACTTCACCTTCAACAAATCACCACTTGAGCAACTTTTTCCAATAAGCTCTTTTGTAGTATCAGCTATTTTTTCCAATAAAAATATCTTTGCCCTGTGGTTTGGTTTCAGTCTTCAGCTTCTTTTTCATCTGAGCTAGAAACAAGTCAGTTATTTGTGAAGCTTTTATTATTGGTTCAACCAGTTGAAAAAGTTGTTCATGTTTTGGCCTCATTAGTAATCAAGTTAATGTCTCTTCCCATAAAAAAGCCAGAAATTATAAATCTATTTATGACTTCTCATGTCAGGGAACTCCATGTGCATGGGGGCTGAAAGAATATCTGATTGAGGAACAGCACTTTATCCAGGAAGAAAATTCAAGGAAGGATTTTTTCGCATGCAGAATCGGTTTGTGCGTACAACAGCCAAATGAAACAAGCATTTAAGAGTCCATAAATACTCTTTCACAAGTGAGACCACAATAGTTATTGGGTCAAAAATCACCTTCCAAAAAATTTGCTACATTTGTGTCTAGTGGACAGAATTTACACTTTCAGAATAACTGTTAGCAGCTACATGATCCTCTTCACAATTCTATTTTAGATTGGCCTGAACCTTCAAAAAGTTTAAACCAGATTCCCCCCCCTCCCCATCTTATTCCTTAAAGCTAACAATAAAAATCTCCAAGGAAAATCCACCAGAGAATGGTGGCATTCTTAGCTATGCCAGTGTCCTGTGGTATTTGAAAAAGGTCATACCTACAAAGCAATATAGCCCTTTAGAGATTTAAACTCTGGCCTAAGCCCACATAAGATTTAAGGATGCAAGTCAATGCTTGACTCAGGATTTTCTACCTAGGTATGACAGATGTTATGGTTGGCCACTTCATGGTTTTTTTGGTTTTTTAAACAATGGGTGAGTTCACACTACATGAGATACCACTACTCTAACCAAAACTATGCCTTTCTTTTAATTTCTGGGTTTCCAACCAGCTGCTCATGGTTCTGAAAGAACTCTCTTGTGATGTGAATATGGAAATTCAAGCTAGATTATTAGAAAGTATGCAAACAACAAGTACTGAGCTTGGCTTCCAATAAGACAGACAAGGAGAGGGCACGTGCAGCTATTTCAATTCATAAAAACATGTGTGGGACTCATGTATTCTCACATCTCCATTGATTTTAAAGGACACAAACCCATTTCCATCTCTTCATGTTGCTATGCAGAGCAGTACACACAGTAATTGGGATCTTTCATTAGGAGGGATTTATTTATATTAAATTAAAATGGTGCTCTTCTTACGAAACTGTCAGACACTATATTCAGTGCACTTTGCCATTAAAATGTAAAGACAGGTAGCATGTTGAAGGACAAGGACTGACACCTACAGATCTCTCTCTTGTAATGAAGAGCATTCAACACTCTTTGTACCAGCAAGCTTACTCAAGGAACATAGCATGCTTAGTCTGTCCTGTATACAACAGGGCGCTTATGTTAGTCATTTAAATTTATAGTGCTTTACATTTTTCAACAATTCCTGTCAAATTGCATGTATTTATTTAAAGTTTGCCCAATGTCTGGTATTTACAAATACTGCCATATATTTTAAAGCAAGAGTCACTCCCAATTA
Source organism: Fregata magnificens (assembly GCA_013389945.1). Classification (NCBI taxonomy): domain Eukaryota; kingdom Metazoa; phylum Chordata; class Aves; order Suliformes; family Fregatidae; genus Fregata; species Fregata magnificens. The sequence goes on along the minus strand of WAAD01004002.1, from coordinate 114,188 downwards.
GCTGAAGTGTTTAAGAAAATCATCATATATTCTGAATGATGAAAGATCACAGAAGGAGGTCTCCTAATGGATGACAGGTGCAGGAATGAAAGCATCCAAAGACTATGAGCCAAAATCTAAGAAGTCACAGAATATCATAATTCACTTTAAATTGCACCCAGGTCACAAAGTCAAATAAGACCTTTGGCTCAGAAGGTATTTAAAACTATTGCTCTTTTTATAACAGAAACAACCCCCCAAAAAACACGGATTCTTATAATTGAGATATATGAAGTCAGCCGCATATGAAGAATAAATAAAAATAAATAATAAATATGAAATAAACAAACATAAAATTGAAAAACATTGATATTTTTACCTCTGTTTTCAGGGAGCTATAAAGAGCCTGGATAAGCTCTAGTCATCCCCAGAGATCTCCTAGACTTCTGTTTGATTACAGAACACTGAAAACCGGGCAGGTTAACTCATATATTTAAAAGTTTGCATCCACTACACCTTGTAGTTACAAGACTACTTTTAGGCTCTTCAAGCACAGATGATACTATAAAATAATCTTTGTCACAAAAATAACAGAGTAAGATCAACAGATTAGTTGGATTAAATTCTCCCAATCAGGTTCTCATTTGATTGACACAATGATCTATGTTTTGTTATAACTTGCACTTGTAGTACAAGAATATTGCACAGACCTAAGGTGGTCCTGTCTGCAGCTAAGGTGGTAGATGTTGGTTGTACTGTGTTGTACCATAGCAAGATGCCTTTTCTTCCAAGAACTCACAAGCCAAGTGATTAAGCAATAATAGTTTTCTATTTGTAAATGCTCTTACAGTTACTTTAAAGTAGGGAAATTTAAAACTTGAAGACCCTTGAACAGTTACAAATAATTACCAAATGAGGTATGTGGGCAAAGACAGAAATATGGAAATACAACCTGCCTTTAGTCACTGTAATATCACCACGACACCATAAACACGCTGTAAGGTTTGGACAACTCCGTAAACCTTTAAATGGCTGGAAGTAAAATTAACTGCAGATTTAAGTCTCTGACCAAAAAAAAAACCCAACAAAAAAACCCCCATGTATCTGTCATATAACCGTAAAGCACAAACCTTGAATAAAGCCTCTCCTTCAGTGCCAGCATCATCTCCGTCAGCTGGATGCCTCATAGGTCTTCTAAAGGTTGAGCAGAGCACAGACCTAGCGGGTATACACAACTATCACTCACTTGGAAATTCCATTCAACGTGGCTGTTTTGCCATTTTCTGCGTGTTTTTCCTCAAGATACGTGTGTCAAGAACACTCACTATTATTATGGGCCAAAACTATATTCAGGCAAGTCAGTTCAGGGACCTATGACGCTATTTTAGGTCATCATGCATGGGAAGTTGAAGGTGACCACGCTGAAGAAGTTTGGAAAAATCCAGAAACAGAAACCTCTCTAAGGTTGCCACAGTTAATCAATATACAATAAAGACATCACAGCCCAGTCACACACAGACATACCATAGGTACACAAATAAAGTGCATGGGACCACTAGATCCAAAGGGCATCAGTAAAACCAACTACTGGCCTAGATAGCACCAGAACCTCTCAATGTGAAAAAAGGCACCGGGTCACTTAGAGAGTGGCCATGCACAAACCTCGTCCATGAATTTGTGTCATCTGCCCATATCACAGCAGAGAAGCAAAAGAAAGCACCACAATCTTCATCCAGAGACCAGAAATAGGCAGAAAAAAAGCAGAGCATGTGCAGCACTTGGCCCCTACCAGCATGCCGGTAGGCCTGTAATCAATATAGACTCATTTCCAGAGCAATGAGGAGACCAGAGGGAACTCCAGACTCAGTAACAGCACCCTCCTTACAGATTCCACCACACTGTGCAGTGTAAACACACCCCTGCACCACAGTCAAGGCAGATAATTAATCTTTAATCAAGTTTCATGTGCATGTTTAAAACACGTGCAAATGTTACGTGCTCATCTGTCCATATCTAGGCACGTACTTTGCGTGTACAAAAGGAGACTTCATAAATATGCTTTTTATTTCCTAAGAGCTGCACCACAGATTCCATAAAGCATTCATTTTATACAGTCTCAGGGTATTTGTCAAACAAGATAATACTATGAAGAGCCAGAAAGGGTTTGAAAAACCACTGGTAGAAAGAGATATGATTCATATTTCTAGTAGTGGATCAGTTGCAACAGAATCTGTTTTTCATCTTAACTTGGTACCAAAGCTACTGCGGCTGCTGATCACACAGAGATAATACTGTATTTTAGTATCCTTCTGAAATCCCCAGCATTTCAAAGGGAATTCTCATTCTCTTCAGAAAAAATCTCAGCAGCCCAACACCTTACACAAGTCACATACTGCAGCTTCCACTGCTCCAACTGCAGCAAGGACAACGTCCAGCCTACTGGATAACACAGTTCTTACCTTGCTGATTGCTCTGCTGCTGTCACCAAGCTCATTTTGGGTAAGTCAGGATTAGGACAAGGCAAAACCACCCAGCTGTGCAGCTGGATCAGAGCCCTGAGCTGCAGGTTAACCTGAGGGAAGGCGAGGAAGAGAGGACATTGGCTACACTGACAGCAGCATTTCTTTCCTGACCCCAGGATGCCTGCCATCAGTCACTCCACTGAGTGGCACAAGAGGCAGTTTCACTGCAGGTGGGTAATCCCAAACGGAGCAAAGAGGACTTCTCCACTTGGTGTTTTACACAAAGTTTATTTAGCTCTTACTTCTCAAAAAACGAGCCTATAGGTACATTAAGCCATATATGACAGATTGTTTCCATCCATCTGTATCCTTTCAGCCATTCCCTGAAGCTATGTAAGTATTTTTAAAAAGAGAAAGGAAAAACAAAACCTGTGTTGTGTGTTAAATCCTGCCTTCTGATTTTGGGAGCATTTCTCACTATAACAGGTAAAAGCAATACTGTGAAGAATATTTCATTCCTATTTACACAACATTTATGTAAGTCTCTGAAGTTCTAGATGTTTGCCAACTGAAGCATTTACAAATTGGTCAGAGAAGGTCCAAGTTCAGTTATCCTGGGAGAAGTCATGGTATATGGTTCCAGGCTTAACTGAGGAGGTGAAGGGCGTAACCACCAGGAGGAGCCCCAGAGTCGGGTGCCTCTTGGGTTAGACTTAGCCAGGCATATTGATTTCTGTTTCAAAAGAATTTAAAAGTAGTGAGTACAATTTTCAATGGACAGATATAAAATGGAACTATGTTCCATTTTTTGTTTTATATTAGACTATTTTCTCTGTCTTTTGGAAATTTGTATTCTCCCTTAAAAATAATATTTTGCGATTATGATGGTTGTAAAGACTGTTTCTAAATAACAACTGGAAAACTGTTGCCTTTCTGAGTCTGCTGATAGATCATGGATCATGAGCACCTCTGCTTCCATTCATTGCTTTCCTCAAGCAGAAAAGGTTACCAGATCTTCCTGTGCCACATCTGCAGAAGAGACCCTGGGGAGGAGCACAGCAGTAGGTTAGAATCATGCCAGTCTCAATCCACAAATTCTAGTGTAAGTCGGACCCAGACGAGACCATGTTAAAAGCTCCCCTTTCCTTTGGGGCGGGGGGAGGGAGAAGAGTGGCTGGTCAACACACACACAGTAATATTTTCAAGTCAAAGGAAAAAACATAGTAGAAATGGAAGTGGTCAGAGTTCCTAATTTTCAACTAGTAAGAAGCTGACAGGAGCATTAAGTATTACCTTGGCCCTGAGAAATACTCTTCCCAACCATTAGAACAAATCCTTCCAGCATTGCTACATGGGGTACGCAGAATTGAGGCTTCAGAGGTCATGCATCTCCCAATAGTTCTCCACGGATCTTTGAATCAACTGCGAATGCAGCAGGAACAGCATGCTAAAAAAAAAAAAAATCACTGCACTGACTTCAATACCTAAATAAGGCCTAGAAGCCCAGCTCTGAAAACCTTTGAACTAAATCATAGCAGTGAACTTCAGCCCACACCCAGCTGACTCCTGAACCACTGAAAAACTAGTCCAATTAGACCCCAGCTCAGCAGCAAGACAAGGCAGCTGTAAGAATGTATTAGCCTTTTGCTATCACATCCAAACCACCTGAAGTTGAAGTCACCAGCCCTTAAATCAGAAGCAGGAAGGCAGCGCTTCCAGTTTTCAGCAAGTCAGAGATGTTGCTAAAACTTCAGCCTTAAAACTAAAAAGTTCGGGCTTACCTGGGTGTCACCGTTGCTGAAGAGCACAAATTGCAAGGATAATACTATGTCACCTACAGGATTTCACAGGGTTTGATGCATCACTGGAAAAGTCTCAGTTCAAAAGATGGATTAACGGGTATTATCAGTGGAAGAACACAGCTACAGCACCAGCCTGCTCACATCTCAGACACAAGCCCGTGCGGCTTGTAAGCTGCCTTTCCACTTCAAGTTGGGATGTAACAGGGTGATGTTAAGAGTTTGTCCTTCTGCTGTTTGCCAGTTAAATAAGGACTCCCTTTGATTTTAAATTACTTAAAGTTCTTGATTAGACTAAGGCAACCTGATTAGAAATAGTTTTTATAAGCAACATCACGCCGACTTAAAGAATACAATAAATGCGAGAAATCATCTAGGTTTGGCTATTAAGAGACAATCTGCCTGCAGCAACATTTGCAAAGTACTTTATTTCTCCTCCTTTAGAACTGATGTAATCTTTCAAGAGCTGTAAGATTTAGAAAGCCACACAACATTGCAGTTGTTTTCCTATTAGAGTACCCCATGCAGAGAAAACCGGCAATTATCACCTTTGTGGAATGTGGTCTGCCTGTGTTACATTCGCTTTGACCTCCAGCGCAGGTGAAAAGATGTCACTTTCTGGAGAAGTCTGTGGCTATTGTGTCATCCAAATAGAAAATACTGCCCTGTGCCTTGCAGAAGGGTCCAGGAGCCTTTCAAAACATGCTGGTATAATGCAGAGGAATTCCTGCGTCCTCCCTCTTGCTGTGTCACTTTACAGCTGGCTTCGCAAAAGGTCTCGCAGGGTATTCCTCAGGCATTTTCCTAGCCCTGACAGGAGTATCGTAGTTACATTCAGTTCTTTAGTAACCTCTCTTCAAACCTACCAAAAATGAGGTACACGTATAGGTGCTGCAAAATCAGCCATGTTGTATCTAGTGATGACTCCAATTCAGCTTTGCAGTGCCCAAATCCTAACCCTTAAAGACAAAATGCCCACGACTTCAAAGAAACCAGGATTCACATCCAAAAACATGCAGAAAAAGTATATTAAGTGAAAAAATCTTAATACGTTTTTTCTTTGCTCAGCACCACAAATTAAACCAGCCCTAGCAGTTTCTGGTCCAACTCTGGCAAACCTTACTATTTGCACAAATAAGTGTCCTTCACAACACTCTCATATCAGTCAAATAATTGCAGTGAAGGCAGCGAATCTGTTAAAGCCCAGAAAGCCCAAGGTTGCAGGAGTACAGAGAAGGCCACCATCCAGCTCACCTTCATCTTCTCTGATGTCTGCAACAAGACAGATACACTGTGGAGCTTGGTGTCTGCGCTGGAAACGCCTCTGTAGGAAGGTTGATTAATTTAACAATATTTATATCATCAGTGGGTTATCTGCAATTCAATCAAAGAGCAATCAAGGTCTGTTTATTAGTGTATTTTTAAAAGGCGTTTAGAGCATAGGTTGGGCACTTATTGAATAAAACTAATAAATAAGATTACAAGAATCAAATCACTGCTCTTCGAAGACAGCACTTTCTGTGGCAAGGAGCGATTTACAATCATTACTGATTTGAAAAGGAATGAAAAGATGAAAGAAAAACATCAGCAGAAAAAGGGGCAGAGTAAGCCTTTTTTTTTTTTTTTTTAAAGAGGATTTGCTATCAGTGTATAAACATCACACAGGATCTCAGGATGGTATTATTTCTCATTGCAGATGTGTACCACAAGACTGGTCTCCTCAGTCCCCAAAACTGGTTCTAATATTTTTCTTGTTTGGATTGTAACTTGACCCGCACCTTCAATTCATGTTTTGTTCGTGTATACCTTTTATGCTGGATGACTTTACTTGTCTTCATCACCTCAGCAAGTCAGAAGGGAAACATTTTTAAAAGCTGTGGCATTACTCAAGCTGTGAGGTGGGTGACTCAAGAGGGGCAACATCTTAAAACATTCTGCACAGGGGCAAGTAAAAAGTCAATAAGGAAATACCATAGTTAGGCTCTTTTAACTTGCTGAAAGTGAGACAGCGGTTCATTTCCTGATCACTCATGTGGAAATGGTAAAAAACAATTAAGAGCAATGACTAATCACCAAATCAAAGCAAATATTAAATAAGCAAACTTGCTTTCTACCATCAAGTTCAGTCTGCAAATGAGCGATGGCATTCAAAAGTTTAGCCTTTAGACCAATTAAAAAGGGTACATTAAAAGAAAAAAAAAGACTCGGTTTATGGCTACGTCATGTTAGAACATCAGCAACAGGAGTTACGGGAGCTGCTGGAGCCACGTGGTCAAGACGGGAACAAAACACAAGGAATTGCTTTAAAGTCAGCAATAAATACTATACCAAAACAAAAAAGTAAGCGTACATGGGAAAGGCAAATTCTCCCCTTTGCTCATATCCTATCCCAATTACATTTCACTGCTGCTTCCAAGCTGGCCATATTGCGATGACAATAATTGGATGTGCAGTCCCGACCGGCCTGTGAAAGCTTTCGCTCTATTTCCTGTCCTCCACGCAGAGCTTGATTGGTTTTAGGGCTATCCAGGGGTGCATTAAAGCTGCAGATTAGGAAAATACATCGCCTCCTCTTTGGTAATGAGGTGTGCAGTCCATCTAGGAAGAGGGACCCAAGCTGCTCATGGGAAGCAGTTTGCCATAACACCAGGGAGGCACGTTGCTGGAGCAAATGAAATGAGCAGGACAAGCAATACCTAGATTCAGGAAGCTCTGTTAGATGCACCCCTCCTTTTTCCCTATGCCCATTTGTCCTGGTTTCAGCTGGAATAGAGTTAATTTTTTTTCTTAGTAGCTGGGATAGTGATGTGTTTTGGATTTAGTATGAGAATAACATTAATAACACACTGATATTTTAATTGTTGCTAAGTAGTGTTTACACTAGTCAAGGACTTTTCAGCTTCTCCTGCCCTGCCGGCGAGAAGCTGGGAAGGGACACAGCCGGGACAGCTGACCCAAACTGGCCAAAGGGATATTCCATCCCATATGACATCATGGTCAGTATATAAACTAGGGGAAAGCTGGCTGGGGGGACCGCTGCTCGGACACTGGCTGGGCATCGGTCGGCAGGTGGTGAGCAATTGCATTGTGCATCACTTATTTTGTATATTTTTATTATTATTATTTTCCCTTCCTTTTTGTCCTGTTAAACTACCTTTATCTCAACCCACGAATTTTACTTTTTTTTTTCCCCCCAATTCTCTCCCCCATCCTATGGCAGGGTGGCGGGGGACTGCATGAACGGCTGTGTGGTGTTTAGCTGCCTGCCGGGTTAAACCACAACACCATTTTAGTTCTTCTCTATTATATATTTTCAGATCTGCCTTAGAGCATCGGTATTCATCAGCCCTTGAGCTCACAGTTGAGCTGCACTCATCTCTGTTGAAAAGACGACCAATTCCACCCTGCTAAGGGCTTGCATGCACTTTGCGGGCCCAGCCTGCCTCAAAAGGGCTCCACTGAAACCCATCAGGAGCTCCCCCACCACTGTCTACTCTATCACAGTATCTTTAATCTGCTCCTCTCCTCAGCCCCCATGTGCTGCACATGTACTCCAGAGAGGAAATGAAAGCTTGGTCCACAAATGTCTTTAGGTTGTTGAGCTCAGAGTTTAGTCCAGTAACTTTTATGAAGGCTTTCTTTATCATATGGTTTAGCCCCTGAATGTTTTTTTGTAAGCACCATAGGAACATAATTTTGGGGGAATGAATGAGCACCACATTGATATAGAAAACAATGTCCTACTTGCCCTGTTGGTGGAGCCTGAACTCAAAATACCTACCTCTGAGCTTACCTGGATTCACAACTACATTTCCCTTTCCTTTTCTCCTTGGGTCCTGCTCCTCACCTCAGACAGGTCCTTACCAATCCCTTCTCCCTAACATAACCTAAAGATGAAGATTCAGTCCCCTGTTGCTGAGCATGATCTGGCCCTAAATTCATTTCGCCACAGCTAACTCCATGATTTTGAAATTCCAAACAGCAACTGCTGCACTACACCTTCTCAACACACTGCCTTTGGTGAATCTGTTTACTGAATGCTGTCCGCTTCCTTCACTGATAACGTCATACTTACCGCTAAGATGAAAGAATGAATATGGTCCTTGATTTTTAAAGAAAACTGTCATTGAATTTGCAATTCCTGTCTGCAGAGCATCAATCTTTTAAAACAATGTATGAAGGACCCACATAGTAGCTTGGTGTCAGACAGGAAAACAGTAGTGGTTCTTGCAAGCAAATCCTGTGGGTAGAAGACAAAAACTAGACTGATTAGGATGGAATCTCTTTTCCCAGATTTGCAAAGTACTTTTGCTAGAGAGAACCTTGGCAAAGAGTAGCATCATACACTGGACTACATTCAGCCCTGATATAAGTTCATTGAATTTATTGAGGGATGAGTGTAGTCTATTAGATGTTAAATTCTCAGAACATAATTTGAAAATAGAAATCACATGATTAAAACTTCAGAGGGTTAAGATGAGGCAGAGGAGAGCAAAGCTAGGAAAGAAACCGGAACAAGTCACAATGCAAAGAAAAGCTCATTACAATTGTTTCCAGGCATTGTAAGTCTCCTGCAACTGCTGCTCAAGAAGCCAACCATCTGGTTGTCTTTATACTGACCCAAAATATGTATTTGCTGGGCCATTTGTATCGTCAGCTAACTCAAGACAAGGACACTAGGACACCTGGGGACCGCAGTGTTGAGACAACACTGGGAAGGGAAACATCAGCTTCAGGGGCAATAAGCCTTAAAAAAAAACAGAGCTACCAGGGTGGCCAGGAGGATAAGGCAATGAGAAGAAACACACGGACTGCTCGCAATTTGCAAAACACACGAACCCCTCCCAGTAATCCCATTTCCTCCCATTGTTTAGAAGAACTTCTAGCAGGAGGGCAAGATCTGAAAGAAAAAGAGCAGCACAGCAAACCTCTGCTATATGGGTGAGATGGGCTGGTGCATGAGTGCTGCATTGTGAAACTGGGGGAGGCAAAAAGATTCTAGGATTTGCAAGTGTACATGGGCTGGAAATTAAGCCACTGCAGCTGCACTCTGACTCAGCACCACCATCACAGTTGGTTTCTAATTCCAAAGTGTTCATAAAATGCCATTGCTGCAACCAGGCCCTCTCATGGACACTCTAAGGAAAGACTCCTCAACATGATGGAGTCTTGTACAAAGCTGCAATACCTTAACTGAGTAACAGATCTTCCAATGACATATAAACCAGGCATTTTTCTTTTACACACTCTCAGAGGTGTTACTTACCTTTAATTACATTAAAATAAAGTCCTATCAATTAAAAATAACAAGTCCCACTAACCTTTCCTATGAAAGGACCTTGGCTGAACTTATGTCACAGACTACTCTTACAATATGTTGGGCTACAACCAGTCTTCTGCAACATCTAGCCCCTCTAGATAAGATACACCTAGAAAAATGCAGCAGAAAGCCCAGCTAAGATGGAGATCAGCATCAAGACAGATCATGGCCATTTATGCAGGACTATGATAGAATCGAGACCAATATGAAATCACTGGATCAGACTGAAAGTTGCAGGTGGTGTTCACCTGGGGTCCCAAAACGCATAAGGGAGAATGAAGAGTAGTGGAAAGCTAACACGTAGCCACACTGAAATCAACGGGAGCTTCTGCCACTGGTTTGGTCATACACAATATTTATCAAGCCAACAGAGGTTCTTCAGAAGTGTCTTTTCCTAAGTTCCAAACCAGAGAGGAAAGTGTGTTGGAAAGGTATGGACTGATGTAACGGACTGTTCTTCAAAATACCTACTATGGAGTATTGAAAGCAAACTTACTTCTTGGCTTTAACACTTTTATTGAACTTTCTAGATCAGAAAATAATTTCCCATTACAATTTATCAGTTCCAAATCAGACTGGGGTTGCCAAAGAGCATATTTTCAAGCATACCTCTCATTGGTATTATTTCCCATAGAACCTAGTTTTGGCTCAAATATTCCAACAATGCATGCTCATGAGGCTTGCATTGGTATTCCATCGCACATAGGCCAGAGCAGCTTTGGAGACCATAAAACATCTGAGAACCATACAGCAAGACTACTGTAAGAATGAAGCTATACCCCACACCTCAGAAGATGGGATTCATCACAGGGAGTGTTCTCCCACATCAAAATCAACCCTTGCCCCTTCTCTGAACTGCTGATCAATGCCCTCTGGATGCAGCAGTTCCACTGCTGAAAAAGTACTAAGAACAGCACATAATGTGCTGGTGGACACCAGGTTGCACATGAGCAGCAATGCACCCTTGTGACAGAGGCCCATGGCCTCCTGGGCTCGATGAGGAAGAGCCTTTCCAGCAGGCAGTCCTTCCCCTCTGATCAGCAATGGTGAGGCCACATTTGGGGTGCTAGGTCCAGCTTTGGGCTGCCCAGAAGGCACTTAAGGGAGCATCTGACATACAAGAAGCTGAGAGAGGTGGGATTGTTCAACCTGGAGAAGAGAAGGCTCAGGGCAGGGGTCTTATCCATGTGTATAAATGGATGGGGGGAGTAAAGACAACAGAGACAGACTCCTCTCAGTGGTGTCCAGTGAAAGAAAGAGAGGCTGGACTCAGTTGGACCCGATCTTAAAGGTCTTTTCCAACCTAAATGATTCTATGATTCTATAACAGGCACAAACAAATACAGGAAATTTCATTTAAATGTAAGAAACTTTTAGGTAAGGGTGACTGAACACTGGAACAGAATATCTAGCGAAGTAGAGTCTCCTTCCTTGGAGATATTCAAAACCCATTTGTACGTGGCCCTGAGCAACATGCTCCAATTTACCCTCCTTCGAGCAGGGGGGTTGAACTAGATGATCTCCAGAGGTCCCTTCCAATATCAAATATTCTGTGATTTTAATGTGCTTCTTGAATACAATTTCAGTTGCAAGACTGAAAAAAGCCCCAAAATTCAAGCTTAGCTATAGAAAAAAAAATGCAGTTCACCATCCTTTACTCACAATATTTTTTTTTTTTGGAACATCATGCATTTTACTGCACGCTTGGGAAGTTTTCTGGAACAGCAACAAAAGCTGTCCTTCCAAGCACATGATTATAAAGCCAGATATTAACCCAAATGCTTCCTACTGGAAAACTTATTGCCAATGAGAGTGAGGCAGATGAGACTGGGGAATCAAATTCTTCTAAACTTTGGGATGAAACTTTCTGAGTTTAGATTTGCATCCACTTTCTGGAGCTCGAACATAGTTTAGCTACTGATTCCAAGGGACAGTTTTCTGAATATTCATCATTCAGCTAAATTCACACCAGGAACCAGCAGTAATAATGCAGAAAATGAGACTCCCATCTTGAAGCGGCAGCTTATTTCATACCTACTGCTATTGTAAAAAATGCTGACAGTCTGGTCTTTAAAATGAGGGAAAAGATGGTACTAGTCCAAACTTATTATGGGACCAGCTTCCAAGATGTGAGCTTGGCCAAGGGCAGGAGGTCGACCACTCTACCAAAAAGGAAAAAAAAAGCAAAAAGAAAAAAGAAAAAACGCAACAACTCACAACTCTGAAAAAGAAAGGGATAGCGGTGGGCCTTTGTACAAACATAAATACTATTCCTGAGCTTCAGAAGACTGTTTTTTCTTATGGTTGGTTGAGTGGTTTTCAGTTTAAAACCAAACTGACTTTTTTTTTTTAGATTGTCAGTGTTCTTTCACACACAGTGTTCTTTCCAACTTTCAGACGTTTTGCACAAGGATAACCTCAGCCTTTTCCCCATGTCTCACCTGGCTTACCCCTAAGTGACAAGTCAATCTCTGTTCCTTCCAAATAGGATTTAGGGCCTTTGGAACTGCTTAGCTATGAAAAAAATTCCCTTTCTGGGAGCCACCTTCCAGCATGACCTCTATCCTTTTCATCAGCTGGATGGCTGGAGAACCAGCAAGAAATGCCATTCAAATGAGGTGAGAAGTTAAATTACACAAACCCGCTTTTTTTCTTCCTAGTGATAAAACTTAAATTTCCTTTTATTTTCGGATATGAAAGTGGACTGATGTGCACCATAAGGAGATTCTGTAAAAAGAGGTTTTACAAAGCATGATATTTTTCTAATTGTTGTAGATTAATGTTTATTCCTTCAGGACTTGCTCTCTGACCTGAAGGAGCACATCAAACCATTTTCTTTTTTGCATTTAAAAGCAGAATTTTACTTCAAAATTAAACTTTGTGCTAAAAAATAAAATATAATATTCTTTATGAAATTACTTTTAAAAATTTTTTGAAACACTGAAAATGTTTCCCAAAAGTTTTAGTTTTTTCCCCAAGGAATATTGCACACAGTTACTGAAAAACAGTTTTTCAGTAAAAAAGTCTAAAAATTATAATACTTAATTAATAACACAATGGAAATTTTGTGTTAAATGTAGGAAAAAGATTCTTTTCTCATCCTATAAAATGGGGAGGAATCTCCCCCCCGCCCCAAAGTCCTATCATCTTTTTAAGCCAGTCCTAGGTGACCAGGGAAAACACAGATCCTGGTTTTTTACAAAAGACAATGGGCTCTTCTTGTTAAAGCAGTCACTGAAAACAGCTCCTCTTTTACTTTAAAAAAAACCCCCACACCCCAAAAAACCCAAACCAACCACACACAAGAAAACCCCCACCACATCTCAGATACCTATCTCAGACATCAAAACTGCTGTGAATAAAGTAACAGTTGTATTGCAGAGAGATATGGCTAAGGAAAATGAGTCAAATTGGTTGCTTGACTTCAGCCAAGTTAGAGGACCTCTTAATAAACTGAGATCAATGTTTACTTTCTCCCTTTCTGCCTCCTCTCCTTTTGAGAAACAGAGACTTTTCATTCATATCATCATGGTGGCACAAAAGGCCAGAGAACACTATATGGGAAATAATATAGTAAAATTTTGGATGATGTCACTACACAGAGAAATTTTTATCTAGAAAAGTGAATGAGGAATTTCAGCAACAGCCCATGCCTCACCTCAATGTATTTAAAAAATACTTGCATAATTTTAAGCACATTTTGAAGAACACTTATTACAAAGAAGAAAATTGTACAGAAGTGTATATGTAGAGATAAGTTTATTTCAAAAGATTGAGACATAACAAAAGCTGTTTTAACAAGTAAGCCAGATACTTAAAGACAGCCCCATCTTCAGCTGGTTCCAGCCAGCTCCATAACTTCTCCCAGTATATGGCAGCTGTGGACCTGACCCAGGTTCCCATTAACTCGTTGAGTTTTATTTTATGAGTTTTATTCTTTTGTTAAAGTCAGGGTGCAAGAACATGCTTAAATAACTGAGAGATCTGTAGGAAACATGGAAAGACATATTTCAGTGTACTAAAAGCATGTAATGGTCAATGTTTTAATGAATCAATTATATTACAAAATGGACTTCTGTTTTGTTTTACATTTCCTTCCCTTGTAAATGGTATGCCAACTTCAATACTTCACTCAATAAATGACTACTAAATGAGTGCAAAGTTACAGGCATGTTGGTCTCTATGACAGGCCGTACATAATCACCATAGAAATATATAATTACACCTGTCAACCTCATCTCAAGCAATTGATTCAATAACTAACAATGTCAGTAGCAGGCTAAGCTTAGAGGTCTCACTGTGTGAAAATACTCATACATGGCTAAACATCTTGGTATTTTAATTGCCTGTCATACTGCCAAGGTTCCTATATTGTACCTATCTCCACAGCAACAGGCTGGAATGAGTAAAGCACATTTAATAACTGAAAAAAGTGAATTTATAAGCTTGCAGTTATTTTATGGCTCTTACAGACACTGCAGAGTATTCTGAAGACAGCTGGAGATGTAGTTGTATTTGAGGAGAACAGGGTTTTTTTCTTCTCTGGGTGGATTGTGTGCATGTGCAAACTATGAAATAAAACTCATCATAAATCTGAAAATTGTTTCTAATTACAGCTACTGGAGAGGTCAGCTCATGCCTGGAAGCGTACACATGTCCAACTTGACAGGACATTTAATCTCAACACACCAGGAATGGCTGTGTAAAAACAGCTTCTTAAAGGCTCCTAAGGATTTAATCATGACATGTTTGTTAATAATAATTATCAATATGATTCCATCTGATATTCTAAATTACTTGTAAGCTACGCTGCACTGAAAGGCTCTAATGTGCCCAAACACTAACCTCACTGAACTCAGTGGCCAGACTCCCAGCGCCCTTAGCAGCAGTAGCATTTACGTCTACCATCTAGCAGTCTGTGCTAATTGCACATGAAGACGACAAGGGCAAAGTCTTTGTGGCCTGAACTTTTAACAGTGACAAAGTAAAACCAAACAGGCTGGGTCAGGGAGAGGTACCAAGCAGAGATCCACCAGGCGACGAAAGGCCAACAGACGCTGGGAGCTGATGGGAAAGAGAATGAACTCTTCCCCAGGAAATAGACAGAAGCCAACAAAATATCTGGCTGGTAAAAAAAATAACGTGGAAAATGAGGAGGTAAACAGATGGAAGAACTGCTCCACACAAGTTAGCAATGAGTAATTCTGGAGGCTTCCACAATTCAGGACTTAAAACCAACACTGCAACATAAATTCTGTTCACATTTTCCCTAGCACAGAGAAGCCTCCACCTGTATGAAATTTCTATGTGAAAAGTTAAATTGCTTTCAAACAATTCATAAGCTCAAATACTAATGAACAAAAGTAAACAGCATCATTGAAGAAATCCTTCTACTCACCAGCACAGTAACAAAACATGAGTAGGTGAGAATGCACAGATGTTTAGTTGAAATAAAGTAACATACCTCTACCACCTTACTTGCTCTGCAGACTTGTCAGGCTATGATCTTTCTCTCTGGTGACTGTTCTCTGGGCCCTTCAATCCTCCTCTGTGTTTTGGCTGAGTTTGCCTTTATTTCTTAGACTCATCCAATATCACCATGAACCAAAATCCTTAAACATAAGAGAAAAGGTGCAATTCCAAAGTCATCACAGAAAAAAGAAAACGCAGTGACAATTTTCACCTACAAACAATGGTTACCAAGTACTTTGCAGTCAAACACTCAAAAGGAGCATACCATGGCAGAAAGATGAGCCACAACATCCGTGCTTATTGCTGCATGATTTGATATTGAATGAACACAGGAAGGGGATGGAGGGCAGATGTTAAAGCCTATGAATACAGAACACAGGAAAGTAAGAAAATAAAAAACACTTTATCTTCTTGCTTTAATTTACTGTAAATAAAACATGTCAGAACTTAGAAAACAGCTAAGTGGCAAACACCATTTTTATAAGGTGGTTATCATCATCAACCTCATGGAACTTATCTCCAAAGACAGGATTTTACAGAACAAAAGAGAAATAAAAGTCTCCTGCAAAGCCTAGCAGAGCCTCTTGTTTCTCAACTTAGGTCTGAAAAGCAGAATAAGCATGGTAGTGCCAGGTAAACAAGCTTTCCTGTTGAAAACTGGAGCAGCAGAGAGTTTGTTTATAGCAACATTCAATGGCCAGGTCGAAGGGGGATTTCTCACATGAATCTTAAAGCTCTGAAGCATTTTTAGACCTTCTGGAAGGAGATCACTTCTAAACAAGCCTGTATCAGAACTGCCATGAGCACAGCAGGACCGATAAATGCACCCTGACCTCACCAATTGCTCTATCCCACATAGAGGCAAACAGGTCAGTTGGGAGCAAGGAAAAAGCTAGCAGGATGCACAGGAGGTATACGGGATCCAGAGCACACCGGGACAGATGTCCTTCTGTGGGCAGACATTTACCTGGCCAAGCACTCGTCCCAGCTGACTCCCAGGCTGAGCAAAAGACCCACTTGCTGAGAGCCAAGACACAGTACTGCCACTATCCAGTCTGCTGAGAGATGACACAGTCACTGTATCCTGCTTCCCAACACAGCCAAGTACTTCCCTACACGCAGGACAGACTTCTCACTGAAATAACTGCAACCAACTTGCTTCCACTGTCTTTGTGGGAAATAACACTCAAGTGAGGAAAAAAAAAAACCAAAACACAACTACCGGTGGTACCTGTGCATACATAAAGAGAGAAGACTCAGATTTTCAGCCAGCATAAATCAGCATCACCATGTTGAAGCAAACAGCACTATGCTGATTTTCACTGTTGGGGAGTAAGCCTATAAACAAATACACAACTCATTAAGTAGTTACACGTTTGCCTCCCTGATTTTCAGGGTAGGTACAGTTGCCATCACACACTGGCCAAGCATTCTTGGAGCTGCTCCAGAACATCAGTCTAGCATGCTTTCACACCTGTCCTTGGAGAGCTCAGCTGGCCAGAAGACTTCCCAAAGGATGTATTTTCTATATCCTTTCAAAGCAGAGAAGCCAGAATAAGTCTCAGCTCAAAGAATTTTACAGGGTCTTTTATACTCATAGTACTTAAAGAACAAGAAGGGTATCACAGCTCTAAGTGGTTCATAATATAGATGATCCACAAAATTACATTCAAAGTGCCTTACATCCACATAGAGCTACTATCTTCTCTGCCCATTTAACCCAACAAAACCCCAAAGCAGGGACACTTCATAAAACCTTTATGGTTTTTCATATTGCCATTTGCAAGAAAAGGTCTGCAAATTTGGAAGAACTACTTTTTCTATCAACTTAGTTTATTTTTATTTTTGCTAATTAGGCTTATTTTTCCCTTGCAGCCAAAATAAAGTAAAAGGAAAAGATATTGTTTCTTTCTAAACAATGAAAATGTCAAACTACTAAAGCTCAAAATAATGATTATTAGAATCCCTTTCAAGCGAAACATTTTTTCCAAAGATAATTATACATTTTAAACACTGTTCACGGAACAGTTTAAGCTCCTAAGTGAACAGCTGAATGAAGCAAAACCCAGAGCTCCCCCCTGAATAGAAAGCACTGCTGAAGTGCATGCGGGACTAGAGCAGGAGTTCAGGATAGGGTACTGCTTGCCACATCCTCAGCGGGGTAAATCAGAAAGGCTGTCTGATTGCCAGGAGCACAAAGCCAGGTTACACCAGCCAAGGATCAGCCCCAATATCTGCAGCTGAATTTTCAAACCACAGACAAGGCCTAATTCAACTCCCATTAAAGTCAATAAAAGCCTCCCATTGATTACAGTAGCAGTTGGATCAGGGCCATCCTGATGTTTACTAGAAGCCAGATACAAGGTCTGATTACTTTTGTACTGTTACACATCAGATCCTTATTCACTCCATTATTTATGGGGCTTGCAAACAAGCAAGAAATTCTGATCACACAGTCATACAGACCTCCATTTGCATCCTTGATTGGCATGATGAGAGCTGCAGAGAAGGGTTTGAATATGTATTACACAGAGCGGTAGTGCACAAAAACCTGCAGGACGCAGTAAAGCAATCAGGCAGCATAAAGAAATTGAAATGGAATTCCTTGGAGAAAGGGATCATTAAGTGCTTAACAAGCATCACTCCGTTATATCTGTTTTAGTGATGTTAGCATAATTTTAATTGTTACCATCCAATCTGTTGTGATAGCTTTAGAGTTATCAAGATGCTAAATATTTTATGGTGACATTTGAACAATCAGAAAGATTAGCCGCAAAGCCCGCTACTCAGTAGCCCAATGCCTGTGAATAGACCAAAAGAGGGATCTATTTTCTGTGTGGAACAAAGACAAGACAGAAAGATCAACACACTTTAATATTAAACAGAGGTAATTACATAGGCAGCTAACTAATAACTCAAACATCCCGTATTTTATTATGCATTTCCAACCAGCCAATTAAATTATACAATATTCTGAATGTGCCTGGCATATCCTACTCCATGGTATGTAATTTAGCCAAGTTTTACGTCTGGTATAGATGCTTCTTACTAAAATTTATATTGAGCCAAGGAAAGCACGCAACATAGGGGGTCCTACTTTGTGCTAAGTTGACAAAAAAGCATAGTTGTTTCTCCTAAGAAGTCTCAAAGTCCTAGAGTCCTGTATAATGCTAATGGATTGCCAGATGCTGCTCCAGTCTCTTTTAAGGTGCTGACTTGAATGACATGCTTGGCAATTTTAGGCTTCAGTATCACACCTACTAAGTAGGTCATGGACCTGTGTTCATGAAAGAACAATATGCACAGTTCCAACCTGCATGCAGGCATTTTTCAGATCTAGGCTTCATTAAACCAGTGGATCATAGGCACAAAATATAACTGAGGATCTGAGCTACACAGGCTTAAATGGGCTCATTCACTTGCTTTAAAATGACACACCTGCCAGAAATGTTTGCTGAATCAGGGCCATAAAGGTTATTTGCAAGTGATCCATAATTAAATGCAAACTAGTGTTCCCAGCAGAACAGTAGCAAGTAATAATAATAATAAAGCTAAACGTTATCCAGAACATCAGAGGCAAAGGACATAATTATTGCCGCATGAAATATGGCAACGCTAGGGTTTAATATGCTTGTAAGAAAAGCTTGCAAAAGCTTTGGTAACACAGGGCTGAGACTTCCATCTGGACAAGGAAGGATCCAGGCTGAGATTTGACACGTTTTCAACTCCTTTGGAAAAACTCAGAACCTAGCAGCATATACTGCCCTTCAATCAAATGATACTACTATCTAAAAAATCTTCATCTTAATAGCTCACCTCTCTGATGAGAATATGAACCTTTTTTAGTTATTACAACTCACGCTCATAAATGGACATTCAGAAATAATATATCTCAGGAAAAACAGTATTCTTTACCTGGGAGGAGAAAGAAAAAGCTTCAGGTGTTTGGATTAATCTGATTAGTTAGGACATTGCAAGGCTCAGGCTGGCAGGGCTTCAAAGGGCCCTGCTAATTCAGGGTCACGCTAAGATACCAGAGGATCTGGGTTGCTTAAGCTCATCAAGGTCAGGCACTGGCCTTTGTTGCCAGTGTCACCTAAAGACCTACAGACTCTTCTGCATGGGCTTTCAAAGGCAGCGGCGATGCACAGCTAAAGAGGACACACTCCAAGTCTGGTCATTCAGCATCAGCTTTGCTTCTGATACCGGAAGCTCAGAAGCTGCCAGCTCAGCACTCATCAGGGAAGACACTTTCCAGCTGATGCGCAGTGTTTTCAGTGCATGTTTCCTGCTAACTTGAAAACAGGAATCACAAAAGGTCCTGTTGAACTATGAATGAGACAAGGGCAAAGGTTCAGGGATAGCTGTTGGTCTGCACATTCCCCATGACTCTTAAAGGGAAATCTCTTCCATTTAGCAATTGTAGACGCTACTGTCCTTCCTTCAGATGGAGCCCCCAGAATGACATCAAGGTACTCTACTGTGGTAATAAAGCTTGCTCCATAGATGTTACTGTGCCTCTCTACTGGTGGTGGGACCTCTGAGAAAAGACACTATCTAATGCTAAGATTCTTGTGTTTTGGTTTTTTTTTTTTCCAAGCTCAGGCAGTGATGTTTCTTTCTTTTCCAGTCAAAGTTCTGATTCCTGCCGCCAAAGGGAACAGGGCAGTATGCTGAGTTAGTCCATAAAAAATTAATCTGTGAGACAACATTGTTTTCCAGCTCACTGTGGATATATTCAGGAAATTTATGGTAAGAGTTTTCAGGCAATTTTGCAGTCATTGACACTGGACACTAGACCAATCCCAAAACATCGGTCAGTGCCTGACTTACAGGGCTTGGTGACAGGAGTGGCTGCTAGCCACTTCCTCTGGTATCTTGAAAACAAATGGCACCAGTTTAAATGTGTTACTTCTGAATAATTCGATTCAAAAGGGTAGCACAGCTTCATAAGCAAACAAAGCTTTAGAACAATTAATAATTAAGGATATTTTAAAAACTATGCTGAGAGAATAGGAGAGGACTCCACTCTGACCATCTAGGGAGAAAATGAACTAGTAATTGGGCATCTTCCTTGATGCACCTAAAACAGTTCTGTGTTGCACCCCTGCCAGTGAGCTAGAAGCACCAGTAGCCCTGACACTGCATGGCACCTCCTCCAATATTTTTGTGCATGTTTGATATAAAGAAGAAAACTTTCCAAAGGCAGAAACACAATAATCCAGTGGCACATGAGGTAAGGGGGCTAAAGACGAAGCATTTGGGAGGCCACACATAAAAGGAAAGCCCAGAGTTCTCAGAAGAGGCATTTGTGCTCAGCTCCTGCAAATCCCATCCAAAAAGCCTACAGACAGCGCAGCCTACAAAGAAAAGAAATGTAGGGGGAGACCATAACACTAGTATTATCTCAGTGACTCTCACAGCAAGCTCTGACTGTGCTGAACACTCGTGTGGCGTCTGCCTGACCTTCTTCCTGACATACCACTGGAGATGGCAAGGAGAACCCACGGGCCGTGCAAAAGACCGTGCTGCCACACCAGGATAAGGCATACAGTATTTGCTGTCTGCATCAGCAGGAACAACCCAGGACCCAAAGCTGCTTCCTGGATGTCTGGGTAATTTAAAAGCTTTTTCTTGAATCACATTTCTTATAACAATTTTGCAGCTACTCCAAATCACAAACACTTCAGCCAAGTCTCAAGAGTGCCATTCAAAAAATGAAACCTCTTTAATCTTTTCAGTAGGAAAATCAACTTAAGTGGATAACTATTCTTCGTCATTTGAGCTGAAACTGGTAAATACTTGTATCATAAGAAAGCTTCAGAGCAAAGATATTAGCTAGAAAGAATAAAACCCAAAGAATTAAATTCTCCAGCCTCGATGTTAAAAGTCTGCAACATTTAAAAGATTAAATAAGGATTTTATATATTGTTTTTAGCTAAAGAAAAACAGCATTGTCCCTATTAGACACTTCAATTTACTTGAAATAATTGTGCCTCAGTAGTTTACAAAGGAGTGATTACATACAATGTGACAATTGTATTACTTATCACCCTTGACATCACTTCAGTGAGGGTCACTCTAGTTAAATATTTCATTTGTTATAATGTCCACCTTCATCAAGCTATTTTTGAAGCAATCTGAAAATCTTAAAACATTTGTTTCTTTGTCTTGCAAAAAAAAGAGGGCCCTGTTCATTTGTTCCCTTTAATACCTAGCAAATTGCTGTAGCAATTCACAAAACCCTTAAAAGAAGAGGGCATGCAAGAGAAATTCAAAGTAATTCATTGAAAACATCCTTTTCTCACTTTTTTAGTCCTTTCCGCTGTTAAACACTCTGCCTAAGTCCAGTCTCTGTCAGAGAGGCAAAGACACTTTATTAAACAGTATCCTCATAAATATTCTGTGTTCGAATGAACAAGACGAAGGATACTTGACATTTAAATGCTTCTTACAATTTCATTTATAAAGCAATTCTGATATCAAAGCATGCCTCCATAGTTACACATGAGAAAAATTACAGCCTTCTTATATTCCTCCATATATGTCTTACACAGCAGAGACACATCACCATTTTCTTATATCCATAATGAACCACATTCTATTTGTTGAATCGTAACCACCAGTGTAATGTCACTGAAAAGTACACAGCACTAAGCTTTGGTATCTACAACTTACCTATAAATCTTCACCATAGAAGTAGGTTTATGTCCTGTTCAGACTATCGAGAGCTATAAATTATGACTTATTTTATGGAGCACTGGGGAGTGCAGGAACTACTACAACGGTGTAACCCAATATCAACAATAGTAATACCTCTTTCTCAGCTGGACTATTATGCATAAGATTATTTAGGGGCTTAAAGGTATTGTGATTAAGTGTATTTGCTCTTGTTGTGGTCCTGACTAATTTCTACTTCATCAGCCATGGAGGAGAGACTATGACTTCCCAAGAAGAATTCTCCCTCCATATGCGAAATGGATAAAGTCACATTTTCTTCCTCCTGATGTTTCTCCATAATAAAGTACATGGGTTACGATAAATTTGTTTAAAGCCTAACACCAAGCAAAGACGACATTTTCCTATGCCTGGTACCTATCATCACCAACTCTTCTGAATATTTCTGGTTCCTGCTTTTCTATGATGAGACCTTAGATAGGAAGTATATGACATTCCTGGAAATTCAAGAGACTGAGTTGGGAATAGGAGTTCTCCTCATTGGGTTGACAAACCCAAGGCACTTTAGAGCAGTGGCAGGATTGCTTTTTAAATTTTTATGATGATTTCAGCTTGCACTGAAAGCCCAGTCCAGGCTGAGGCTTTCTCTAAATAATACCACCTGCTAACTGAAGTCAAAGATAGGCTACCTTCTCTTCATACTCATTTTGATCTGCATTACTACCTACAGAAGCAGAGGAGGGAGGGAAGCCCATATGGTTCACCACCCTGCAGAGAAGGCATCTCCAAACCAGCAGAGCAGGTATGTTTCCAGCTCAAAAGCAAGAACTCCAAAGCAATATAGCAGCTTTCCACCAAGTTGCAACCAAAGGTTTGTGTCTGTATCAGAGCCCGATACAGATTCCTACAAAACCTGAATTCTCATTAGCACTCCCATTACTTTTTCTGCACATTGGGGAAAAGCCTATTAAGTATTTTGCGACTTAAGGATAAAAAGAATAATTTTAAAAAATGCACTGCATTAGTATTTATTAGTCACTATTATTAATAGCACTATGTATCTTCATACGGTAAATATTACTTCCTGCTTCTCACATCAGTATGAAATGAGCCACAGCATGGAAATGTCATTGTGCAGATCTCAGCACAGGCAGGCTGACCTCAGTTCTCAAGAATTAATGCACAGCTTTAAAGCAAGTCACACCAGAAGCATATATTACTTTCTGGGTTTCTCTGTAAAATAACCTATCCCTCTTTGAGACATGGTTTAAAGACAGAGCCCACAGGACATAAATCACAGCTGCTAAAAATACAAACCCCTTTAGGACATCACTCCTTAATGGCAGCAGAAATCTTCACAGGAAAAGACACCTGCCCCAGTGACAGAGAATAATCACCTTCTCAAAAGCACGTGTTGGATGCCTGCTGGAGTTAGCAAGTTCAGAGTGCCAAGTTTTCCCTTGGAGGAGAAGACAAGTTATAAAATGCAAACCAAAAATCCATATTTCCTCTCAAAAAAAATGTAACTACTTTTCAAAAGGGTGAAGTGCATTATAAAAAAGGTGTAACTGCACTAAGGTCTCACATACAACTCCCTGGAAAGGGTCTCCCCATTCTTGCACCCCAACTACCAATGCAATCAAATCAGTGCCGTTAGAATCAGCTGCCTAAGCCACTCTCACTTACTTGCTTTACTTCCCTAAGCTACTGGTAAGAGACAGATTCAGACAGTTAATTGTAAGTAAGAGGTCTTTCTCCAAGTTTCTTCTGATGATGCGCCAGCTCATCAGGTTTTTGCAGCAATACTGATTGCAGTATCAATGATTTTGATCTAATGCTGATTTTCTTTCCCCTTCTACCAAAATAACAGTGCCATATTACTTAGGCCATTTCCTTTGGTCAACATGATTTCCCAGCTGCCATGGGAAACGTTAAAATGTTGATACACAGTTTCATCCCAAATTTGAATAAAATGTCTAGTATTTATCCTATTTTTAAAATTGGAGAACTTTATCAGGCTTCAAGCTTTTGATGAGCTTAAAACATGTTGCTTCAAAGTTTTCCTTTCCTCATCCTATTCATGTTCTACTGAACATTAGAACAATTTTACAGAGTATAATCCATGTGCATCCACAGGATACAGAAACATTCAGCAGAAAGAGCACAGTTTGAAAAAATCCCCACAGATTTTGTCAAACCAACATTATCTTACTACAAAGTTATTTTACCACAAAACACCTGACACATTTTGCTGATAATACCAAAACCACAAAAAAGAGCCTTCTCAGATATAAGACTGGGACAACACACAACTCAAACCAGACAGCAGATTTGTTACCAGCTTTCTCCTCCCCTTCAAACTGACTTGTGTTACACAGGGCTCAGCTCTGCAGAGGCTACAGCATATATTCACCTTCGAGTCACAGCACACTAACCCTCCAGCAGAAAGCTGCTGTTGATATCTTCTAAATACCTGAGCAAAATGCATTTTGGGCTAAAAGCAGAGGGTTTTTTCTCTGATCTAAATGCACTGATATGCTGCCTTTCTGCTGTCTACTGACCTCTTCTTCATCACTCTCCTAGAACAAGCGCTCAGTGTGCCAGACTCTCAGCTGGTGGGTGCCAGCAGAACTCCCCTAACTTCATGGGGATGCAGCCGACTTTGGGGATTTAGTCCACGATGCAGAGTACTGCCAGTTCAGAATGAAACCTCCTCCCAGGCTCTAGCAGAGGGTTCTGATACTTTATGCCCATGTGCCAAGGTTGATTTTCTTAAGTTTATGAAGCAATTAATGGCTTTTAAGATTGTCCCCCCCTCCCCCCAACTTTATTGGAAAGGCCTTAAAATCCAAAATAATGATCCAATTTGTGAAGAAGAAAAAAATCTCCATGGTCCAGAAAAAAAGGGAATCTCAGTTTGATATGAAGCCATGAGTAAGGCCGGCCCACTGCAGAAGCTCATAATAAGTGAAGCCTAACAGCTCTGATCGTGAAAGGTATAAAGCTGAAAGGGGAAGCTATTCATAATGCCTAGCTTGGACCATGAAATGACATTCCTTGCCCTACTGATTTTCCCACCCATTTGGCAAATGCTGTCCTTACTGCATTATCACATATTCATAGGTACAGCAAAATTGTATTTGTCATATGTTTTTGGTGGGTTTGTCTGGTGTTTTTCTGTTTCTGCATTTTTGCAATTAAATTTCTTGATATCAAAAGTCATTGCCACACAAAGTGCAGCAGAGGTAACAAAGTTAGCCCACAACAACTGCAGTAAAGCAAAACAAAGAAAAAAAAGGAACATTGTATTTCAATTTCACAGCTGAAAGTGAAAAAGATGTTGAGAAAGCTTAGGAAAATATAAATAAAGATAAGAACAGTCATCCAAAAATCTGCGTCTCAGAGGAAATACCCTGAAGACATTATTAAAATATTCTGGATAATAGGCAACCATCAGGTTTTACCCAAGAGCAGCACTAATCCTGGCACATCTCCTGCCTTCAGCCATCTCAGAGGACATTCCCCCTGTGCACAGAGCCAGTACGTACACAAAACTTCCTTTGGAAACGGTAGCCAGGACCCAGAAGCAGTGAAATTATCTTGTCAGCAGAGCTCCCCCACTTGGGTGCAATATCACGCTGACAAAGCACTCATGCTCCAGAATCTCACTCTTGTCTGATTGCCATCATTTCAGAAATCTCCGCAATATGCTCCTGGAAGGGGCTAGACATAAAGCAAATGGAACCGAGCCTTGGATGGGAATTGTCCCAGAAAGCACCCATGCTAGACATTGTACAATCCTGAACCAGATGCTTCTCAAAAATGTTATCCTACTGGCACAATCCACCTAATTTCCATGTCTCATTTAAGATCCCACACTTCTTACATAGCCTATAGAACGAGGCAGATGCCTTTCTGATTTGTCAGGGACTTTATTCGCCTTGTGGAAGCTTCCCTGCTGACTGCTGAATACTCATATGTATCCAAAAGCAGACCTTGTCCCCATTTATACTGACTAAGGAGAGAACGAAGGTCTTACATGAGAAATAATTTCTTATGTATGTCTTCCTTTCCTGCCAACATCCCAGCTAAACCAGCCCCATTTTCTTTTGGACTAGGCAATAAAGACAATTGCAGCTTTCAACGTAATCTTGATCTCACCCCTCCCAAAATGGCTAATATTGAAGCTGGCCACCAATGATCTCCCACCATATCTTTTCCACCCTTTCCAAGTAGGTCTTAATTTCTCCCCTCCTCCTCATAAAAACCCCACCTTCAGAACTAGTTTAAAGGCCTCTTTCATTTTTGTTTTTGTTTCACATGTCTTGAGGAAAGAGCCCTCAAATATTCACATTCCTAGAAGACTTGCTGTGCTGCATTTATTCACTCACCATGTTTTGAACATGCAAGGAGGAAATAAAAAGGACAGCGAAAAGATGGGAGGCGGCTGTGGGAACAAGTGAACCTGCTACATCTAGGAACAGAGAGCAAGTGTACCAGAGACTAGGAAAGCCCTCAGGCTGGCTCTCTTCTCAGATACACACATTCAACAATCAGTGAAATATGTAAGCACAGAAAAATCACCAGGAATTCACAAGTCAGGATTCTCCTGCACTTTTACACCTTATTACTATTACCTGACTAGATGGGCTCTGTCCAAGGAACAGGCTCCAAACATACCCACATTGAGATAAAAGACAAAAGCCCACTTTGGTTGCAGCAGTCCTGTACGTGGCAGTTACACAAGCACAAATCACAAAAAGTGTATGAGCACCCCACATAAGGGCTGAAGACAGCCTGCCTGATCTTTCTACAGCAGTTCCCTTACAACATAAAACGTGACATCATCCTCATTGGAAATTATAGTGCCCAATATCCCTACTGCAGATAACAGAGTACAGATAGCAGGGTATCTTATACATCCTTCACCATCCACTGAAATAGATACAGCATTTTAGAGCACTTAAGACTGCCCCTTGAGACATGACTGCCACTCTAAAGCCCAAAGCTTCAGCTGAAGTTCACATCGTTCCCCAAGAATTGTATGTGGCCTACAGTAGAGAGGTACGAAAGAGAAGTGTGTTTAGCCATTCCCTGCTCCCACGCTCCCTCCTCAAATTAAAAGGCTGTGGCAAACACGGAATACAAACAAATTCCCCATGTTCAGTGGCACACACCACATTTCTGCCCATTATTAGATGTGACAAACACAAGAGGGGGCAGAGCAAAGGGCAGGACACTTGGCGATCTTGTCATACAAAACTTCTCAAACATGCTCAGTGCAGTGTGGGATTACTCAAGGCTTCCCATGCGGTGGGTCAGGAACACCAGACCTGCAGCAAAACGGCCTCGCGGGAAACCTAGACAGAGAAAGAGGAAAAAACAGCCCCGTGCACATCCTTGCAGGCACCCATCATTAGCGTGTCTTTCAGGAATGGTTCACCACTTTGGTTTTCTCCTTAACTATCACCTTGTTACATTAAAACCATACCACTGGGAAAGATTTTGTCAGGTGCAGCAAGAGATCAAGCTAATGCCAAGAATTTTGGGACAGAAAAACATCAAGTCCTCCCAATCTTTTCCATCATTTGTTCAAGATGAGGAAACACTACTGGCACATCCCATTAATGTCCTGCTCCCCAGTGCAAACTGCAAGATGGTTTGTGCTAGGGGGTTTTATCCTTCAATAAGCAGAAAGCACAATCTGACAAAATGTATTCCCCCAAGCGCTATATTGCCTGCAGCATCTACCTCTACCAAACTGCCTTCCCTGTAAACACTACCCTGGGTCTGATAAGTACGTGGAAATGAAGACTGTGCCATTCAAGAGAGAGGGGAAGGCAGGCTTTTGCCTATCCCAAGCACAAACGGTTTCTCCTTTCCCCTTTCTCTGGGAGTGCCAGGTAGCCACCTCACACTGTGCTGATGCTCCATTGTTTATTTTTCAAGCATCTTCACAGAGCAGCTTTCCCATGCGGCAGCTCCCTTCCGCAGGCTCTGTTCTCACGCAGACAGAAGGCTGCACTGCTGCTGCCTTTTTGATCTCGAGACAGAGGTGAGGGGGCTAGAGGGAGGGGGATGCAGTGGGAATTCCCACCCTAATGCTATTGGTTTGCTTTTCAAGATGCTCAGCAGCACTGCACATGGCAATCCTGTGCAGCAGAGGCTTTCTTTAAGATGATATCCTCACTTTCCTCTGTGACCTTTATTCCCACTGTTTGCTTTCCTCCGAGGTTGACTCCAGCCGTAAACGATACCAGAGCATCCCCACCCCCATGGCTCCTTTGTACTGGCTCACAGGAGATGAGGATCTCCGTCCCCTCAACTGTTTCTCCTGCTAGCAATGCTAAGTACAGAGGGAGGGGTGAAAACCCCTGGCACAGTAATGTTTGTGTGAGCAACTGCTCTCTCCCATGTGGTTCTTGCAACTTGCTTAACCTCAGCCAAAGCATGCCAAGGATGAAGGAGGTTGCAGGACAACATGGCTTTCCTCATGAGCATTCTCCTTTTGCTCCCTTGCTGGCACCTCCTTCCTCCCAGCAGAGATCCCAGGTATGCCCTTTCCATCCTCTCCATCTAGCTGGCAGAGCCAAAAAAAAAAACAATAAAGGGGATATTTAAATGGCTTTCTATTAGAGAACAAGCAGCAGCGGCTGTCAAAAGAAAATCTATCCAAATTTTTCACAGGGATTACGAGAAAGCAAAGACAATCCAGTCACCAACTGCAAAAGTTAGGGTCAGGAGAGAAGAATCACATACCCAGCATGCCTCACATGCTCCTGGAGAAGTCAACTCATTACATTTCACTTGCATTTCCTCCACCTCATAGAAAAGGGCTGGCAACTGCTCAAAAGTACACCTTAGACTTGTGTTGGTATTGTGCTTTGAGATCAGGGGATGAGAAAAGCTTTGGAAGTGCTGTGAGACAGAGTTGGACCTGAGGTCTTCCAGTCGCTGTCTACAAGCGACACCGGGATAGTCTACGAGGAAGAAGAGTTAGAGGTTTAGACTTACAGTGGACAGGACAGGACAGGAAGGGAAGGTGGGTGTAAGCTCCTTACCTTGACAAAGTCTTGCTGCAGTTAATGCCTACTGATTCAGTTGCCAGTGCTGCACAGAGGAAAAGAATTATGTACATTTGCATCCACCTGAGTTGCTTTAGACCTGATCCAAGCCCCTGTCCCAGCCACTGCCTTCTGCTACCCAAATATTTCTACCATGTTGCTTCTCTTTGTAC
This sequence comes from Fregata magnificens, assembly GCA_013389945.1. NCBI lineage: Eukaryota > Metazoa > Chordata > Aves > Suliformes > Fregatidae > Fregata > Fregata magnificens. The sequence continues at coordinate 85,241 of WAAD01004002.1, read as the reverse complement.
AGGCCAAGTTAATTACACTTCCTTGTCCATAAGTCCTTCTGAAAGCCTCAAAAATCAAGAGTGCATTTCAAAACCACCAAAACAACCTAATTAAACTGGGGCTTTTTGATTGTCTTAAGCTATTATCTAATATAGAAAAATAGAGGTACAATTTTTGTAGAACTGAAGCAAAACCAAGAAGTTAGAATGAAGGTCCCCAATTTGATTCCAAATAACTTCAAAATTTGTCCATCAAGAGTTTTCACATTACCACACACTTTTTTATGATGATTAAACTTATATTTCTACAACACTGACCAATACCAGTAAGAGTTTACAAACCGGTTTTCCTCTCATGGCTTCTAGTCCTCAAAAATATATTTTTTTCCCTCTGAATTTTCAAATGCTCGCTATTTTCTTTGCGGGTCTTTCTAGAAAATTGACCACTCGCTCAGCATTTCCTTACAGCATTTCATATTAAATTATCATTGCGGTCATCTTTAGCAACTTTAACTTATGGAAATTGGTCAAACCACAGAAAGTCACACCTACAGTTATGCTGTATATAGATACCCAAGCAGACAGTAGCTCACATCAGGCAATGTGTGGGAGGAAGTGGCTAGGGATGTTCACAGACTTTATTCCCACTTTTAGAAACCAAGCAGGGATCTAAATAGATCCAACAAATGCAGCTGAAGATCTATGTGGCTTTACATGGGAATTTTGTGGCACTCAGAGCTTCAGATCAGTGTTTCAAGTGGAAAAGCAAAGTAATTATTATAGTTTGTTACTAGTTTGCAAACAGCCCGTTTCCCACCATAAATATTAAGTGTATCCTGAAGACTTCTGCGCTGTATCCACTGCAGCCACAAGGGGAATAAAAACCTAGCAATAATATAGGCAGATTACGTGTAAAAGCTCAGAGAAAATCATGTTACCAAACACCATATTAAAACCTATCAGAAATCAGCCTCCCACCCAGCCCAAACACAACGGGGGGGGTGGGGGGTGGAAATTCAGCCACATTTTATATCCAAGCAATCCAAAAAGGATGCTGTATAAAAAGGCCTCATTGTACCAGCACCACTGCACACTCTCGCAGTTTCAACCCAAGCGTTGCAACAGCTGGTGCTTTTCAGGAAGCCTCAGAACCTGCAGGCACGTGATGCACCCAAATCTAGGTTCTGTATAAAAAAAGAACATGCACCATAAAAATAAGTTTCTAATTCTCAGTTGCAAAGAAAACCTTGAAATAGGCAACACAGATGGACCTAAAAGCTCATAAACATGACAACACATCCAACAATTTAAAAAAAAAAAAGCAAGCAAAAAAACTGTCCTCATGAACTTTGAGATATAACTCATGAAATTTTGAGCACTTAAGGCTGGCAAAGATGTACAAACTCCTTGTAAAGACGCACAGCAAGTAGGCCTCAGAATTCCCAAGCCACAGATACCACTCAGGCTCCAACAACCAGAAAATGGCTGCTTTTCTGCATGCTTCTTTCCACAACTCATTCCCACTTCTGTCAAGCGCTGCTTGTTGATGGTGTAGGCCCTGATACAGGTCTCTGGTTGATACATCCCCAGCAGGGTATAGCAGTTCTCCATAACATGCATCACAGCCCTTTTCCTGGAGAAGGAAAGGAGCTGGCCATTCATGTAAGACAACAGGGATTTACCAGGGAGCAAGACTGGGAAAACCCACCTGAAGACAGCAATACCATATTTCTGACTATTTCAAAATGCAGCCACCTTTGGGAGAGACCCATCGATTCCCCCTCACAGCAAGTTTGACGAATAAGAGGAACAGTTGATAAAAGTTTGTTTTACACACGGTGTGATGAATCTGCAACATTGGCTCCTGCACCCCAACATGTCCATAGCTTCTATCTTAATGTTTTCAAACAAGATCCCTTTTGGGCTTTTCCCCCTGCTGCCCCTCCTGCTAGAAAAAGCTCCCAACAACCATCTACAAAGTGACTTCATTGTTTGCCTTCAAACCAGCCTTCAAAGTCTCCTGAACCATCACGCAAACAAACAGCTTGTCATCACTTAAATAGCTGTTTTCCTGAGAGAGGTCCATAGACCAATGTTCTCATCAACTCCTTACACACCCCCATCTGACTATTTCTGTTACCTCTCATCTTGGGCTTACTTTGGAAGTGGTCTGAGGATAGGACCATTTTTGTTTTGTTTCAGTGCATTCCCTGACATCCTGGACCATGAGTAAGACTCATTGGCCTCACAAAGCAAGTAACAAATTCTAAGAAAATGCACCCATTAAGAGTGATCTATGAATGTCTGTAGACTCTCTGCATGTGTTATTAATAAAAACTGGGAAACTCTCTTGATTTGCTCTTATATTCACAGACACATGGTAATTCCCCAACTGATATATAACATGACTTGGGACACATCACCATGACCTTTTCCAAACAAACAGAAGAGAATAAATCTAGAGTGACAAAATTAAACCATTTGGGTGTCTAATGGGCCAAGTGCTATACACAAGTGAACTACCACTGATACAGCTGGTTTTTGATACCAGTTTGTCTGCAGGACCAGGACATGGCTGCAAAATACTCCATGTTTTATTTTGTCGCCTACCATGGAAAATTTTGCTTTCAGGGACTTACATCACTATTTTCCTAACCATGCATGAGACCTATTCCCACCTCCCAACTGATTCATCTTAGGCCTCATGGGAGTCTTAACTCCTCAGTGGAGCAGTTCATCTACCTGTGAAGCAGGGACAATACTTCACTCATGGCTGTTAGGAAGGTAAGTTCACTTCCATTTGGGATATATTATTTGATGACAAAACAACAGGAGGGAAAAAACCTGCCACCGACCCTCTCCCTGTTTTTTTTGTCTTGTTTCCATCTTATCTAACAAAGTAACATATTTAGCTGCATTCAGGAAGCAACACACTGTACATCTCAAACAAGCCCACAACACTGTCTCCCTAATGGCCAGTCAGCAGCCCCAGCTATGTATATGACAGGACAGCTGTCCCTGTTCTCAGCAGGCTCTCTGCCAGCTCTGCCACCAACCCACTGTGTGGCTGGGACAAATAATTTTGCTTCTCTGTGCCACTAGTTCCATTTCCATCTTTTTCAGTCCTAAGCTCTTTGGGACAGGACTTGCTTCTCGCTCTTTTTAAACTGGAGGCAGAAAGAAGATATCAAAGTTTATAAGGGTCATTAGACACTATCATGGTATATAGAAATAATAACGAGCAGTTTAAAATACATTCTGTTCCTTCAGCTCAGTGAAAAAAATTATACGATAATGAAAAAAAATCGTGGCAAAGTAAAAAAATATCATCATCAAAATAAGCCACAAAGATCCCACAGGGAGATAAGCATGCATTTGGAGATACCATTTCTCCCCAAAAGTCATGGCTACTGTCGAATAAAGTTGACACACAAATTCACACGCTTGCGCTTCTTTTAAAAGACAACCCGTTTCTCGGAGGTATCATAACAGTTTGATATTGCAGTTGCTATGGCAGCTGCTTGTGTGTCAAACAACAAAGTACTGTGTGTAGTTAGATAAATCTGCTTAAGTTATATCTGTCCCAAGTTCCCAACGCTACACTAAGTTATTATGCACCCTTAAAAAAAAAGGAATGCAAATTGAAGAAACATGTTTCAACATTGAACAATGGTATATAGAAAATGTCTTCTCCATAAACATTGCCTTTCATGGTATTTTCATCATGTACCTTTGCTGACTTTCTCGTGTCAAATTCTTACTACATTATTTCCAAATACATGTAATTTATTCAACTAAACCAAAGTGATGTTAGGATGACGTCTCAGTACAATAAAAACAATTGCATGATCTTTGTGCGTGTTTTAATTTTAAAGTCTGGTAACACAATAGGCTTTTTCTCTCACATTTGGTATGCATTTGCTACAAAAAAAATGATGTTTTCATATAAAATAAAATAAAATGCCCTGAGATGTACCACTTTATCGTTCTACGTCTTTCATCTCCTGCCTCCGAGAGCCACAGCAGACTTCTATTATCGTACCCCAACCATACAGCAGATGCACGTTGCCCTCCACTGAAAATAATCTCACCAGTGCCCAGGCCCTCCACTTCCTTCTCCATCCCATTGCTTTTCATAAAGGACTTCCTGCAGGAACACAGATGATTTGCAGTTCGTTTGCATACTACAGGGAGAAGCTGTAGCACACTTCACAAGTGCTTCATTTGCTCCAGTTGCTCGCTTTATCTCAGCAGGAGCAACCAGCATACGAGCCAAGACTCTTTTCCAGATGAGAGGTATCTGCCAGCAACCAGCTGACATTTTTTCATTTTAAAAAATTACCTGTTTTTTGCGGTAATACCTAAGCACAGATCTATTCTGAGAAGATAGAAACAGAAAACCAAACCATTTCACAAAGGCAAAACAATAGATTCAGAGATTATTGAGGAATGAGGCCTGGATACTGAAACAAGAATCATCATCTCTGCAAAACTGCTGAGGTTTAAGTGCTCAGTTCATGAAAGCAGAGAAAGCCAAGCCATCATTTCTGATATCCTCACCAAATTCCTTTTATATTTTGTAGGCAAGAGAAGCCACATCATTCGCAGTTGGGGTTTCTGTTAGCCTAAAATCATCTGCACTAACAAAACCTGGAAGTGGTAGAGTCACAGGCAGTGACACTGCAGACGTGAGGAAGGGGGACTCACCGTCACGAAGGGTGACGGCACCCTGTCACTTCTAGTCACAGGCTCAGCATGCCCAGAGGCAAAGCTTCAGCTGCTAGGTCCTGAAGGAAGGAACAAGCAGCCACTTGGTACCAATACAAGTGCTCACAAACAGGCATGTGCAGAAAAGCAAACATTCTGTAATTCTCAGACCAAAATTAGATGGCTCCAAAGTCTGTGAAAGAGCAGGAGAACCCTTTTGGAGTCAAAAGTCTTGCTCTTCATGGTACAGTATTATTTTGAGTATATTTGAGCATATGTTCTCCTCAGTGGGCTGGGCCTGAGCAACATTTTCAGAAGCACAATTCTGTGGAGCAGAGATCTCCTTAATGAACTAGGATTTCAGCTGTAGGAGCCAAAGAAGGATACTGGTAAGAATTTGAAGACACCCTTTCCCCACTTAATACAGTGTCCCCATAGAGCTGAGAGCAGCTGAAATCTGTCGAGGCTAAAACCAGCAAAGTTAACTCTGCGCTCCCGAACGCTCAGGGTCTCTGGCACATCCTGACAGCGAGCACTGCAGCACTCCCTCTAACACACATAATGGAGAGGAGCTTCACCTTTTACTGCTCTTCCACCGACACCACAAAATGAGATGAAAGAGTTGGGTTTATTTTTACATTTTTATGACTTTTCCCACCCCTTTGCTACTATGCTGGCGGCATTTCCCACCCCCACAACTGCGCCCTGACCGACCCCGCAGGAATGCCTATGCCCAGGAGGGCAGAGTTACGGTTGCTATGGCAACAATGCCTCCAAATTTCCTGGCCCCCATGCATGTAGCATATTAACCTTATCATTTAATTGCTAGATATGTTTCACCGTGGCACATGGGCAATTATTTTTAAGTAGATTTGCAGAGGAGGAAGAGTCATTTTGACAGGCAGCATTCATGCACGTTAGGGCTATTCTCTTCATTACCCTACCACTTGACCTACAGCGCAGAAAAAGTACCTTCCTCCCCCCGCCAGCCAAAATCCTCCCAGAAAGTCCATGCTGAAGCCTCCTGCTTCCCTTCTGCCTCACAATCCAATCCAAAGCAGTAACCACTCTGTTCACCCCTTTGTTTTTGCTCAGTTGGAGGCCCCATGCATGGACAAGGTGGGCTCACACCGTCTCCCACCCAAGTCCAGCCAGGGGGAGCATCTTACAGGATTGGGTCCTACAAGAAATAAGTCCCACAGCACACAGGGCCTGCCCTGCTTAACCCAAGGGTGCTCCCTCAATAATCTGTTATTGCAAAGAGCTCTCACAACAGTCCTTGGGAGGCTGGCAAAGTAATAAACCAAACTCCGCTTCCTACACAAGGATGCCAAGGAAGTGAGGCTGGGACCTGCCCCCTTCAGTTACCCATAAAGCAGCCTAAAATCAGCCTCAGGAGTGACTACCTTCCAACTGGATGCTGGGACCCACAGGGCTGGGAGGCAGCAGCGGGATGGCTGCGTCACAGCCCACCACAACACAGGAGGTACAACGCAGCAGGAGGTGTGAAGGAGAGCCTGGCACTTCGCCTCCTCCCACCAAACCCACTGCTCACAGCTCCCGTCCGAAACCGCTACGAGAGAAAACAAACCACGCGCGTCCTGTTGATCCCAAATCTCCTGAAGCACGTGACTCCTCCAAAAACTCCTTGTTTTCAACACACCTCCTCTGTATAGAACTTCAGAGATTAAAAGCCTACTTTGACCCCAGGCAGTACTGTGTAGAACTCCTTGGGCTGGTGGACTATTAAAGGTGGAAATTGATTTTGTTGGCTCTGTAATTTTCTTGACCATTTGCAGGAGTGAGACCCAACCACTTATCTTTTTTTTTCCTCAGCCACTTATTATGAGCACATGGGGGGAGGAGAGAAGTGGGAGGAATCTATTTTATTTGCTGACCACTTTAACTTGTTTATTCTAGAAAATAGCATCCAAACACATTTTCCAAGAAAACAGCATGACACTAACTACCAGCAGCAGCAGGTGTGGAGAGCTCTTTGCTCAGGAACTTTCCACAGGCTGGCAGAAAGACTAGCTTCTGCCAGTAAAGGAACCTGAACCAATATAAAAATAAGAGTATGTGAGCTTATTCACAGTTACTGTAACCAGTAAATCCTCACTGAACCATTTAAGTCTGCAAGGCTAATGCAGTATGCTATTATTGTATATGTAACAAATCAAGGTGTTCTACAAAAACTACCATTAGAGAAGCAGAATTCACTTCTACCTTCCCATTAGTGTCCATGACCAAGGCTGTGTTTTCTCTATGAAAAATAAACCTCTCAGCTGTGTTGAAGGCAGACAGGTCACACCAGCTTAGAAAGTACCAGATGCAAAGGTGACTCTCAACAGCTCTCTTTGGACACTGCCAATTTTATTCCCAAGAAAACAGAGGACCAAATGGCAGAATATAAAATTTGTAACCAGGTTAGATTTGGCTGCCTCCGTTCCCATTGTGTGTCCACCATCACGGTAGATCTTCTTTCCTACTTCTAGATGTTCTGGACAATAAATATTTACAGGAAGGTCATTAGGGCATGACAAATCCTGACAGAAGGGTTATATATCATCCCTCAGCCAGCAGCACCCCACAGAGGGATGGATCTAGTAGTACACAGCATGTGTGACATACCCTAAGCAGGCAAGGGCAAATTCCCGATACTCAGGTCTGTTAGGTCACACCTACTGTACAGATTGTCTTAGATACCAGCACAAGGGCAAGGCAACTGTGTGGCCACCCCACCTTTTCTGAAATTGTGCTCAAAGGGTAGGAGGCAGCAGCAGCTGGAGTCAAACCCACCCTGAGAGAAAAACCCAAACTCACCAAGCAGGAACTAACTGTTCCAGCTGACAAAATCCCACCTCATCTCAGATCCCTACGAACAGCTCACAGACCAAACAGCATCATGCAGCCTTCACCGGGCAGGGGTATTTAACAAGGAGCTGAATGTATGTGGTAGGAATGCTGGAGAGGAGCAGAGCAAACACAACAATTCCCCTTAAAAACAAAATCTTTCATCATTTGCACCACAGATAAGAAGCTGCAATTACTCAGCAATCATCAAGGTGGAGTTGGAGAGGTGCAGCAGCCAGGTCTGGGCTCCTTCCACAGCCTTCTCTCCAGTCACTGTAGACTGTAAGGCAAATTGCAAGAAATGCAGCATTATCCTTTCAGGTTCTATTTACACTGGGCATGGATTGGACGAGCAAGAGGAACTTGGATAGGCTGATAGCCCGGCATCACCCATTTTATAAAAAGCAGAGCCTGAATGTGCAAATGAAGCATAAGGAATATATCTCCCTGCATTTGCTATGCCACAGCTTTCCTATGAAGAATTAGCGGTAGAAAAAGACCACTCTGCCTAACAAGCCTGCCCGCTCTGTTTATCCCCTCCTCTCTCTTCTGTCACCACATCCTTCTACCTCCCCACCCAACCCCTCATAAAACCTCTCGCTATCTCTTAAGCTCATTTATACACCCTGCTTCACTGCCCTCACTTGGCAGCCTCTCTGTTTACTGCACTCAGAAGCAAACAGCTCCGCCAATTCTCACGTTAAATGTAGCTTGTGGTGGGCACTTCACCTCCTCAGCCGTGCACTTCCACCGACCCCAACTCAGGAAGTCACTTGAGCATGACCAAGTGGAACCAGCTCACACCCCAGAAGGGAACACAGGAGGGAGAGAAGGAAAGCTCTGAGATTTCCATAGGGCACTTCACTTCTGTGGGTCACTGCTGAGGCAGGCACTCTCCAGCAGAGCTCCCAGCAGGACTGGGGCCCTCCCCTCCACAAACCTTCACGGTCAAAATGCTCCAAACCCTTTGTTTCAAGTCTTTCTCACCCTTTGCCCTGTGCAGAGATATGATTGTATTCCCCTTTCTCCACCACCCTCCTTGTGCATCGAAGTTATGAGATGTCTCCCCTTCTACTATGAAGCCGCTCAAGAGATGTCCTACCTAAAACCCACACAGCCCATGAGGAGAACCCTTTGGAGCTGGCCATACTGTCCCCAGAAAAAAAAACTTGACACTGAACACAGCTCTGCCTCCTTGTAGGGACTGCCGCAGAGTTGTGATGTGTGTTCTTTCCTCTGCGGATATACCCCATTAACCTGTTTGCCTATTTTACAGCAGCGATGTAATAGTCTGATCACCGCAAGGATTTTTTCTATAATAACCTCTAAATCCTCTCACACCTGCCTCCTGCTAAAATACTCCCTATCCATGCAGAGACACACACTCTCTCTGTCCACTCTTATTGCTATAGTCATTGGGACAAATAGTCCTCAGCTACCTGCAAAATTAGAGAAATAGGCACTCAAACCTGTTTTTAATAATGAAATATAAATTGCTCCACAACCCTACATATTTGAATGACAGTCTGCACATTACTCACTTCTTTCTCAGCCAGCCACTGCCTCCTCATCTGTAAAATGGGGCAATCGCACTTCTTGCATCTGAGTGACAGTGTTTGCAAACATCAAGAAACGACTCTTCAGAAGCCAAAAGGGAGTACTCTATTTGCATGCAAATTCATGTAAAAAATTAATCCTCACGTGGTTCCAGAAACATGATGCATACAAATACATTACTGCAAGCCTAAGAAATTTAGCTTAAGAAATGCACCCAACCGTTTTCTACACTGATGGGGGTGGGGGCGGGGCAGGGAAACCTGACAATGCACCATCCTTTCTCTAACTGTTAACTCGGCATTCTAAATCTAATATTGATCCTTAATTTTCCATTGGCATTTTGACTGCAAGAGAGCAGGGGACAAACAGGAATGGCAAAGACAATCCAGTTATTTCACCCTTTCTTCACCCCTTGGGTCAGCTACTCCCCCTCTGAATCAGTGCTAGACCTGCTTGAATAGCTGAGAATGAATCTTCCACAAAGTGTGGATTTACTTTTACTAAATCCTCTAAGTATTAAAGCTCTTCACACCATTTGGTCTTGAAGTGACGCAAGAGTGAGGTGTGGACACCAGTGACAATAAAGAACCATCTGGCAAAGTGAACTCCAGGCAAACAATGACAAGCACAAGTGAAAAGAATTGCAATGATTTCCACAAACATGTGAAATACTATAAACTGTGTGACTTAGCAGCTTCCTCCTTCTAGCAAGTAAACAAACATGTCTGCAGTAGGCTGTTTGGTTCTGTCTTTTACATGAGCGGAGAATACACAGAGACTACCCCATTTACATTTTGCCTTTAAAAAAATATATGCAGATTGGTGAGCAAGGGGGAAAAAAAAAAAGGCGAGAAAGAAAAAAAAAATAAGAACTAACCAGACTTCACTTTTTCTTGGTTCTTTACTGTCAGGGTGATGTACTGGAAGTCTTTATTTCTTTCAGCTTGGGCCCCTCAGTAGTTCATTCTCCTTCCAGCCTGTTCTCATGCCTTTCTTATCACCTGCTGAGGCCTTGATCATGGACAGAGCAGACAAGCAGCAGGGGACAATTAGAGAGGAGTTCAGACTTTGATCATTTGACCATATGTGAATACAACAGCTGACCACATGTTTTAAAAGACAACTAACTTAAAAGTATTAAAAAAAAAAATCACAAAGCAGGCATAGATACTTAAATTTACATTTTAATTATCTGGCACAATGGTGCATTCAACTTTGCAGAATATTGAATTTTTTTCCTAAATGTACACATCTCCAAAAGGAAAACCAGCATTTTTCTGCTTTTCCAGAGCCTAAATAAGCACACTCTCACTAAAATAAATATTTGGATGATTTAAAAAATAAACAAGCATATCTATCGAGTAACCTGCAGTCCTTACTGACAGATAAATTCACAAATAATTTCTGCCCTGCAGACAGCCCAATTTAAATGAAATAACCCAGTATTACTTTACCTCTAAAAATACCATGTATTTAATAGTACACAGACATACCACCCTGCAGTACTTACATAAGTGAGTATTTTTTTTTCCAGAACCTCTCTGTGAGCTTTTAAAACTTAATACAGAAATATAACAGGATTTAAATGTTCAGCTGTTGTAGGGACTCAGTTCTGACTGCTCACCCGCCTGCTTTTTCTTAAAAAAAAAAAGGGGAAAAAAAAATCTTCATTTGCACAACAGTGTTACTTTTGTTAAATCTTTAAGTTATGAAAGCAGAACAGGTCCAGTTGTGAGCAGTTTAACTGCAATCGCCTGACCCCAAGTACTTGGAAAAAATCATTGTTGGAAATTTTTGTATACAATAGAAGCTTTATCATCATTTGTGGAGATATACCATCCACTTATCTTCTGCACCTACCAGATAATTAACATATTCATGAAATGGCAATTTACTCTCAAATAGGAGGATAATAGAAAAATAACACTAATTGTTTTGATGGCAGTTTGCTTAGGAGTTATCTGAGGCAACAAATGTTTCTTTTGTAGTTGTAGGAAGGCAGAAACGCTCCTTTCTGTAAACACTTCTGACTTCAGCTTTCCTTTCTCTCTGAATTTTGGACACTACCAAGGAAAAACTGTGGAATCAGTGAAAGAAGGAAGAGGATTTAAAAATTAAATCATATTTAGTTTTGTTTGGATAATAATTGTTTGCATATTTTTATTATAATACAAACCAGAGAGTATAACAACATTTTGGAGAGTGAGATGTAATGCGTTTTGCAAAGTACAAGCAGAACTATACCACGTGCTAACTAAATGAAACAATGATACTTAATGGTGCATGAAGGGTGTGTACATAATTTTTTAAGAGGCTCAGGCTATTACAACACACAGTCTTTCAAAGGCTATTTTTTATGTTTCTCTGACTGGACTATAAAATGTCTCCTTCCTGGCCCAAGTCTGCTCCTAATGAGGACAGAGGGGTGAACGCTGACAGCAGGTCAGTGAGCACGCTCTGCCTTTGCCTCACTGCTGCAGCGGGAGACAGCAGCAGCAACCCATTCACATGCAGGATTGGGGCCTCCAGCAAGAAAGGCACGTGCTGGCTTTGCTGTTGCACCTCCTGCTCAGCCACGGTCAGGCTAACCTCAAAACACCACCAGCTTCCTCAGTTTTACTCGGTGCAGCATTGCACCCAGATGCCCAGCAAGCGATGCCTCGAGGTGGCCTCAAAAGCAGCCAAGGCCACTCCAGCAAACAGCCATCTCTCACATGCTCTCAGCTCTACCAGCTGCCAAGGCCAACCCTGCCCACCTCACGGGCCGCCTCAGACCCGCCATCAGCCACAGCAATCCAGCCATGCAGGATGGGAACGTGACGGCCATTTTAACAACACGTTGAATCTCTTTGCTGGGATACAGAGCCAGAAGAGAAGGAGCACAGCATGCAGCAGGAATAGGGCAGTAAGCTCAGAGAATCGAAAAGGAAACCTCTCCAAGCCTGGCAGCTTATCAAAAGGAAAAAATAATCAGTGCAATGTTTGTCTGCAGCCCACCAAGCCTCTCTCACTCACAATATTAGAAGATATTAAAGCTAATCAAATATGAATTATCAGCAAATTTGCCACTTGCCTTTCAGCCTGAGGCTGGGAGGTGAGTGGCAGAGGGTTTCTGGGCTTTCCCAGGTTACCCTGGAAGGAATTTGGGTTTGTTTTTAAAACCAAAGTTCACCTCAGCGCCATACAATGGCTCCAGCACTCAAAAGCAATTGTTCTCACTGAGAACCTTCCTGCACCTAAGGGCTCTCTGCAATAAAATATGAATGCAGTATTAATTAAATATAGATGCAATTTCCTCCTCCTTTTTCTCCTTAGCTGCTATCAAGAACATTAGTGCAGGCGCCTAAGGAAAGCATTGCTAACGGAGAACAGCTGCTGCACTAATTAAGCACCGTGGTCTATTGGCCAGGCATGGGCCCAGGAACCAGCCACCTGACTTCTCCCCTCACAATTCACACACAGTGGCTCTGGGCATGTGGCTTCAGCTCATGCTCAGCCAAACGCTTTGCACTCGCTCAACTTTAAGCACAGGAGAAGACACCGTTGACTTCAAAAGAACGGGATTACCACTCACCCCCAACGGGTTTTGATTTAGCTCCTTAAATGCAACAAGCATTGTCTCTATACTGAAGACACTGCTAATTGTTTGCAAAGCATTTGGAGATATGCTTGGCAGCATTGCCATCTTTGGGAAATGCTAACGGAAAGCTACTGCCAAGGAATAGCATTGCTGTATATGAGCTGCCAAAAATTCCTACCCCAGCAGACAGTCTGACCAGAGTGCTCTAGCAAAACAAAGCAAACCCCGAGCTGATGGCTGCGTTTTAGACTGCTGGGCCCATCCCCACCTTGGAGCCACTGAAAAGAGGGGGCAAACCCCCTCCAAGAACAGCAAACCCAGTGAGCAAGAGGGAAGGATCCTGCCATTATAAGATCCTTTGCTTTCACTGTCAGACTAAGTGCACTCCAACCTCCATCTCCATCCTGGCTGGGCAATTCGACAGAAGCTTCTACCTCTGAAATTGTATCACTGCGACAAAAATATTTTAAAACAAGATTCAAGAGGCCAGAACAGGGATAGGGCATGACTGGGACCTCATAGTCCACTGGCAACAATGCTCACATGTGAGTGAGGAGACCTGCATTCCCATCGCTGCACTGTGGCTGATGAACCATTTCTTGTGATGCCATTTTCTGTACCATGTGTAAGCAGCCTTCCTCCATCACCACCACCACCTGCTCCCAGTTTAGCCAATTACAATTTAATGTTCTCCATCTGTACAATAGGAGCAATGGTACTTCTGACCTCACAGGTATGCATGTGTGTCTGCATGTGTGAAGATAAATATATTAAAGATTGGGAGGCATTCAGGTCCTGGGCCAATGGGAGCCATATAAGTGCCAAAGAGACTAAGACAAATGAGGGCCATATAAATAGATGGCTGGAGAGCTGCAGCCCTGAGGCTACAGGCAAGAAAGGGGCAGAGGCAGAGGCTAGCGCGGGAGAACCGTGGGAAAGAGCCCTGTTTGAAGTATCTAACAGAGCACGTGAGTGCCAAGGGAACGCAGAATAAAGCCCAGCTCCCTCACACTGGGAAACTGTGCTGACACCCCTGCCATCAGGAGGCAGCCCATGGAGGAGGAGGTGGGGTTGTCAAAATAAGCCTGGCTTTAGATCAACAGCTGGATAATGGAGCCCAGTGTCACATGCGTAAGCCCTCCCACGGCTTCTGGAGAGATACCAGTGATGTAAAATGAACCACTGCACTCAAAACAGCTCTCAGAGACAGGTCCTGGGCTCACCTGGCACTAACCCCCCCCCTCTTGCTGCAGACAGTTTGAGCAGGGAAGCAAGGATTGAGCAAGCAGAGGTGTCCCCACTCACTCCACAGGTGGCTCCAAGGCACAGGGATAGTCCCCAGGGGCAGATCCGTCCCCTACCTGCCTCTGCATCCCCAGTCTTGGGTGGACTTCAGTCTCCATCTCTGTCAATCCTGTTGCGAAATGCATTTTATAAAGTGTCAGAAATCATAAAACACATCTCCCCCTCAGATCCACTGCCTCTTCCACAGCTACTGAGGAGGAAAAAAGGCACCTGGGAGAAATCTGGCCCGCAAAGGTTCACAGAAGACTGCACACAGCGCCTTGCTGGCAAAGAAAGAAAAAAGAACAGAGGAAAGGTAGAGACTGTGAGAGGTTAGAGGGAAAAGCAGCAACATCCTTTGAGAGGTCCCTGAGCTTTTCTGCCTGGCAAGCTTTGGGGATCACTCACAACTTTCAAGAAGGCAGCAGCATTTTTCAGGGAAAAAAACATAACATTGAAGGGCCACAGATTCTAACCATTAATGTATTTATAAAGGAAATATGATGATGATTTTGTCACAGTGGGTCTTTAAAGCATCTCCCATGCCCCCAGCTGGCTAAGCAAGGGGAGAGACCAACAGGATCTGCTCTCCATTTCTTCACTGGTACACCCTGTTAAAGCAGCATCTCTTCTGGGCTTTATTATTTAATTTATTTATTAAGGCAGTACCCAGAGGCCCACCCAGGTCCTCAATAATGTACAAACACGCAGACAGTCCCACCCCCAAAGATATTTAAAGGGAAACCACAGAGCACAGCAAGGGAGAGGGAGCTGGCAGAGGGGTAGTAACAGAAAATAACCTCTTTAAATTTGGAGCAGCTGAGAGCAGAGTCACACAGCTGATTAAAGGATGGGAGATGCATTTTAGTGAGAGACTCTGTCTAATTAGCTTATCAAAGAATAGGTTCATACACACCTACATGGGAACCAAACTGTGATAACAGAGTTCCCCAGTCTAGCAAAGGCCTGACAAACTGAAACTAAACACAGCCTGGCTAGGCTGGAAGTAAGTCATTCACCACAGGTGACAGCGATGCAGATACGTCACTACAGTTTTTCAATGAAGACAAAGCAAATTGTTTAGAAAAGCACCCTCATTCTAACAAATTCATTCATTTCAGGAAAATCCTATTGCCTGTTTTGGAAGTGTGATCAGACAGCGTGATCACAATAGAATTGAACACAAATTTCTCTGCACTCCAAGGATTAATCAAACTGAAAAGTATTAATAGTGGGGTAAAGGATGGCGAAAAAAGTACTAGAATACAGCAACAATACATATATGCTCCTGTTTATTTCATAGGGAGAAGGCTGAGATTTGTATTTCTCTCCAGGGTCTTAAACTGCTTTAAGATAAAAATGAAGTTCCTCAAATATTCCAGACAGACTGAAATATACTGATATTTAGTTTTTGCCTGGGGCTTAGAAAACTGCCCAGCACTGCCATGCTCCGTAAGTCTTCAGTTTAAACACTCCCTCCACTCTCCCAAGAAAAGGAAAGATATCTGAATTCACTGAAATTGATATAGATGCAAAGCAGAGAAAGCTTTTTCTAGGAGAATTAATCTTCCCTTTTGCTCTCCTCAAAGAGACTGATACAGCAAAGCCAAAATCCCCACACATCCATACAGGGTGATGGGGTAGTTTAGGAACCAGATAACCCAGACAATTTTGGCCTGCTTGATGCTGGCTGCAGGGACTCAAAGGTATCAGCTCTCAGCTCTATCCAAAAGCTACCAAAACTACCATTAACATGCAAGCTTCAGAAGAGTGTAGTTTTAAGACATGAAGTCATTTGACAGTATGACCAAATCTCACACGCCCAAGACCNGAAGGCAGTACATCACAAAAATTATAACCCCAGCCCAACTAACCTCCCCCACCTGGGTCTGCTGAGCTGGCTGGGATAAGTTCAGCTGGTGGCACAGGACTTTATCCAAGTACCTTCACCATGCTCACCAAATCATGACAGATCATTTTTAGGGCAGGTCTTAAATACACCATGGGTCTTCCAAGGCTTTACCTCACTTCTGTTCTTGTATTAAATCTTTCCCTGAGTTGCAATGCTAAAGAAGCAAAAGCAGAATGAGGCCCTTATTTTCATGCACCATACTAAACCATTTTCCCCACAGTCATATATACAGCTGAAATCTGTTGCATTCTTGTTATTTCCAGCATTTCTGCAGTGTAAAAATTATCTGAGGTAGCAGAAAACACAGTGGCAAAATCCAGCAGCTACCCTCACTTTTTAAAACATAATAAATCAAACATTTCACCTAGGCTTAGCCAAAGGAGTTCAGCCAGAAAAAAAAAAACAGTTGCTTAAGCCTCGGGAGACATTTATGCTGTTAAAACAACGATGCCTTCACTGACCAGGGAAAGCATTGAGTTTTTACAAAGAGGCAGGAGAAAGGACTGCCAGCTAAAAGGAGATCTTTGACAAACAAACCACTCCAGGGCAGCAATTGGAAGGGCATTAGGAGTTTAAGAGAGAAAGATACTATGTACCACCCCCTTAGATTCCCCCCCAGGGATAACAACATGACATGCCAGAGCCCGTGGTGAGGACCACTGGACTGCACCTTTTTGCTTTCTGCCCAGTGAAAGGGACCACAGGAGAAACCATCTCTTTCCCTCCTGTTGTAGTGGGATGTGATTCAGTAGCTCTTAAGTTTTAGTTCAGTTTTTCTCTCCCCTCAAAACAAGCAAGGCTGTGCCCATTGCTCAGTCACTCAGAGGAGAGCATCCCCACCACTGCCTGCACCCTCCACACAACACTCAGACTGAAGGCAAGCAGTGATCCTGGCTAAAGGGAAACAGAGTACCCTGGCACATTAGAGCTGCATTCTTACACAGACACACTGAGTCAAGGGCTGGTCCAGCTAATTCAGCTGGTCCTTGATCAAGCTGTGGGCTTATACAGAGCTCATTTCCCTTTGTTTGCCCTCACAGGCCCAACAGCAGCATACAATGAAAGGGCACATCCCCAACAGGGTCAAGTGAGCCAAGACAATAAGGAGAACGAGATACAGAGATCTCCCCTTTGTGGCATTACTCTTGATTTTTCAAGCATCTGCAGTTACAGAAAGAAGACTGTAAATTTGAGGAGAAATTGAAACTTGGCTCTTTTCCCCATGTTTGCATTTTAAAAAGGGGGGGGGAGAGAGAAAAAAACCTCTTGGTATTTGTTCTTTGCTGGTTTCATATTTTAGAAACCCAGACTAAAAATAAGCATGGCTAATAGGAGCTGTCAGACTTCCACCATCACATCTCTCTGGCTCCTCTGAGTGATACACACTAACAAGGAGCTCCTGGCATTGTCCAAAGGAAAAATCAAGGCAGAAGGTGAAAACTCAGCTGAATCTGAGAGAACTGGAAACCTCCCACACCAGCAGATCCCTGACAGCAGAGATCTCACTCCAGACCACCAGATCCCAGAGCCCGAGTCATGTCACCCCAGGTCAGAGACTCACCCCTGCCAGGCAGCTGTGAGAGGCTCTCTGTGGCCCAGCCGCCACTAGAGGAGGTCAGAGTGCCACAGAGAGAATGGGTGTGACACTTCCCAAAGCTTTGGGAGACAAACTACAGCCTAAATTATCATAAACAGACTTTGCACTCCCTTCTTACTTTTTACATTTTCATAACTGAGGAGTCTCCTCAATTTTACTGAGGTTCAGTACTAGTTAATGGGGAGGGAGGGGGAGGGAGGAGGGACACCCAAGACATCCCCAAATTTTATTTAAAACTGAGAGGATCCCAAACCAGTAGTCATCACTTCTAGACAACAGTCATCACTAATGATACTAAATCACGATGTTTCAGAGAATTTCAGCTGCAAAATTCAAGAGGCTGCAAGACAGACAGCTATCTATTTTCTTTTTAAACAAAAGCTGAAAGTTTCTATTCCTTCTATTCCTTTTTATTATCCTCACAAAAAAATCTTCAAAATGTGAGCTGAATGCAAAATAAGAGTTGGGAAACCAAGACAGCAGGACAGCCTTCAAAAGGACTCCCATTTAAACACAAAAGATAATCTTCCCATTTTTAAAACCATCTCACCATTTTGGGTGGACCCAATTGCTAGTTTTCACGGGTACAGGACTGCTTATTTTGTGGGCACGGCTCTGACATTGGCAGAACAGAAAAAAGCTATCTTTTTGAAAAATAGAAGACTGCAGACCTCAGCCAATTTCAGACTGCGGCTGCAGTTTCAGAGTCACGTCTTGTTTACCTGTCGAGCGTTCTTAGAGCCTTGCAAAGGACCAGAATGGTTGCTAAAAGCTTCTAGTCTACCTCTCTGAAGAGTACATTTGCCTGTATCCCACTTCATAAGGTGATATGCTGGAATTTAAACTCCTAGCCATGCTTTGAACATGTTAAAATCCAAGATCCCATCACCCTGAAAGACTCACCAAAGACGCAAGACTCACCGTTATGTGTTGCTGCAGTGTGGAGCACTTCTTTGAGGACAGCTGATGGTTTCATTCTCTGCAGGAGATGCTTGGATGCAGTTCCTGAATAAAGGCCACTCCAGCCAGTCAAGAAGCACATCACAAAAACAGCTAGTCCTAGAGCTCTGTTACAGTCCCCAGAAAGGGAAAATTCCCATGGTAATGCCTTAGGAATTCAGCTGGAGAGAATGGGAGAACGTGCATTATTAAGTAACTGTCAACAGCATGAGTAGGCATTATGCATTATGCCAACTACAAGTCTAATTATTTATGTCTATATACACAGACACACACACATATAAATACGCACAGGCATACATGTATACATTTAGGGAGAACAGCTTCTACCCTTTTGGCATTGCAATTCTTTCTGCAATTTTTTTCCACTTAGGAAACCCATGTATGATCTCTCTATTCCTTTTACATAACAAGATCTGTGTTTAAAAACAACCAAACTAACAAAAAAAAAATCTTTCAGTTGTGAAAGCAGGTCCTTCTGCAACAAATATATCAACTACAGCCCACAGTGTTAGACTGAAATTTCAGCAAAAAGCAAACAATATACATTTATTTTAACATATATATAAATATATATATAATCTACCACAGGCATTATGTTGGAGCACCAGAAACAAAAAAATAAGATTGTTGATAAGACAAAAAACTTTTCAAAGCATTGAATTTAAAAATCCTGTTAGAGAATAAGTTCTTCTGCAGCCTCCAGACTGTTTTCCCACCTGCAAAATGAATCACAGTAGCCAGAACTCAAGAATTAGGACACACTAGAGCACTACTCTTTAAAATACATTTGAAATGCTAACAGTCAAACTAGACTACGAGTGAAGTCTATTACAAGAGCATATTTTGTGAAACATGATATTTTAACACAATGGTGGCTATTTTTTAACTTTAAATAAACAGTACTACTTAACTGTAAAATAAACTCTACAGACTCTTGCAAATAACTCCATCAACTTGGATTAAACTGCATACATTTTATGTGGCAAGAGGTACGCCATATTCAGTGCTGAACTTAGCTATTTTAAAAATTAATTAGGCAATTATACTCATGGGGAAACTGTTCTAGTAATTTAGCTGCTTAATCAAATCCCAGGTACCAAATTATGGACCTGATCCTGCAGTTCTTATTCAAGTCAAAC
This sequence comes from Fregata magnificens, assembly GCA_013389945.1. Classification (NCBI taxonomy): domain Eukaryota; kingdom Metazoa; phylum Chordata; class Aves; order Suliformes; family Fregatidae; genus Fregata; species Fregata magnificens. The sequence continues at coordinate 65,670 of WAAD01004002.1, read as the reverse complement.
TCCTATTGATGTCAGTGGGAGTTTTGCCTAATTAAAGATCAGGACATACGCGTGTGCAAGCTTGCTTTTAAACGATGGCTTTGAATTTAGTCTTAGGAATACGAGTATGGCTCTGAATCCCAAATCATTGCCTACAAGTTTCTCACGTGAGACTGCGGGTATATTAATATATATTTTTCCTGTCTGGCTCAAATTAACTTCCAGCTAAAATCTGGAGATTTAGCTAAAGAGTCTTACAAGGCCCAATGGCAAATTGACCTAGTTTTGCATTTTTTTAAGACAATTAGATACTGTTACGAAACAAGAAGCAGGTTGTAAAAATATTGGCTATGAATCATGCTCAGCAGCACTCCATGGGTTTGTGTCATTGTTTTGCTCAGCACAGTCCACATAAGCCGTCTCCAAGGGGTTAGATGAGTAAGTTTGCATATGTCATTCCCAAAAGGGACTCTCTCAAACACAAGGATTCTGGGTGGTGTGCTCAAGTCTCTGCTGAACAGGCTGCAACACAGAGAAGCAAGGAGGAGTATTTGGGGTGAAGGAGAAGGAATGGTGTCCTCCCTCACGCTCTTCACACCAGTCCCAACCACCAAAGCTGCCTTTGTGGGTTGCACTTCAGGCAGGAGCAGGTTGGGCTCATGGGGTCATGCAAGAGAACTGTCTTCACTCCTGGCTGCTCATTTTGACGTTCCTGACGATATCAAACCTGATGCCTTCTGAGCGGCTGTACTGACATACTCTGCTGATCTTGCCTCTTCAGATGCCTTGGTGATGTGTCAAGGGGCATACACTGAAGCGTCACAAGCTAGGAAAAGGTAAACCAAAGTCAGTCAACAAGCAACAAATCTGGTGGAGCAGAAGATTGCTAAACACTGACAGTTGGCTGATTAGTAGATTCTTAAAGGGAAATGCCTGTCTGCCAAAAAACACGGGAGCGGGCATATACCCCACATCCCTTCTGCTCAACGGCAAGGAAGGGCAGCAAACCTCTTTTTCGTTTAAGCAAAATAGAAACAATATTTGTCAGAGGGCACTGGGCTGTCTGTGCACTTGCTAAGTCACACCCTTAAAGCGGGAAGGACAAGAACTTTTGTGTGTCTGAAGATAGAAGGAAATCACATTTCTGTCTAACATACTGGAGCAATTGACCATGAAAAGGTTACACATTAGGAAATAATTATCTCTGGACACAGCTACTGACAGCATCAGTGTCCACAAGGATTATTTCCTGCTAACCCAGTGCCCGCTGCCTGGAAGGGAGGTGGGTCTCGCCCAGCTGTATCCTGTGTCACTCCCCAGCCCCACATTCCACTGATGCTAATGGCACTTGTGCTCCAAGTGGCCCAGCAGCTGAAGCAGATAACCAGGAGTGAAGGGGTTAAGTGCTTGTCACAATAGAAACCTCTGGGGGCACTTGACCTTTTCACATTTTTTATTCAGGAATGAGCATTTTGTGCCTGTTTGAGGAAGTTCATCTACATTTGTCCTCATTCTTCACCCTGTTTGCTTATTGTCCCTTCCCTTCACTCAACGCCTGAGTGTCCCATTAAGTACTGAGCAACCTCTGTTGATGAATATGAATTTAGGGCAAAGTTACAGAGGGGACACAAATACTGCACATTGATCAAGTGACTTACAAGGAATTTTAACATATTCAAGGCATATGTTTCTGCTGAATAGCTTCCTACACATATAATACTCACCTGTCAGTACTTTAGCATGAAGAGGAAGAAAATCACACACACATGAGCAGAAGCACGACACTGGCTGGAGCAAAGGTCTCACAAGAGCATTAAAGATGTTTAAATACTAAAAAATGCTAACACACAGCACTGACTTTCACACGCTAAACAGTTGCCGCAAGAGAAGGCACAGTGATACCTGCCCTTGGTCCTTCATTCAGTAATTAGACTATGAACCCCCCTGTCCCAAGAGGGAGGGTCTGCAAACCTCTCTGGCTGCAAAGCAGTCAAGGAAGATAAATCCAGAAGGAGTTTGTCACTGGCTGTTTCATTTAGAGGCAGATATTCTAAAAAGGTACAAGCAATATTCAAGAGCTTGATCCTGCTGGGATCAAGGAGAGTTTTGCATTGGCTTAAATAAGAGCGGGCTCTAGTCTCAAAGCACGTGTGTCCAATTTGTTAATGTTTTGGGTTCAAATAAAAAACAAATCTCCAGTCTTCCCTGCATGGGAGTTTCAACCACATTCTTCCACTGGGGGAGAGCATCAGGGCTTAGACAAGAAAGAGTTTCTGAATGATCTAAGTGAATTGTCCTGAGGAGACTGGCATTACTGTGAGCTTTGAACACAACTACAGAGGGTCTTTTATAGATGTACTCCAGAGGGGTGATCCTTAGATGGGTCCTTTAATGCCTGCCCCCATATGCAATCCAGATGAAATTCTTTATCAGATGGGGCCTGGATCTTGCTCCCATTAAAAGTTCTGCCACTGAATTCAGTGGGAGCAGATCTATTTGTCTTAGATGCTTATACAGCTTCCCTTATCCTTCATTCTTTTGAGGCAGGGGAATACTATTTTCTCTACTTTGCACACAGAGCACAGCCAGGCCGTAGTTATGTGTCACACACAGATCCAGGCCAGGAAAGGGACTTAATTCCAGGTCTCCCAAACCTTAGACCAAAGTACTATGCCTCACCCTGTCACCATCATGAAACCACCTTTCCTAAGTGGAGATGCAGAAGTCGGGTTAGAGCAGCCAGCTTCCTTCTCCTGTTTGGGCAAGGAGGAACAAAACCACATGGGAAGACAACATTCAAGTATCTCTCGCTTCCTCCTTCAAATAAGTTTTTCCAACTGGTCCCCTTAAGGTAGCATGTCACCAGCCTTCCTCAAGCACTACTGCATGAACAGGAGTCAGCCCTTGGCTGCTGAGCTGTGCTAGAGTTCTAGGAAACATCCTGCACAACTTGTACATCTCCAGTGGCAGCTTTCCAGGACTTCCCAGCTTGGCAGCCCATCCCAAGACAAAAGCAGTGCTCTAGTAGACCAGTAGGTATAAAACCAGCATTCTAGCAAAATGCCAGGGACCTTCATTCACTGTCCCAGAGGTAACAGGTAACAGTGCATTGTCACCAAATTGTCCTTGAAGCATGCTCACAAAAGACATTTTGGGAGGATTCAGTGCAGAGGAGGCGGCAGGTCCTGGACTAGAACAAAAAGTAACTGAAGGCGCCTCAAGCTCACACAGGAATGTCCCCTGTGAGCGAAGACTGCAAGTGCTGGAAGACCTCCAGAAAACTCCCTTTGCATAGTCCCCACTCCAAAGGGACAGGCGTGCTCCTCCAGTCACCACTCGCTGACAGCCTCATCCCACACCTCCAGGGATGCGTGCCAGGACAGGGCCAGGCAGCAGGGAGGAGCAGTAGTACCGCAGAAAGTGGTTTGCTTCAGGGACTCTTGCACACCAGCATAGCCAGCCCATGCCGCGTAAACACACCTGCACATGCAAGGCATCACAGCAGCATCCTGAAGAGGCGGCAGCATACACCTCCCCGGCAGCTTCATGTCATACCTGTCTACAAGCCATCCAGCACACTGCTGCACCTGACAGCTACTAATCATCATTTAGCCCGTGGCCACCTGAGCATTAAAAGGAAGGCATTTTGAAAGCAAAATCACCTTCCTGAACATTTGTTATTGCTTACCTTTCTGTTAGCCCCAAAAGGGCTCCAACTGGGAACCACACCGGCCAGTCCCCATGCGCTGAAAGTTTTGTATGCGCAGAGCCAGAGCAAAGGCTGTTAGCACCAAAGGGAACCTGCGGAAGATATGGAGAAAGGGTCTCTGGGAGCACTCAAAGCAGAACCCAGGTTCCCCATTTCTAGTCTAATACCCTGCCCAATGGCTCCCTCTCCATTTTCAAGAGTACTGACCCAAATACACAAATGAAAGCAAGCATGTGTTGTTTATTTCCAAGTATGAATGGCACGGTTTCCCCTGGGCTCCATGTTTCTTGTAATTATTTGAACTGGAAACCAATCAGCCTGTATTCACTATTGATTTATTTTCTAAAAATCTCTCATCCCTAAAGTAACAGTGCCTTTCCATGTCTCAGCCTGCTGTTTAGTGACACAGTAATCTAAAAGCTATTGATCACTTGGGTCTCTACAGCCATAACATCTTTCTAAGTGCCTTCATGTAGGACTATATTTGCAACATAAGTACTATAAACAGCAGGGTTGCTAGTGCAATCAACAACGATTATTAATAGAGATGTAACATTTGCATAGTAACACAGCATGGACAAGGGCCAACAGAGGCCAGCATTAAGAGGGAACAAGTATGGTCATTATGACAGAAGTTGCATTTCTCTTTGAACACAAGAACTTCAGTCTACAACAACTGAATTTCGGTCTAAACAGGAACCCAAGCCTGGACACAGACTGGTCAAACTTCCCCCTACCTGAGCAGAGAAGTATCAGTGCTGGAGGGACCAAGATGGTCTCATTCTGCTCCAGCAGTTCTGCTTCACTTCAAGTTTATCTGTAGTTCACGATATCCTGCATACACTTTTGCTTTTCTACATTAGCAATGAGGGTTGGTGTCCCCCACAGGATCTGGAGCAAGCAAGGTGTTTACACCTCACAGGAGACCTGCTGTTGCAGAAGCGCTGTGCACTCCAGCTCCTATTGCTTTGAAGGGGTGTTGTTAGCAGGTAGCACCTTGGAAGTCAAGCTCCTTGCTACTTTTTTGCGCGCTCCTCCACAGTCTATATGACCAAAACCTTAAGAGCTCATAGTCCCAACTGATCTAAGGACAGATGACACAGCAGCTCAGATGACCAGCAGCATTACTGTGGACCCGCCTCAGAGTCACACAGAAAGAGCCTATGTTATTTAGACCAGGTCCTGTTCCAGCAGAAATATGAATAAGTACATCAAATTAAGGCAGAAACAAGGTCTCCAGAGAGGAGAGTCTAGTCCATTACCCCAGCTGAGACATCCCATGAGCTACAAATTCAAATCAGAAACATGTTGCCCAACACAGAGTTAATGTGTCTGCAAGTCAATAGCTATCAGCATGCACCGCTTTACCCAGGCAGAGCAGCAGTGAACTGTGGCTGTCCAGTCCTCTCCTCCAACGAGAGCAGAGATGTGCTTATTTTACATGGCATAACTCAGCCCTGCAGCCTGGACTCTGCCCCACGCTCTGTGCAGCAGCATTGCCTTAGTGACCAGAACAGGACATTTCCTCCAAAAAATGATACCAATCATAGCAACAGGACAGCTCTCCCTGACACTGTTAGGCAGTGAGCCTGGAGACAGCCATGCTCAGTAACATTCTTCCAGAAGCAGCTTTCAGGAGACATTTGTAACCATTTAAAATTTCCCACCCAAGAAGTTTTGCACTTGTCAGTTTACCTTATGCCACAGGTTTTTAATTTAGTTGTACGGGAAGCAACTTTATATGCCTCAAATTTTATATGTTAATGCCAGATGTGAACACGCTAGCACGTGTTCTCTCTCTGCCGTGCTGCACTTCTTGGGAAAGGATGCTGTAACTCTGCAGCTCCAAATACTCAGACAATCAGCAAAACTAGTGGCAGACCAGGAGCCAGAAGCCCCTGTTCCTCAGCATTTCCCCCAGTGCCCTGGGGAATTCCAACTGGCACGACAATCTGCTAGCACATACTTCCCAGCCTTCTGAGCATGAAATATCCCTGGATGCAAAAGGATTAAAGACAAAAATTTGATTTGCAAATTATGAAAGATAAGGAAATTGCTGAAGACCATGCACCTTCTATTGCAACATGAGAATGCATTCCAGCTGCTTCAGTGTATTGAGTGGAGATTAATGCAAGCAGCCTTTAAATTAATGCAGGTGCCAGAATTTTTCTACTATGTAGGCCTGAGATGAATGAACATGAAAAGCTGCAACTTCTTTTGATTATCATTGTTCTGCTTTAAATTGATTAGCTCCTTTGTGCATTTTACTGTGGGGGTTTTTTTTTCCTGAAGTTCAATATTTTTGCAACTCTTATCAGTTATTAAAGTGTAACTCAATATGTCATACCTGCGTTTGCCCTCCTGGACTTTCAGCACTCTTCCCAATGCATCCCTGAGGATGAGCCATACAACTGCGAACTCCAGTAATACTATAAATAATAAAAAAAAGTAGCATTACTTGTTAATGGTGTTGACGAGTTTGCACATGTTAAACGATAAGCAATATTTTCTTGCTAGCAGCACTGACCAAATATTGCTGTCGCTGGTAGGGCCCTCTTCCCCCAAAGCCTGGGCTAGAAGAAATGGCCAGCCACAAACTCTGCCTCCCCCAAGCTCACCTCTCATTTTCACATTGATCCTTTAGCAAGAACTGCCCCTGCACGTTCAAGAGAAGCAAGATGGGTCCTGTGGACAGCCAGGGTGAGTGACCAGGCAGAGCAGACATCTCTTTTGGCCTCGCTCTGTATCAGCGGGCACCCGCTACCTGCCTTAGTCTCCAACTTGAAACACTATCAACTAATTCATTTCAGAGCAGAGTCCATCCTTAACAGGACACTTGTGCAATTCAGAAGCACATGTGTTTGCCCCCAGTCAGCCTGCTTCGAGCACTCACTCAGCATTATAACCTTCAGCAAAGCGGGGGGAGAAGGGGCCCAGGGCAGCTCGGCATGGCAGTGCAGAAGCCACGAAGGGGCCCATTTCAGTTTGATTTGTTGCGGCACTCTAGATGCAAGATGAAATCTGAGAGATGAAATCTGAGCAATTTCCTGCTTCTCTTCTTTCTGGACAGTATATTAACACTATAAAGAAGGCTGAACAGTGGGGCTTCCCAACTCCATTATTGTCAAGGCCTATTTCAAAGGCAGTGGCTGAAATGCCCATTGCTGCCTTTGTTGATCCTGGACTCAGGTCTCCTCCATGTTGCACTTCTGTCAAACTGCAAGGCTGAGCAAATTAAAAATAAGCTTTCTCTGGAGGGGTGGAGGAGGGGGGCAGACAGGAGGAATACTGCCTGAGCCTACACACAGTGCCCACAACATTCACTCTACTCTCAAGTTCCTTGTGTAAAAGTAGGGGAAGCAGAAAAGCCACAACAGATGCCAGTTCTCCTACCTGAAGTCCTGCATCTGACTTTTTAGGCACCAGTGTGAAGCCAAGCCATGGCCGGGCTGTAAGTGGGTGCTGCAGTCCGACCAACGCTGTCAATCAGTCTGCCGTACCTGCCACCAACCATTCTGGTCAGAGAGAAATACCAAATGCACGGACTCTTTATTTTCCACCTCCAGGAGAGGGTTTATTTGTCCCCAAGACCCATGACAAGCTTATTACAGACCGTTTCAATTCGAATCAACTTGCAAAGAAAAGAAAGTGGAGAAAACGCATTAATTAAACAGCTTTACTCATGCAGAAAAGCTGCCAGCATGAGCATTTTAAATTACCTGGGCACACCTAGCGGATTTGCATTCCCTTGGCACAGCTTTACTCTGGCCCACAAAGCATCACCCTCTTCATACTTCCATCTGAACAAGGAACAAAAGAGGCTGACAGCCCAGCACCACCTTCCCCGCTTGGGGGCTAGCGCCCTTTCCGAGGGATTTTGTGTCAGTTTATGCAGAAACCTTACTCCTGCTAGATGCAGGGACAGGAAGTTTGGATTCTTCTATAAAACTAAAGACCAAGGCAAAAAGAGGCCTTCCAGAAACAAAGGAGGTGGAGCCGCGGCCGGCAGGGGGGTAACTGCATGCCATTGTTAAATATTAACATAAAATAAAGCAGTAGAAATGGATGTCCATCAACAGAATTAGAAGGAACTAAGTGAGTTTAAGAACAAAAGGTTTACTTATTTAAATTACAGGAGATGAAAAACAGCTGGGAATGCAATTTATAGCACAAAGTACAAAGCTACAAGACTGTTAAATGCAATTATATTTCAAAGTACTTTTTCCCCTCCATTTTAAACTAAACATGTACAATTATTTTAACTAAAATAAAACTAATGACAATGTAGCCTTTAGATGTTCCATCCCTTCCCTCAAACACTTTCAAACTCAGCTCATCCGTTTACATTAACTAAATAGTTTGATTCCCTCATCCAAATAGAGGTCAGCCTTTCGGATAGGAGACTAAAGCTCGAAGAAAGAAAACCACTGTGAGCAAATCTTTATTTTTAAAAATTACCTTTTACTATTAAATTAATGGACCTTAGATTGTACTTTCATATTTGTCTTTATCACTTCTCTGCACAAAGGAAGAGTGGAAAAGTAGCTGACTAATTAACTTTACTATTTGTTACATTTGATTTGTACATTTGGTGATAGCAGGGATGCCTATCAGTAAAAATATTTAAAAGATACTCAAAAGTTTGAGGTTTTGGGGGTTTTTCCCCTGCTTGAGAAAAAGAGCACCAGTGTTCAAAGCCTCTGGGCCAACAGGGCCTAGCACTAAGATGTAGTCTGCATCAAGGGCTAGGTTTTCAAAACCATCCAGTACTGCCTTTATTGTGCTTCCACTATTAGCTGCAACAAAACTCTCCAGCTGAAAACTGCTTTCACCTGAGGCACTGGCTTGTTTTCCTCTACTTCTGCAGAGCTGCCATTTGGTTCCACTGGGCTCGGGGGCAGCAGACTCCAAATCTCAATGGGCAGCTCCATCACTGTCTCCAGTGAGTCCTGCCTATTAATACTATTTTTAATTCCAGGTGTTTCTAGCACTGAACCACACAACTGGACCCTGCCCTGCAGAGCACTGAGCCACCTCTGTCTCTTGAAGCTGCCCCTTGTGACTTACCTGATTAGACCCATTATTTAGAAGGCGGTGGGTTCCGCTTCAGCATAACAAAGGGTTTATCGACATCCAGCAGAGGTGCATCTCTAATGGTCACTGCTTAAGGCCATGGAACATCCAAAATTAGAGCCGAGAGGTTTTCAGAAAAATCAAAATGCTAGCACGATCAACTTTATCCCACTATTAGCTTTTCCAACAACAACAAAAAAGTTCAGGATCTTAGTCACACATCAATATATTACATTTCTTAAAGTTTCCTTCTATTATAATTTTCATGCTTAAAATACATTCAAGAGCTAAATGAAACCCTTTTGTCTCAGTAATTTCTTTCAAAATGAAATGGCTTGCAACTCCTTGCTGCGACAAATTATTCTTGGTTTAGGTCATCTTAAAAAAAAAAAAAGATAGTACTTGTTTCAGATGCCAGATAACTGCCAAAGGAAAAAATAAAATCAGTTACTTGGACAGATCTTTTTAAAGTTAGGAACATACTTTGAGTGTTCTGGGCTGTAATAAGCCACTGGTTTCGATTCACCTAAAAAAAAAATTACTAATTCACCGACAAAAGTACCAGCCCATGCTAATGAGCTATAAAAAACACATGCACATATAAATTAGTTTATGTTCTTGTTCTGACAACAGCCTGTACCAGATGTTTCAAAGACACAAGAAGCGTTGAATTAGACAGATGTGACATAATCTGCCTCCCACCATGGGTGTCTTCCTAATCCCTTAAAACCTGAAGCAGAAGGTTGAGTATCTTTCCAAAAAACATTGCAGCAGTTTCTGTTTGCATTAACTATTATTAAAGACAAAGCTAGCAATGACATGTTTTACAAGCCCTGTTTTCAGTTACTTATAGTTTTGCAAAACTTTGGACTGAAAGTTTCACACCAGGTACCTTTCTTGGACTAAATTTTTGCATTCTCTTTTGATAGTTTCTGCAAGAGATATTAAGGTACTTTTTTAAAAATGGCTTGAGGAATATACATTGTTCCATAAACATTATAACAAATTCTTGCTGACCACCTCAAGACACAGACAGCTGCCCAACAAAATAGTCCCTTATACTTCAGCAGAGGGATTTTGCTGGTGACAGGGATTTTGCTGTGCCTTTTGCTAATTTAAAAGAAAGAAAAAGAAGAAAAAAAAATCATGTTTGGCCAGGTTGTAAATCTTTGGGGAAAAGAGACTCAGCATAGTTCTCTTAAAACACCATATGCACAGAGCAGTCTCCAGCCTGGCTCAACAGGGGCTGAGCTGGATTTTCTTTTCCCCCGCTCCCCAAAGCAGCAGGCAGAAGAGCTGAGGCTCAGGATGTCGCCACGCCCAAGATCCCGCTGCTTCTGGTACCAGCACAACATGAACAGGCTGCAGAAAATATGGGCAGCAAGAACCACATCTGGGAGAGAAGAAACCAGGGAGAAACACTGAGTGGGAGAAGTTGGAAGCTGATAACTGCAGATGAGGGACCGATGCTGGGGCTAGGATATGGGAGCATTGCCTGAGGAGGACTCAGGCATGGCACTCATGAGAGACAAGCAGGGAGGCAGTGGCTGGAAGAGCCACCATGACATGGTGAAGTCCCTGAAGGTGATTGAGGACAGGGACAGAAGCAGCAAGTGCAGGGCTTGGTACTGATGTAAAGAGTACAAGAAAGACATTGAGGTGCTGGAGCGTGTCCAGAGAAGGGCAACGAAGCTGGTGAAGGGTCTAGAAAACAAGTCTTATGAGGAGCGGCTGAGAGAACTGGGGCTGTTTAGTTTGGAGAAGAGGAGGCTGAGGGGAGACCTTATCGCTCTCTACAACTACCTGAAGGGAGGTTGTAGTGAAGCAGGTGTTGGACTCTTCTCCCAAGAAACTAGCGATAGGACGAGAGGGAATGGCTTCAAGTTGCGACAGGGGAGGTTTAGATTGGACATCAGGAAGAATTTCTTTACCGAAAGAGTGGTTAGGCATTGGAACAGGCTGCCCAGAGAGGTGGTGGAGTCGTCAATCCTGGAGGCGTTCAAAAAAGGTGTAGACGTGGCACTCCAGGGCCTGGTTTAGGAGGCATGGTGGTGTTGGGTTGACAGTTGGACTTGATGATCTTAGAGGTTTTTGCCAACCTTAATGATTCTATGATTGAGCATAGGAGAAAGCATGGGACGGGACTGTCACAGGGAAGAACTGGAAGAAACTCAGGAAGAAGATGCCATGCTCAAAGAGACAGGGAGTGCAATGAGACCCCTTTACTGCAGGGACTGAAATAGAACCAGAGGTTCCTCCATCAACAAAATATATCATATTCCTAGAAGGTTTCAGTCCTCCTCAACCAGTTCACACATGAAGGCATTTGCATGTTTTTCTGTTTGTTCTATCACAATTACAGGAAACACGTATAAAATCTGTCAGGACACTGAAGTCTTGATTATTACAAAGTTGCAATACTTTGATGCAAATATATCAGAGTGGACCCCGGGGGAAAAAAAAAAAGCCTGATCACCTAAAAACTACTGCAGTACCCTGTGCAGAGGTCATGTCAGTATTACACAGACAGCTCCAACACTGGTATTTCTTCGTTTCTTCACTTCCATATAGATAACAATGGACTTACTTTTTTTTTTTTTTTTTTTTTTAATTCATCTACGTGTTTCATTCAATACCAAGATCTTAGTAGGGTTCACTTCCATCCAGCTCTGGTGGCCATGAGCTCCACAGATGAACAATTCTACACACCAGCCTACACTACATCCACTGCTAGATGGAACAATTGGTCAGACAAGGGGACAGGGCAATGAGGACCATGTTTCACATGCATGGCTTGTTTATATACACAGTTGTACTGGCTTAACACAATGTGCAGTCTTAAATCAGTTCAGCTAACAAAAGCAGAAGGCTAAACAATGGTTTTGTTTAAAGTAAGTCTTATTCGGGCCTATCTTAAACAGATTAGGAACAGGTTAAATTTAAGATCTCTGCTGGACCATTCCACACTGTCTTTTGGTTTAAAAGTGAAAATACACATGTAGGCAATCCACAAGCAAGACTGTTTTTTGCCAGAATACTTCAGTAAAGAAGGCCAGATGCTCAGATGCTGAAGTACTTGCAACCACAAAAATTGAAGTCAGTTCCTAAAGTTTAACTGCAAACAAGATGCGGACAACATAAGGAGGTGCAAAAACAGTTATTAGTATCCTGACCAAAAAAAAAAAAAAAAGAAAAAAGAAATCTAGTTTCCAGGAGATTACTGCTAGAACAGAGGCCTTGTTAAGACATGGTTAATTTTGCAAAATGAACTATAAAGTATTCAGTATAATAATTCCAGATATACTGTGCTCAACAAAAAGAAGAGGTTCCTTTTTTTAAAGGGATGCATTATCTTTGCTTTTTATTGGGTTTGTTTGAATATTAATTTGTTTTTAAAGTTATAGCTCTACAAAAGTTTTTTATGTCTGAAAGTCAGAATTCACAGCATGAACATATGAAAAAGTCTTTAAAGGACTCTTAGTCTTCCTGTATTTCCCTGCTACAGTCTATACACCATAGAGACAGCAAAAATCTCACCAAGACCAGGAATGCTTTAGTAATAAATAAAAGCTTTCTTGTCACTGGAAAATATTGTCACCACAAAAAGTAATGTATTTTTAATTATAATGTTGAACATTCAACATGAGGATGTTTGCCTCTGAGTAAACCCTCACACAGTGACCCCATCCGCTCAAGCACTGTGGAAACACCACCAGAGTGAGCTTCATCTTACAGCAGTGCAGCATATTTGCACCAGGGGCTCTCATGACTGTGATTTTATCAGTCTAGCTAAAGCAGGCAGTAGAGCTCAAAACTCAGAGATGGTCTTTGCACACACACACGCGCACAAAAATGGTTGAATTTGATTCCTTTGGACATGGAAGCAACCACTTTACCCCACCTTCCCCTAACATGACATTTATGAATGTGTTCTGCACAAGACGGGGTGAAACACATCTGGTTTCTGTGTCCTTTCCAAAGGACTTTTTAAACACAGAGTCAAAAGAAAGCAATACACTGAAATGGAAAAGACAGCTTCATACAAGATCCACAGGCGCTGGTGCTGAAGACAGGCACAGGAATGAAGGGGGACACATGCACGAGAGCACAAACTGCACGCCCCCATGCTGCTGGGCCACCAAGCCTCTCCATGAATCCTCCCCCCAGAACAACAAGAAAGGATGCGATGGGAAGGATGAGCCCATATGGTGTCAGACCTTGGTTATCCATCCTGGACAACCACCAACCTTAGCACTGATAAGCCTATTATCAGATTGTGTGGGGTGATTAAGTGGGAGTGTGATCCTTGTGTGGATTACGCGGGGAAGCAAGATGGTATAACAGTGTCCATAAATGATGCAGACTCCAGTATCATTGACTAAAGCTGAGCTAGGTTCTCTGAATTACACACCAACCTTTTTACATACTTTCTTTCAGGTGGGTACTTTTTTGTTTTGTTTTGTTTTGCTTGGCTACCTTTTAAAGCTTATTGGTGATTTTCCACTCTGTTGCATCAAAAAAACCCTGCAAACACTGTTACAGACCACAGCTAAGCATCTGCAAGTTATAAAACATTTAAAAGCTTTACATTTAACGTATCTATTGGCAATAAAACATACTCCAACACAAATGCACTATTTGAGACAGATGTTTGAAATATGAATGAATGTTTGAATATTCAGTTTTAAATACTCATGATAAAAGAAGCTGCAGAGACATGCCATTGATCTAAAACTTGTTTGCACATTCCTTAGGGCTATGCATGAAGCATAATGGGATTTCTATGTTCCTAAACAACAAAAGGTGTAAAAATGCCTTTTCAGTTGCAAACTTTGTTCATTTATTCCTGTGGCAAAAGAATGCAAATCTTAAGTCATTTTTTTGTGCACTGACATCGAGTCTTTCTCACACAAAAAGTTCCTTAAAGAAACAAGAAGAAAGTTCAGAATAAAGTCATGCTTCCTCCCTGACATGTCCTTTAAAAAAAAAAAAAAAAAGAAAAGAAAAAAAGAAAAAAAGAAAAGAGAGAGAAGGAAATTTCACTTAACTCAACTCTACCTGCCAGCTAAAAGCAAAGGCCACTTAAGTGACTGACTCTAAGCTATTAGGCATGTATGTCATTAATGAGAATGAGTTTGCAAGGTGCAAGCAAAATATTTGTTTCAATATAGTTAAGCCTTCAGTATATCTACTGCACACATTTCTGCCCCAGCTTTGTAGTTAAGTGACGGAACCCATTCACAGACAGAAATGGCAAAACAACGCTACATTAAAGCATATGATGGTAGCTTATAAACATGAGCAAGAAGTTATTCTGTATGAAGTAACATTCCGTGTTAAATCCCTCTAATTTTGCTTTTTCAGTCCTTTATTTGTAGAGTGGAAGGGGAGCTTTTTTTTTTTTACTATGAAATTGCAGATATTTAAAATTAATACTAAATCAGGAGCTGAAAGAATGGGGTGGTGTGATGCATTTTCAAGGAGGAGTGTAGGGAAACAGTGTTAATGTCAGAATCAATCCTTGTGCTATCAATAACTTAACTTCAAAGCTGATGCTACTGTCTGACTGAGCACCCTATGTCTTCAAGGAAGATAAAGCCACATATGTAGTCAAACCAATGTTTAATTCAGATTACACAGAACAATACAGAAACTTGACTGGAGCCAATTAAACTAAGCTTTCACTGACTGATAATAATGCCATTTTGCATCCTTTCTGTGCGCCGCAAGGAGCAGTTTTAGAGCGTTACAGTTCTGAACCCACATTTATTGACCTAAGACATTTTTGTACTTAACACATCGATACCAGGATTTCAATTATGACATTTGATATTCTCCTTTCAAAATGGGAAGAATCTTTACTTCTACCAGGGACAAACACCCATAACCCTGTAGGGACTGTGTAGGGACTATGCAGAAGTATAGAAATTTCCAATTACAGAAAGTTCCAATGAAAAATGCAGTTTCTGTAGCACATCACTAAAAAAAGGTGGTGTTTGGAAAATGTAAGATACTTTGCTCAGGCATCATCCATACATTGAAGTGCATTTCTCCTACCAGTTTCACTACTGTGATTCAAGAACTGTAGGCAAATCCAGGCCCTGTTCTTGCCCACGGCCAGACTCTGTATAATCACACACCCACCAACTGATCTGTGGTGCCTCGTGGGAGATGTATTCTGGCCCAGGGCCCCACCACACCTGAAGAACAAGGACAGTTGTCTCCCAACTCATGTCCCTGTGGAGTAATGCACCACAAGGAGCAGCACTTAATAGCTGAGCTGCCCAGAAACAAAACATTTTAGGTTGACTTAGAAAAGTGTAATGAAACATTTCAAAGATTTCAAAATTAAGTACTATGACACTGCTGAGTCATGGCTTTTCAGAGTGACAGTTACTGGCACTGTTGGCAGTGAACACAAAACTATTCAAATCCAAGAACTGACAGTTAACCTAAATTAAACCTTTTAGGATCTGATTCCATGATAGCCAAAAATTGTATAGGTAACCCATGGGTGTCTATAAAAGACTACAAATTAGCACAGCTGTGCATCAAGATAGGCTGGTCACAAAGCAGTCAGGTAGAAACGACAGCATCTGAAACTTGGAAACAAGCACCTTCATCCCTGCAGAAAGTAGCCAGAAGATCACACTATGGATTATGTTCAGCTGCAAGTCTTCCACAAAGCCCTACTTCTTAAGGAATGGCTCCAGTGTTCTTTCTCAGTTCCTTAAAGAGTTAGTTTCCCTGTGCCTCAACCATCCACCTGTAAAATAAAAGCAACTTTATCCCTGTCCTACACACTGCCCACCTGTCTATGCAACTGCAAGCTCTTTGGGGTAAAAGAACCACAGATAAGGCCTCACACTGGGATTGCGGCCTTTGGGAGTAACAAATACAAATAAAAATTTTGTATATAGGAAGTAGTGAAAGACTGTGAGCAACCCTTGGAAGGGAGAATTATGAAAGCAGCTGCATTACCTTAAGTCTAAACTTTGCCATTGGTATCAGACAAATGGCATGCAAGCTATGTTAACTGCCAGCAGTAAACTTCACCAATTGGCAGCCAGAAGTGGAGGGAGAGAACAATTGAGCTACTTTCCAAGAAATTCTGTGATTTTCCAGCTAACCATGCAGCTGTAAAACTGAAAAGTCCAGGCTGGTTTATGTAATAAGAAAAAGCCAATATTATAGGCAGTCAACATATTTCAAAACACAGTGGTATACTTTCTTTGGTATTTATTCTCCTTCCTTCACCCTCATCCCCATTTTATTAAAATTTAAAACCCATACTGTTGACATCATTTCCAGGGAAGAGGTCTGTGCTGGCCACCACTCATTCCTCTGCCAAATACAGCACCTGGCCATGCAGATGCCCCAGTCCTCTCTCGTTGGCACACACAAGCCAGAAGAGAGAGATTAACAAAGAGGAGAGTAGGGTTTCTTAAGAGCTCTTCATAATGGACAGTGTCTGACTCTAGAGGGATAAAAGGAGAGCGATAAACTCTGTTGTTGTCGAGAAAGAGAAGAGCGCTTAAAAAGCCTTTCAAATAAGCAATTTCCCCTCTCATCAGTATCCTCTTGACTCCTAAGCTCTTTCTTTTGTTTCTTACCTTGAATGGTGATCAGCAATGCATGATTGGCCAAGGGGCATCAGCTGTAAGTCTAACAACACGAGCCAGCTGAAACCACTGCGGAAAGGAAAGACCACTCTCCTAAAGACCTACCTACTTCCTGGAGGAGAAGGAAGAAAAGGCAAAGCATGACAGCTTCATTTACCTTGCCTGTTTTGGCAAAGCATGTAGGATTTGCCATCCCCCATATTAGCTTTACTTAGCATCCCATCTCTGAAACGAATCAGGAATGCCAAAAAAGTTTCCACCCTACAATCCTTAATGACATTTTTGCTTATATCCTCAAGGATGAGGGTCAGTAGCTGTTCCACTCTCTGCATGCTTCCTGTCCTATCCTCAAGCAGCTGCACTACAACCAAGTTTCTTCCTTGCAAAGTGTGTTGTACCTTGCGGTCACATTTGTCTTGTGCTTCAACTAACTGGCATATGCCTAACAGCACCCTGAGCACAGTCAGAGCACACAATGAGTTAAAGATCAGTGCCACAGCCAGAAGGGAGCAATCTTACTCTTTAAAAAAAGCTTGGTTTCTCATTAGGAATATTTCACCTGTTTTACTTTAACATTGCTGTTTAACCTGGCTGCATGATGAAGGACTTTCCAGAGTTGTTGTTAGCCATGCAAAGACTCTAAATCACTTCTTCACCAATCCAACTCCATTCAAGTACAGAGCAAGAAACAGTCAAGCCTGAGAGTTTTTATAAGACATCAGAAATTTGCGGTAGTCTAGTGCATAAGCACCCATCTTACAACAACCAGAAGGCAATGAAGAGCACCTCTCTTCACAACATGCAACCAATATATTTTTGGCTATATAACGATTTTCATGCAAGACTGCTCAGACATATAGCTGTCTCCAGTCTAGTCTTACACTGCCAAGCAAACCCTTTCTCCAGCCAAAAGAGCCCATTTTGCCCACACCACAGTTGGCCTTTAACATAAGGTTCTGTTAACTGAATATTTGTTTTAAAAAAAAGTAATAATCTTGGAGCAACTCCCTCTGCTGCAGCAGTTTTAGCCAGGGCAGTTCCCTTGCCTCCAGCAGGGCTTTGCCTTATTTTGAGGAAGCTAAAGCAACAGAGGGAAGTGGAAATGAAGAGTGAGAGTGTGGTTTTCTGGGCTTTAGAAGGTCTAACACCAATGGCCTAAAAATGTTAACAGAATGACTGTACAGATTTGTACAATGCCAGCAGAATAGGCTTCTGACCACAGAACATCTGGGAGAAAAAAAAATTATTTGTCATTTGGAGGCTACCAGAATGCGTACCTCATGAGACATGTGAAGTGATCTGCAGAAGTGCTGAGTACTCTGAGAAGCAAGAGACCAGCGAGGGCTCTGCTCTGAACATACCAAGAGTATAAATTGGTATGGCTCTGCAGTCATACACATTCTCTCAATAGGACATCCCCATGAGTTAACACCATCTCCACTCCTTAGTTTCTCCATGGTGTCTGTGTCACCCTCTCAGCTCAGTGTTGTCATGAAGATTTGTATCTGCGAAGTGTTTACAAGCCAGAAGCATTTAAAAAGAAAAAATTAGTAACTCTGTCCATAGCCCAGGGTTTGTGTGGCATGATGAATCCTGCACACCAGATAAAGAAACCTGGCAAACGAGCCTTGCTCATATACACCAAGGGGACTCACTGACAGTTGCATAGGCAAACTTCAGTAGTTGACTTGATGCAACCCTAACACTTGATTAATGTTGGGAACTGTCTTTGATACTGCCCCAACAGGGTAAGCAAATGCTCTGAGAGCTGCCAAGCCTTTGAGCTTCCAAACAGCTGAATGCAGGCTTTTCCTGAATGTTTAACTATGTAGAATGGCACTATTTTCCTTAGAGTTTGATACCAGGAGCTAATTCTGATCACCAGTGTGTTACCATGTTATTTCTTCAAGGGCCAGACTCCCCTCTCTCATGAGTCTTAGAAGTTGGAATAAAGTTTTAACCAGAGCCAACCTTGCTACTGTCAATACCAGCTACTACCCAAATTTCAGTGAGATGCCCCACTTCAGGAGCATCTTTGAGAGGATGCACTTTGTAAAATTAAGAGTGCCTTTTGGTCCAAAGCAAATGTGCACAGTAACTTCAGTTCATGCCTTTGCTTCAGACATTAAGATTTTATGTACTCAAAAACCAAATTGCCTCTTCCATGGAAAGTTCTCCATGTCTTTATTGGTACTTTCACAAGATACAACTTCCAAAGGTTGTTTTTCCAATTTACATAGATGTTAACCACAATTACTCATCATTCATACTCTCACAAAGCCCACAGTGCCATAGGCTACATGCAGAGCACCACTGTGCTGAGCGACATGAAGTCAGAGAAGAAGAGACCCTTTCCTCTTCCTCTGGCTCCTCTTCCCAGTAACACTGTGGGTTACAAACAAGGTGCTCCTTCCATCAAGCATAAGGTAGGAAGAAGTATAATCATGATCATGAACCTTCCCAGCTCCCACTGACTTCAGTGGTTCTTCACAGTGCTCAGGTCAGAAAAAGTATTAATCTTGTCCTTTAAAGTCTATGCTCAGGTACACACCACAGGTCCCAGTTTCCTTAATCACCCCCTGAAGGCCAGCAGTTCAGGAGAGACACTTCACTCTTCTCTAACAAACACTAATTTTCAAAGATACTTTGCTGGGGGAGGGGGAACTACAGGAACACTAATTTTTGTTTAGAAAACAAGAAAGGAGCACACAGAGTTTAAGTAAAACAAAGCAGAAATTAATACAGTCTGTTACTTTTTGTGTGTGGTCATTTTTCTAAAAAAAAAAAAAATGTTATCGGGACAATTCTCTGAGCAACAATGACCTAACAAAGACATCACATATTACGCCATTTGCACAAATAATTACACATCATTTAGATATTAGTCTTCCTTCTCAAGGCATCACAAGGGAGTCTTCACTTTTTGAGCACATGCAACTCCCATTAACATTAATGAGAGCTACTCACATATGCAGGACAGACAGTAGATCTCTTGAGAATCTCTGCATTCATTGTACCTCGTCTGGGGAAACAACAGAAATGTAACAAAGGCAGACCCTAAATCAAGGAGGATTCAGCCACTGAACTGCCATGCCTGACTCTCAGCATTTCTCATCACTTACTGCTCCCCCAACTCCTTATGAGACCTTGCTGTGGTGCTACTCATGCTCCTGAACAGTGCACCTCTGTCTCCAACTTGCCCTGGAGCTGGTCTTGCTCCGGGTTACACCGGGCAAACCCACATTCCCTCCACATTGGGAAGGAGTGAGAATCACTTACTAGGGATCCTGTTTCTCAAATTCAAATTAGTGGATCAGATCCAGATTTTCAGATTGTAGTTTTTACTTTGGACCTTTCCAAATTTTGTGCCCACTAACAAATACAGCACCACAGCTAGCTGGTTTCGCCAACAGTTTGTGTTAGGGTTATGTCAGTCAACATCATTGTTCCTCTGCAGTGTTAGTGCCTTCAGAACTGACATATGCAAAGGAGAGCAGAAGTGCTAATGCTTTTCCACACAAGCGTGGCAGCCATATCACACTGAGACAGTTCTAGCAGGTATCTTAACCCCTTCTTTTCCATCTCTTCAGACCTGTCACAACTGTAGAGTACTGAACAAACTGCTGTTCTCAGCTGTGCTGGTGAGGAAAATGCATTTCCATGTGCTATACAAGCCTCATGCTTATAATTCAACAGGAGCTCCAAGAGAAGGAAGATGGTGGTGTCGCTGTCAGGCCAAAGGAGTGGCCATCAGGAGCTTTGAGATCTATACCCAGTTTTCTTGTTGGGAAGGAAACCTTTTTCGTTGGTCTCTCAACCTCCTAAACAGTGACTGCACTACTTCTCAATCCCTTAGAGAAATGCTGAGAAGGTAGCCGGCCTTTGTGAAAGGCATTTAAAAAGCAGAAGTGCTTGTTATCCTTGTGTGTCCACACTAGGCCTTTTTTCATATCCCTTACCATGCCTCTCCAGTCCCTTGCTTTTATTTCACACCCAAATCCCTGTGGCTCCAGCTCACATCAGTGAGGCTGATGGAGAGCACTCTCCCCCCAGCAAGCAAGTCCAGCAGTAAACTTCATAGGGCTTAACCAAATCAACAGAATTTCAGTGGGAAGTGAGACACTTCAGAGTTACAATGCTTTAAATAGTAGCGTAAGTTACAGCCTGAACCTCACAAGCTATTATAAATTATCACACCTAATTTTTCACTTTTATTAGTAGGCTCTGTGCTCAGTATATAGAAACAGCACTGACTTCCATGGCTGCATCTCCCTGCCCAAACTGGATCCCTCCCTACAAATGCCTCCTGTGATGTGCAGCACTGTTTGGTATCCTAAGAAGTCCTTCACTTGCATAAACTGCTAATCTAAATATATCACTTGCCATGGCCAACAATGGTTGATAAATTGCATTCCCTTTATTTGTACCATTCCATAGTCATTATGAGACTTGGTAAAGAACTTTCTCCATAGCAAAGTTAAGCCCTATCTAAGCTGCTTCAACATGCTGATTCAGCTTGCTCGTAGTTTATCACTCAGATGAAAACACAATTGTGTAGCCTAAGATGATATTACAGGAGGACACTCCAAAGAGGAAGAGAAGCAATGATTAAAAAAAATAATTTACTTAGCTTCTCTTTTACTAGTTATCACAAAAGCAGAGCTTACATTTAAAAAAAAGTTAAAAGATATTATTTCAGAAAAAAAACAGCTTCCAAGATCACAATGCCATATTAAATTCTTTCCCAAGCTCAATAAACTATGACTTATAAAACTTGTAAAATCTTTACTAGACTCCTGACAGCTCCACATGTGTCTGTGGCAAGAAGAATGGAACCTTTTGCTAAACATCTGCTAAATCTTGCATCTTGGCTAGAACGACTCTACCCGATAGCAACACACTGTCTAATGCTTGCTGACTGCGGTCTAGGACTGTGATGGAATCCGTCTTTCTGCATGAAAACACTACGCTGCTTTGCCATGGTGCGTTATCATAGCCTGTATTTGCAGCAGCCACTTCCAGTAATATTGCATAATGGCATATCTCTTAGGGCAGTTGCGCCTCAACAGTGGCACATTGTTCATCACAGGCTGAAATCATACAGCTGCCAGCTACTTTTTCAAAGAGGATGCATGCACGGTGTCTCCATTTGTACACACTGCTCCAGAAGTCAGGAGAGTCCAGAAGTTTGCTTTGTGAGCAGTTAGGGTACAAATCTAGACGATAGCTTAAGAACAGCCAGTAAGTTTAGTCAAAGAAGTTTCTGAGAACAGTCAGAGAAGTTAGAGAAAGTAAATTTGCTCATTTGTGTAATATATCTGAGAGATTCCTCTATGGAGCATATTTAAGAATATTATCTCTTTCTACAGAATGGTGACTTCTGGTTTTCTAGGACAGATCAACATGTATATTTTAAGCAGTTCTACCCATATATAACCAAGTATTCTGAAAAAACTAATAAGTCTCATGTTTCTAAGTTTACACTGCCCTGTCATTATTTGAAACACAGAAGACACTCAGATAGGGGCAGTATCCCAACATCTTTCGGGGGGCCCTCACATATGCTTCAGAAGTATTTTGCAATGGACAGTGCTAGAAACAAGGCATTTGGCTAGTAGCAACTTAGGCCTGGTCTAGCACAGCAGTTAAAGGTTTCCTATTTAATCCTCTATAGAGATCTTTCAGAAGAATCTTTTCTTGACACAACTGGCGTTTTCCTTATTTGAAGTCATCCTATGACTCTTGATAAATCTCTCTGATTCAGAAGAACCCAAGCGTCTTGTGTTAATACTAGTTGGAATAAGTTGCTAAAACAGTTCAAAACATGGAGTTTACAAAAGCTTCACTTGCTTATGCTCAGAGAAGCTTTTCAGCTTCAAGGAGCAGCTAACAATTTTACATTGTCCTGTAGACATGCAGAACAAAATCATTGATGTTTTCATAGTCCGCTGAGTTCAGTTTCAAAGCACAAGTCTGTATAGCACAAGGAATAGATCTGCTGACAGGGAGCTTTGCCCATCTACACCCTTTTGAGGTGCTGGTCCATGATTTGGGTGTGGAAAGAAGTTGTACATCTACACACCAGATGAATTTCCCAGTCTTTAATGATGTGATCCCTCTAGCTCAGTTTGGCTTCTTACTTTGATATACTTACAAACACAATTTTTTTTTTTTTGTCAGCTATGCCACAAGAAGCTTCCCACTTCTTGTGAGCATAAGATAGCCAGAACAGCTTTTTGCCATTTAATACTTTTTTAAAAAAGTTTTCTTCCTGACAGTCCACCCAATGCCATTTATAAAAAATAGGCATTTGCCCCCATTGCACCGTTGCACAGCCATATTACTCTGTAGAGGCAATTATTTCTTTCTCCATATTGTAAACCCTTTTATTTTCTGAGGCTGTCCCTAACACTGGAAAAAAGTTATATCTAACCTGAGCAATTTACCTTGAAGTACAGCAATGCTCAAGATATTCTTTCTGGCTTGCTCTTCAGCACGTAGTGCATACTAAGGCATGAAATCCAGAAGCATTTCTCCTTGTATATCACAAGTACTTTCCCTTACTGGGAAGGATTTTTTTTGAAACTGGTAAGTCATCTTGACAACCTACTCAAGGCCTTTCAGAAAAACGTGCGCTAGACCACCATGTTTATCCCACACACCTCCCTCCTCTCAGATGGTGAGAGGACAGAAAGACAAAAGGCATGTCTGCATTCTTGCAAGAAAAAAAGCGATCTCTCACATCTAAAAAAGAAAATGCTATGGCAGTCTGGGAACTCCAGTGCATTGGAAGATGAAAGATAAATCGTGTTATGTGAATGTTGCACATGTTGTTGTTATTATCTCCAAGAGGACCCCATTGTGCTAAACACTACACACGCTCAAAATAACAGGCAGTTCCTGCCCCAGAGGCCTCATAACCTAAGATAAAAGCAGTATTGTTGTCCCCTTTTTATAAAGGGGAAGTGGGACACCAGAAGATTCAGTGACTCGAACAAGTTACTCAATGAAATGGCAGATCTGGGAATTGAACCCAGATTCAAGTCTCCATCCCATGATTTAATCTACACATCATTGCTCAAAATCACTTTTAGTTAAGCAGCAACATCTAAGCTTCAAATTGGTACCTATGATTATTTCTACTTATTTAATGAGAAAGCAAAATACTCAATCTATTGTTCGTTTCCCCATTAATTTTAGATTCCTGTAAGATTCATATTTATGTGTCCAAAAGATGTCACACAGCCACAAAGAAATCATTTGTATTTACTTCACAGTCAATTCCTATGACATACTGAGTCCATTCCTAAGTGGAATACTTTAGCCCTACCTTTGTATTTGATTTTGTAGGCCAGTGCAAAGGATTAATTTGAAAAGATTTATGCTGTTTCTAAATATGGGACATGGTTATAAGACACTGCAAGAGCTTCTAGCTGATGGAACACAGGAGAGGAGAGAAGGCTCAAAAAAAAATCACAGATGAAAAAATAATGCAAAACAGCAATCTGAAGATATTTGCTAGGTGAAGGAAGGGAAGTTGCTGCAGGAGGTATGGAGGCTAAGGAACAAGAAGGTGGAAAGAAGACCCAGCGGGCAGTCAACAGGAACTTCAGGAAGAAGAGAGCAGAGCAGGCCTGGTCTGAGCTGTGTAGGGCATGTACTTGAAAGTTCTTGTTGATAATTTACATTCCATAAATCCAAGTTTAATTATGTATTACCATGTAATTACTGCCAAATGGGGAAAGAATCCATCTGCAAAAGAGTCCAAACAAAAGGCTAAATTGTGAAGAGTAATGGACTACAATAGGACCAGGTGTCTCGGGACAGCCCCAATGAGGGAATACAAAGGCTTCTGCTTCTGTGTTACTATTTGAAAAGTTACTTAAGGCAGGAGAGCTCAAAAGCAATATGGCTGCTGAGTACAAGCACAAATGCTGGTAGTGCACGCAGATCTGGACCAGGACTACACAGCACTTACTGCACCAAGAAATGAGAGTGCCCAAAAAAGGAGGCTTTGCTAAAGAGAAAGATGAGTCAAAGGACTGGCCTACTAAAAGCAAATTACTTACATATTCAAATTCAGAGAGCACTGACATCTATCTTTAAACACACACTTTAAAAAAAAAAACATTACATGCAAGTGCACACAGCTTCACAGGTATTATGCTTCACAGGTGGTCACAGCTTAGAAAAAAATTACAACCATTGGGAATAGAATAGGAGCAATTATTATGTTGCCCAGAAGCGTGACAATAAGAAATTAGTTGCTCAAAAATTTCTGAAAAATCAAGGCAGTATAACTTGGGTACCTAAAAAAACCCTAATGGCTACCCCAGCCAGTAGCTTCAAATTCCTGCTTCATTTCACAGTATGAAATGAATTGTGAAATCACATGCTTAGTAAGCTACCTAAACATTTGTCCTTTTAATATCTGAACCCAAATCAATATTCAAGAGTCTTGAAAATGTTTTCTTCTCTTGGGAAATCAGGGACAAAAGTACTCTAAGACTTAGAGTGAGGAGGGATACAAGTTCTTTGGAGGTGCACAGAACGATATTAGAATTTCTAAAGCTAAAAATAATGTGAGAGCAAACTCACTAATTTAGAGCAGCTGAAGAGATGTACACTGTGAAACTGCAACCTTTGGAAGAGTTAACCCTGGGCCTAATAGAAAAGCTGAGGTAGAAGACGACATTTGCACAGCAACAAGGCTAGACAGGAAGCTGTACCCTGGGGAACCATGAAGTTTATGCAGGACAAAGAAAATGAAAACTCATAATGAAGTTCAGACACTTTGGGATGGGGGAGAGTGATACAGTCTCGCCAAACTGGATGGCTTTACTAGGCTGGAAAACGGCCTCTCTCACAATCCAAGAGTTGCATGAATTGCAGCAAGTTCTTCCAATTATTTTAAAGCAAATACTTGCAGACTGAATTCTACTCCCGTCCAATGGGCTTTACATACCTTCATGAGACAGCAATCAAATTTGATTTGTTCTCAATATGCGATCAGAGATTTGTTTTCAGCCATGTTTTAAGAGAACTAGTCATAAAAGGTCAGAAGTATAGGAGGAGGGAGCAGGGTTCTCCCAGCAGACCAGACTGCTACTACATTAACCTGGAGGTCACCATAGTGATCAGAGCAAAAAGTTAGCCATGTTCGAGCAAACACTGGATTCAACTCTTTAGAGAACTGATTTTTATTCATCCCTCTGGAGCAGAAACTGGGAAGTGCCTCCCACTGCAGCTCTTGGGACCTCGTGGAGTAAGAGCCAAATAAACTGACACCAGAAACTGAGATTACACTGAACATTTTGAAAGTGCATGTAAGTGGACTCCTCTTTTCACTGGTGGCATTAAGCCATTCTCCTAGCCCAGCTGCTATCACTGAGTTTTAAATCGCTGCGCTCTATTTACTCCTATGGCCTTCTCTGTCTTGAAAGAGTGCATTTATTTCATCATTTTTAGGAAGAAAAAATACAGAGGGCTACATAATGATGCTAGACACTGTATTTGGCAAACTGGGAAGAGTAAAACTATGTTGGATTACTGAAGCTGTACAGGAAAATTTCCCTGTTCATGTCTGACATTTCAACTTGGTCAGTTCTGACAGCTTTCTGGCTTTTCAGCAAGAAAACCTAAACCAAATATTTTCAAACACTACCTCAAGAAAATTAAGTCTGCAGAGTTTTTCTTTGGACAGGCCTTTCCTTTTTTTAACTACTCCCCCCCGCCCCAAACTAATATAGGTTTGTTTTCTCCTCCTCAAAGAACAGAACATTTTCTTGTTAAATGGCTTCAAAGACTAGCAAACACTTTTCTGAGAAATTTCAAGTAATTCTAGAGTAGTTCTGGAAACCTCACTCTTCCTATGCAAACTTCTATCCAGTATCGGCATCCCCACATAGCGATATTAATCCTCCACTGAATGAAAGTACACATTAAAATTAACAGAATTTTCTGCCAATACATTCCCTGTCTCCAGGGAATGCTGCACCAGCTCAAAGTCTGCCTTCATTGCTGTGTTATTTCAGTTATTATCTGGACAGCAACATGTAATTCTTTCAATATTACTAAGTCTGAAAGAAAGATCACTCATCTCTCAATCTTCTCCCTGGTAATTTATCGTCTAGTGTTTGGGAGGAAAATATAAAATGAGAGAAACATTGTATTCTCTCAGGAAAAGTCAGATCTGGGACACTACACTAGCAAAAAATAATTGGTCCCATTATTATCATTGTCTCTAGCTTTACACTTAAGGGAGAAATATGTCTGAATAGCTGGTTACATCAGCAATGCAGATAGAGAAGAAATTCCCACAGTGTGAGTAAGTCTTCACACACTTAGAGAACGTGACCACACACAATACACATTACAGGGGAGAAGAACAAAGCAACCTCAGGAAGTGTCCCTGATTGTTTTCGGCTGATTAAGGACATATGCCAACAAGCCTCTAGTTGTTCAGGGAAGCTTTGCAACTTCGGTAGGTCAAATTTACATAACGCAATTAAAGATATCGAACGGTTTGGGTCTATATAAAACTTGCATTCAGAACAATGTAAGGTGCAAGTTTAAGACAATTTTGTTGTTTCGGACCAGTTCAACCAAGGGACAGCTTTATCTTTCAAGTTAAAAGAGCAGGGGAGAGATTAAAAGTCAGCTTAGCTAATGTAAATAGCCAATTTACATTAACATCAGCCATTTGTTTCGGAATCAAAACACACAGACTTCAAGCAGTAACAGCAGTTTTAGAAAACAGCATTACACTGGCATGAACATCGGGCCTTTGAACAAAGATACTGCGTATTACTTTTTTCAAACATCACTGCAAAGAGACGTAAAGCTTTTTGGATAAAATAAACCTCCAAAAGCTGCACTGAAGTTAGCAGGAATTTGCCAGGTTGTTGCTCTTTCCAGCAGAGCAGCCAGAAGTGGCTGTAC
The DNA here is from genome assembly GCA_013389945.1 of Fregata magnificens. Classification (NCBI taxonomy): domain Eukaryota; kingdom Metazoa; phylum Chordata; class Aves; order Suliformes; family Fregatidae; genus Fregata; species Fregata magnificens. Next base: position 38,346 of record WAAD01004002.1, on the reverse strand, counting down.
CAGGTGTTGAGCAGCAGTAGTCACAGCCAGCCCCAAAGGCTTCCACCAAGCTACGCAGCGGGGTGAAACATGCACTCCTCTGGGCATTGCTGATGCTGGTACCACCTCAGAGCTCATCAACAGGAGAAGTTTTAACTTTGAGTTAACCAGCTGCCAGCATCACCTCAGTGTTGGGCCAGGAGTGCCGAGGGAGGCTTTGCGAACAGCTCACCTACACAAGGATTGCTCACTTCTCTCCTCCCTCCCCAAGTCAGTCAGTCTAATAAAAAGGCATTACGTTTCCCTACAAATCATTCAGACTTCTGTAGGGAAGCATTAAAAAAGCCACAGTAGTTTTTTAAAAAAGATAAACTAAACATAGTACTTGGAGAAAAATGTAAGGCTTCCTGTAAATTAAACTGAACCTTTTTACATAATAGATCGCTCACAGCTATTTGTAAGGAAGTGACAAAGCTGCTGCAGATCTTAAGATATTGTAGGGAGGTTCACAGATGCACTTATGTAAATATTTTCTGACAACTCAGCTGCTACGAAAACATTTTTGAAGTTATCAAAAAGAATTTAAAGTATTTTCCACTCTAGTCATTAACTCTTTATTTGCAAAAAGGCGCCACCAGAACTGTTAAGCAAAATCTACAGAAGGCACAAGCCCAGACAGCAATGCTTTTAAACATGGCACCAAAATCTGATCTCCAGCACTGCTGTCAGAGGGCAGGCCACTATCAGCTTGTTGTCCCAAGCCAACAAGAAGCAGGTTTTCACATCCAGAGCAATCATGCTCCACAGCCCATGTTCAGTCCATATACCACACCAGACAAAAAGCACTCTCGCACTATAAGCTGGTCAGGCAGCTAAGCCGGGACAGGTTTCCCAGTCATTAGGCATAGTGTTATGTCTGGCAGCCAATTTAGCCAATGCAGTGAGCATTGTATGGCAAGACAGCAAGAGTCAGAGCTTGACCATGCTCGGCTTTAGCAACCTGAAAAAAACGGAGACAGAACACTACCTCAAAGCTATTATCTATTTCTTGGCATTACAAGGCAGAAATACTACATGGCCTGGCAGTGGTCTATTAGCATATGTATTTTATCTACTGTCACATATGCATTGCCATTTAGCTGCAGTTTCTTTTGGAGCTTATTTTTCTCTCTAGACATCTAAATTGCATAACTTTTTTTACTGTTAAGCACATACAAAAAGACATCTATTAAGTGAAGACTAGACAAATTAAACAATTAAAAGCAGCCCATTCATGGTTGTTATCTCTCTAGCAGTCCTCCAGGAATCATTAGTGGACACACCAGATCCTATGAGATTCTGTATCTGGGTCTCAGATTTGAGACAAAAAGCTTTGTGAAGACATGTCTACAGACAGCCTTCCCTGCTAGGTACTTATCCAAGCCACCTCAAGCATGCAAGACATAAGATATTACTGCTAAGGTCAGCAGGATTCCACATTACTAAAAGGAGCTTCGCTATAGCTCTGTTTCAGATGGTACAACAACTTGGTGCTTGAGGCTTGATATCAGTTGCCCGGGTTTTGCCCAAATAGCACACCCTTCGGGGCGTAAGGGCAAAGGACAGGACAAACCCTCATTGCTGTGGAAGATCAGGTGATAGCAAATCGCCAGGAGACCACATATGAGGTACAAAAACTGCTTGACAGCTCCTCAACCATGTAATTCATTCCTCTTCTCAGAGCTACACAGGGCAGATCTCACAGCAGAACAGATCTTCAGGGCAATCTGCTTTCAGAGTTCAATACCACATAGCGCTAGGGATGCTTAGAGAAGTGTAAAAGACAACTGGACATATTTACAGCACCATCTCCTGACCAAAGTACTCAATTAAAAATCATATATTACAGCAAAAAAATTGGCAATTAAATCAATTTACTTTTTTTTGGTGTGTACTCACATATCAACCTCATACAGAGATTTCTGCAAGTGCTTGTTATTCTAATAGAACTAATTAATGCCTTTTTGGTTGGCTCCTTTTAATTGTTATTTGATTTCCCTGTATGAGTGAGAAGTATTTATAATACCATTCACTGCACCAACAGATCAGGCAGGTCACACGATCATGGGGATATAAAAGATTCTTCCCTCCAGAGGAAAAGCCACATTTAAAGTCAGGGAATGGTCCATGCTGGAGCATGCTCTCTCCTGACTATAAAAAGGAGCGTAGGGAGTTTAACCCTACAAACACCCCCACAGGTTTTTCCTCTGTTGTCTGAACATGCACATACAACTTTGAGTGCTCTGGCACTGCAGCTGTGACACTTTCTATAAAGGTGTTCATGCTATAGAGCTTCAGTAGCAAACACTACAGTCGGCATAATGCCAACTCTTTCCCCACATAGCTGGGATAAAATCTTGATGCTGCTGAAGTCCAAAACAAAACTGCCACTGATTTCAGTGGTGCCTGAATTTCACCCTAGTTTTAAATGGATCTCATTTTTGGCTGGCAAGATTTCAACCCTTTTTAATTCCCAGAAGCTCAACCACAAATCCCTCTTCTCCTCCCACGCAGCTGCTCTGAAACTCCCTGAGCTCGAAGACAGCAGCCAAGCAGGCCTCCTTGGGAAAGACACAGGGCTTTGCTTGGAGGAGATCCCCACCTCCCCAGACCATCTCCCAGCTCCAGAAAGCCAATCTGTAAAAATCTTCAAATTGATTAAGAACAGACACCCCCTGTGAGCTTACCCCTTCCCCCCAAACTCTGCATACCACTGCCCACAGCAACTCACTCCTTCCTGCTTTTCCCACACCACAGTCAAGGGAGCACAGATCTGGCACAGGCAGGACTACCAAGCTACATAAGCATGGCACAGAGTCTGGGGCACAGCAAAGGACTCCAGGAGGCAAAGGACCAGGCGCTAGGCTCAGGAATCTGCAACAGTCCCATGAAGTCACAGCACTGGGATCTAACTCAGAACCTGACCCTCCCCCAACATTTGTTTTTAAATAAATTAGACATTAAAAACAGATAAAACAAAGTTGCAGTGACAGGAACAAGGTAAATCAAGTATTGTCCAGCTAAAAATGAAGAACCCTGCTTTTTGGTGTCCCCAGGCGTCTTCCAGATACAGAGCTTATCCCAACCATCTGGCCATCGAACACAGAAACAAGGCAGAAACAGCCTAACAGAAGGATAGATGTCAGCGAGCGACAAAGCAGCATTTAACGGTGCAAATAAAAGGATGAATGCAGCCTCCTGAGAAGAAAGTGTCACTGCGATTGGAAGGAAAAAAGGAATGAAAAAGTTGAGGGAGGTTTTCAGACTAGGAGCTTACAAATACCAATATATCCACCAACCATCCACAGGCTTTGGCACAGTCATTTTAGGTTCCTTCGACAAAATCTGGTAGTCCCAGCAGTACGAACGACTGGCATATCAGGGGGTCATGGGCACAGCACCATCAGCAGGAGCAACTAAGCCTGAGGAAGCAGTGTCACGTTTGGTTTAATGTGACCAAAACATTGCACTGGTTACAGCAGCAGTCAGTTTGTTCAAGTGCCAAACACAGCATTACCTAGCAGGTCGTGGAGGAGTTAACCCTCATTCTGCAAAGTTCTGCAAAGGCTTGCCATGTGATTCATGCTCAGCCACCCCACTGGCTATGGAAATACTCCCACCCACGCCAGTCTTCAAGGGATGGGGGACTCTATGCAGCTCAGTCTGGTAGAAAAATCAAAATTCCTGGGGCTTTTTTATTTCTGGCCAATCTCATTACTTTTTACTCATGGTGCAGTAAAGCCTACAGAGGTTTCAGTCAGAAACTGGAGCCATCATGCACTAAATATTGTTGTTACGCTCACATAGGAAGAGACAGCCCTTGACCTGGGCACTCCCCTCCCTAATAGGAGTCAGTCACAGAGACTGTCACAAAATCGTTCTAGAAGCCCAGAGATCCCTTAGGGAGAACAAAAGAAGACAAGATGATTTCACAGTTAAAATACGCAGGCAGCGCAAGTTGTAATATGTAGGAGCCAAGTCTTAACTATTTTGTCCGGATCAGAATAGGCCTCCCAGGTCAATCCAGCGTTAAGCAACGTGCTCCAGTTGGGCACTGGCAGGACTTCTTCAGGACAACACTGTGCCACCTCCAGGCTCTAGCCCCTCATTCCCCCTATTTTACATCAAGGACCATTTGTTGGCATGTCCTTGCTTCATCCTGATCCATACACAGGAGAAAAAGTAAGCAAATTTTCTACCCTTGGTGAATTTTCTGTCCCTTGTGGTATTCCACAAGGAATCCCACCTGGCAGTACTGATGTCCCATCAGGGTCAGTCAGCTTGCCTCTGACCATGTACTCTTACTAACCATGTGAAAGATTGCCACAAAACTTTTAATAGCTTCTGCTTCACATGTGTTACACATCTTAAGGCCCCCATCACAGCACAGCACTCAGCAGGAAGCTGCCATCACACTCAACACACAACAGGACAGCAAAAGTCATCCTGTTTGAGGCAGAAGAAACATCAGATACACAAAGCACTTCCAAAGACGGCCCATGGAGCAGCTCCCAGGGGTGAGACAGGGCACTGGAGCCCTTGGAGTCACAACTACCTGACTGCAGGAGCAAGGGTGACAAGTCTCCAGAGCCCTTCCTCAGCAGCACTGTAACCACCTCCCCATGGCGTTATCCCCCAAGGTCGCTGCAGTAGCAGAGAACAGAGTTGTCTCAGAGAGCGCCTGCCATAAGGCACAATCCAACACACAGCCCCTGAAGGCCTGGGCTCTGTCACCTCCCTTTCTGCAGAGGACAGCCCCGCCAGCCCTGCAGTCCCATCCACAGAGCAGCCCTCCCTCCGTCCCTAAGGTGCCTCCTACCTTCCCTGTTTGGCAGATCTCAGAGCAGCTGTGCCACCACTGAGGAGGTGATTAGGCCTTTCCTGAACCCTTTGCAGGCTGCTGCCATTGATGTGCCCCACAAATGTATTCTACTTCAATTGCCAAAAACATACAGGAGCTATAAAAGAGGCAGACGTCCTTCAATAGCTCCTAAAATGACTTTTGCTCCCTTCCCTAAAAAGCTGCAACATAAATTAGGGCAGAGATGGGCTGCTAAGGGAACCTCCTTTGTCACTGTTATATTAGAAGAGAAAAATAATTGTTGGCTTTCCATCAGCCAGCAGGAGCAACTGCTGCAGTGCCATGCCAAAAGGATTAGCACCTCTCTCTACTTCTTTGTGGACAGCTATGATCTGCTGTTCTCCAAGTAAGTGTTTCTTTATTATGGCATGTATCAAAAGACCACCATTGTTTAGAATATGCTCCTTATTTCAGATCGGAAAGGGAAAAATGGTAGGAACACAGGGACTCAAAGTTTGGAAGATGAAAAGGAAAACACAATAAAGACAGTCATCTTTGAGCTTACAAGACTCTGACATGTCACAACTGTAAGCACTAAATCATCTCTCTGGTATACCTTGTGAACCACTTCTACTTCAAAAATAAAAATAAAGCGCTAGGTTTCTTTATGTTCTTCACAAAATCTGCAGTGCATGGCATTGAGCTGTGTCACATTATTTCCCTTACAGGTGACCCGGGAGGGGTTTTTAGAAAATGGATTTCTGTTTTATTTCATATGTGTCTTTACAATGGATAAAGTCAGTCTGAAGGATCCTCCCCTCCCTCAAAATCTCCTTCTGTTCTCACTCACTGCCCTCAATCTACTTTATTTCTCAATAGTACCAGGAACACTGAATACAGTCTCATCCGTCGATATTGCCTGGTCTCACACACATATTGTGATGTTTCCCAGTTGAAGGAAGTGCTAGGAACATCAAGCCAAAATATCTCTCTCCCTCAAGCATTTAAGAGAGCCCAGTATTAACATCTGACTTACAAGCCAAAAGGCCAGCTCCGATGCTTCCTGCCCAGGCACCTGCAGTTGGCACTTTGCACAGCTTCTACAGTGTCCATATGAGTATGAAGTAGCATTGGCCTTCTCTCCATCACAAGGCTCAGAAAGATGAGCTCTGAATGCACAGACCAAGCCACAGACCACCACAATAGCCCAGCCTTCACTCTAATGCAGCACACGGGACTTCTCCGAACCCCTCCTGCTCCAAATTTCAACAGCAACTGGATGAACATATCCTGAACCTCTGCAGCTGGTTTCTAGAGGAAAATATCCTGCCTTAGTATTAAAATTTGCAGTGATAATGAATTCACTGTATTCCTCAGCAAAGGGTTCCAACGTTAAGCACTCCTAACATGAAAGATGTACCTTTTTGACCCTGCATATTCCGACCTTGAGGAATTGGTCTGCATTATGCCTTTTTTCACAAGATCGAAGAGCCCTCTACTATGAAATATCTGCTCCCATGTAAGTAGGTGCAAACCACGAGCATTTAAACAGGGTCTTAATTTGCTTGATTCAAAGGTGTCCATCAGTGCCTTACCTGCTCTGATGGCTGCAGGGGGTTCACCCTGCAGTGCCCTTCTTAGAGAGTGAACACCAGCACTGGGCAGCATTGCAGCAGAAACTAATCCAGTAATCCCCTGTTCTGAATGAATAGCCACTGGTTGGTAGCCCTTTCCAAGCATTAAAAACACACAAAGACCTCAGTTATTTAATCAGACTTTTGCTTCCATACACAAGAGCAGAGAGGCTGTGGGGTTTACTGGGTTGGCAGGTGGGCAGGAACACAAAAGTCCTGGGTCCCAGTCTCAGTTTCCCCAGTGACTAGCATCTCTACTCCTCCCATTTCTGCTGGAGATGAACCAGTCATGGCCACCTGAACCTGATGGCTGTCCCTGTTAACAGTACATCTTTGGGCCGCACACTCCCTCATGAGCCGAGCTGCCCAACATTCAGGTCTGTGCGCTGCTCCCCATCCTGCCACCATGCCCAGATGTTCACTCTTGCGGCTGCCAGTCCCTGGCCTACTCCCAGAGATAAGTTATTAATCAGGCACAGCCAGCTCTCCCCAGTTTTGTTTTCAGGGGCAGCTGCTGTCTCTCATTATGGGTTTACCCTTGGCCTTATCAGCAATAAATGGGGAACTTAGAGGCACAGACCCACTTGTCCCTCATGCACCACAAAGTAGAGGGCAGGGAGCTGCAGCGGAGAAGAGCCCCGTTGCTGCTGGGTCACTAGCCCACGGCTGCCCGCAAAGCACGGCAGGACTCCCCCGGGTGACCGGCTGAAGGAGTTCTGAGAGCCATAACAAAGCCCAGAGCACTAACTATCTAACTGGTAATTACTTTCTGGTGAAGACTGAAAAATGGGTCATTAAAACCATATTAAACTGTTTTCATTAATACAAAAACCTGATTTACATTTTTTTTCCCACAGAGCCATTATGTTCCAAACACACTGCACGGATGATTTGTTTAATCACAACCACATGGAATAGCAATTTTAAGGGCCTGTGACAATCACTTTTTTAACCAGGAAACCTGGTTTGCAGTAATTGTCATGTTTTCTGTTAGCCACCCTTCCCACTGCTGTCATAAACCCGCTCCTTTCTAAACACACTGCCTTCCTAGTCGCACATAAAAGCAGCACAATTCACTGATACAATTAATAACACTGAATATTTAGGTCAACGTCAGTTCTATTAATTTTATCTCTTAAAGACTCGCACATTTTCTAAACAAGTCTAGCCCTTTGGGGGGTTAAACTGTAATTTGCAGTCTGGTTGCGAGTCCCTATCACATAATAGATCAATTAGGTTGAACACTCTAGTATATTAATCTTATTCACTCATAGTAAAGGCAAATATGGCTAATTACTGCATTACAATACTGCCTACTTTTCCCAAATATGTATTAAGGAAAAGAGGAGTTTATTACATTGAACTATCAAATAAAATTATCTTGATATTAAACTGACAGTGAAGATGAATGCCTGTATTAATCCATTTTATTTTTCCTAAATCAATATCCATTGGATGATCTGTTTATCATTACTAGTGTGTTGGATCTGTAGAACAGGCTTTCATATCAAGAACTCAGCATTTCCACTTAAAGCATGGCTTCTCTATCGCGGCATTCTATGAAACACAGTAGCGTGATTTCTTTTGCATATCTATCAGCTTTATATTTGTACTTTCAAGTTATGAACTAACGGGTATGATTTCAACAACTCCAGAGAAATGCAGGTAGTGATCCAAGCCTATTTTCTGTGCCTCTCCCTGAAAACTGGCATGGCCAGAGGGCTTGTCTCTATGATGAAATTAATTGAATTCAGTTTTTAAAACTACCAAGTTAATCAAGATTGGCACAGCATCTAACTGGTCAGTGGAAACAAGGAAAAGTCATGGTCAGCATTAAGTTTACCCCAGGCAAGCTGAGGTGAGCCTGAGCAGGATTCATCCTTGTCTGCATTTACTAATTAGCAGGTACCAGCTAATTCATCCATGGGCTTGTAATAAAATGGGGCAAAAAAAGTACTGTGAGAAGTCACCTAGTCTGCCTCGAGGCACCGTGAAAAATGAGTTTAGATGTGACTAGCAGAGACCTAATTCTATTCCCTGTTCTGCCACTGATCCGCTGTGTGACCGAGTCACTTCCTCTCTTTCCCTGCTGCGGTGATTTCCCCCAGCCCCTGTCTCATTTAGTTCCCACTCAAGACCCCAGAAGGCAGGAATTCCCCCTCCCACCCACATAGCACCCACCATGATGGGCCTCAACAGGAGCTGGTGCTCTAGGCATTACTGTAGTCAGATGGTACACACTGTTAGTAGCGAAGACAGGGCACAAATTAAGAGGATGGCTGTGCTTCCTTAATGTTTTGCACATTTGAATCTCCCAGCAATAGCTCACAAGCTGTGAATTTGTTAAAGTAGAAACCAGGCCAATAAAGACAAAAATCTAAATGCTTGGGCTGCTGCAACAGAAGTCTTGTATGAAACACCTGACAAACAGAGATTAATTTGCCCATATAACAGACAGTAAATTCAACAAAAATGTTACTTAAAAAAAAAAGTGCTATTTCCTCTACTCTGCTGCAGCATATGGAACAGCTTGGATCTCAGGATCATTCCATGGGACGCTGCTGAAAACAGGTTCTTCAGCTTTTCTAAGAACACACAAGCATTTATGCTAAGCACCTACACAACCCAGAAGCCAGTCACTCTAAGGCAGCCTCTACACCACATGAAACATGTTGGCATGTGATTATTTATACGGTTCCACATACATGCACACTCCCACATACAGGAAAGAGGCAGAGCCACGGAGGACGCAGGAGCCAAAGCGTTGATTTCCTGTCTTTGGCTGACATCATTGGTTCACTATTTGCTATTGGAAACCTCCTTGCTTGGAAGCGTTTCTCAGGCTTCTTGCATCTCTTCTCTGCAAGCTTTGGGAAGATAGGCTATTCTCAGGTGATCCACAAAATAAAGTGTTCCATAATTGATTCTGCTGAGAACTTATACAGCTGCATGCATTATAAATTATTATTATTTCTGCCTTGAAAAGCATTATTACATAGTCTGAGGCTACACTTTGTCTTTTCCATGGGTAGAACTGTTCTGAGCTAGAGCTGTTCCATAAGCAAATCCCATTTCATAAGTGAGTCAAAAGTCAGGAATACTTTGGGTTCCCCTTCTCACCCCATGGGCCTCTAACTTCAAATCCTCTCTAGAATTTTTTTTTAACTGCGAAGTCTAAGGAATCCACAGCCAGAGACATCCAGACGCTTGTTACAAAAGATCCAGAATGCAAGTAACAACACAGAAAACAAATTTCCTAGTTGCTTACGGCAGAATCAGATGATCTCTGCACTCAATTTACCAGAAGTCATTATAGTTAAATCTGTTCCTGTTGTTTAGAAGAGTAATCTCAGAAAGAAAAATCAGTCTCTCAATTCTAGAAATCCTGTGCAAAGGACCACTTTTTTCTCCTTGATTGGACCAAACTGTACAAATCAATAGTTTAATTATATCATATGGACCAAAAGCTTCAATTAATCACTGACAGAAGCATGACCAGCAATAAGATTGTTGTCTTCATAGTTGCCAGAAGTTCTTGAGGAACCAGACTCACCCCATTTGAAAGAACAACACTTAAGGATGCCTGGAGACAGAAAACGTTCTCCAGGAAAATCTCCCAAACGTGAGAGTGATGCATCTCCTGCTTCCCAGAAACACTTCCACTCGGCAACAGCACCCCAGAGTGCATGGTCAGCGCTCAGCAAGGAAGAGCTGGAGGAAATGGCTGAAGGAGCTGAAGCTGACTTAATTCCATCATTGTCCAGGGTGAAAGGAGTAATCAGCTCTGCCAGAATTATAATTTCAGGCAAGAATACATGCTCTCTTCAAAGGACAACAGCATTTGGGGAACACCAAAGGCATTCCAGAGTCTCAGCTGCTGGAATAAGGTTTGCTTATGTCACAATCAGAGAACTATTAGGCTTGCAAGCTTCTGCCTTGACTATATTCATTTATGTATACTTCATCTGTTTTCCTCTGAAATTTGACATCTTTTGCCTGACTGAAGAAGCCCGCTCTACAGTAATAAGTGTCAGTGAGCCTTGAACTCTGTGACCAGCCAGGTATGAGCACATCCAGCAAGCCCCTGGTCCAGAATGACTCCAAGCAGAGGTTTACAAGCTAGGTACATCTGTTGGGTATTAACTGGGGTGTGGAACTGCAAATACAAGGTCTTTAAAATTTTTTTTGTGTACTTGTACAATTAAAAAAAATCACTTTGATGAAAAATGTTACATTTGCAGGCCACTTGCTTGTGACAGTATCTCCAGGTCTTCCCGGCTACCACAATGTATTTTTTCAGGGAATGTAGGGATTAAATAGGAAAGACACAGGCATGTGAACTGCTACTACTGGACATTCAAACGAGCGGTTTTCAAGATTTGCCTTTGTTCTGCAGAAGTTCTGCACTGCATATTATTTTTAAGTATGCAACCAACCTTCAACACAGCAGGATATAATTTTTAAAGACTCCAAAGGAGCTAAGCATGTCAATAATCTGGGAATCAAAAGAAGACTCAGAGAATACACAGGAGATCAACTTGAGGGGTGGGGGTGTAAAGTATTCTATAGAAGAAAAATTAACACTCAAAAAGGAAAGTTAAACTAACATAAGTGTTTGCAAGGAACTGTAAGAGTTAATGCTCTCTCCCTCCATTAAGCACATCAAGAGTGTTCTTTTCCTAATGAGTTAACCTCTTATTATTCAAGTTTAATGGGGACATATATTTGTTTAACCCTATAGCCTCAGGAGTCAGAATTTCCTGGTGTTAATTATATGGCATATATACAGACTCTTTGCTAGCAATGTGAAACGGCAATTCCTGCCAAACCTCAAAACTAGGAATCTCCAGCAAGCCTTGGCCTGCTTGACAGGAGAAATATACCTGAAGGTTGTAACTCCCCACAGTTCCTGAAGTCCAAATCCTGCCCTCATTGCAGGGCACCAGACAACAAGGTTAGCACACATCTTACATCCTATAGCTAGTTCAGACTGGTGCAAATTGAACAGGCATGATGATGCTAGGAGAGCGCTTCACAAAGAGCAGGGCAACACTGCCTTTCCTTTGTCACAAAAGGGAAGTGATCCAGACAGATCACACACCAGTGTAGAAATTCCACCTGGGACTTCCTATTTACCTCAAATGCATAAGGAAGTGACTGTGCATGCACAGCACACTCTGCTCTGCTAAAACAACCCTACCTGGGGGGGGGGGTTGGTTTGTTGTTGTTTTCTTCTCTCAAGAGAGAGTTGTTTAGTACCAAGCCTCTCAGGAAGAGCAGGACCCACACTGTAACAAGATCTCCAGCAACACTAGAGTGCTGCTTTAAGCAAGAAGCCCACCCAGGGGATCGGGAACCATTAACTATGTCACAGAAAGAGCAGAGGGTACTTGTGGCCTATATCAGCTCTGACTTGGGATAGAACTCCTCTCTACACATTCCAGTTACTTCACCTAACAGTACTGAACAAGAACAAGAGATGCAAGGGCTTAGGGATGAAGACTGTTACCCACCTCTCCTCCAATAACCTGCTGGATGAGATAGGACATATCCCTTCACTTCTCCCGTTCTTCAGTTCATCTACTTCTAGGCAGTACAGACACCCAACCCTTTGCATGGAGCTGGGGTTGTCAAAGCAGACAGGCAAAGCGCAGAGTTTCACATCTACCCATTGCTACCCTTGCAAGCAAACTTCATCTGACCCTCTGCCCACCCTATGCAGGCCGACAACCAAGTTCTTGTGCTTCCAAGGACCTACAAAACAGGAGAAGGCCCAGTAGAGCCAGGTGCTGCAGGTCTGTGTTTCCAAGATGCTTGGGCAGGAAGCAGGACACACTGTCCTACAGCAGGACTACTGCCATCATACAGCCCACTCACCAGGGGATGGATATACGATCCCAACTGACATGTGAAAGGGGGAGCACATGGGACATGTACATACACACCGTATCAGACAGTGCTCATTGCAGAAGGGAAGGAAACACCTCAGAAATCTCCTCCCTGAGGTTTTGCAGATAAAAGCAGACACCTTGGTAAATAAAAATATCTTCAGAGCCAAGGTTATCCTGGTTGTTCATTTGTCTGATGATCATGCAGGCCCAGAAGAGCATAAATCCCATGACAGTAACAGGATAGATGTATGAATATGCAGAGGGATAGATACACAGCAAGCTGTAGCAGTTCCCTCAGAGGTGATCTCCTAAAACCAGCCCCTCAGGCCACTTACTATTATCCCAACAGAGAACCATTAAGTCACAAGTTGGGGGCGGACACGCAATAAATATCCTCTTTCTTTTTTGTTTCATGATGCAAGTCAGGTTGTTTAAACAAAGAACAACAGCTGTCTTTGGTAGTATCACTGATTCAGCATCTCCCCTCCACCTTAATTCTCTGCTAAATCCAGGCACTCAAAAGGAAGAAGGCTATTTGCAGCAACACAGTGGCTAGCAGGAGATTGAATTTCTACTTCATAATACGATATCCTGAAACTACAGCAAAGGAGAAGAGTTTCTACTAAAATGGAAGATCAGGTCCAACTGCTTGCAGTACACAGCGACATATGAACTCTGACCTCCTCTGGATCAGCGAAGAAGCTGTACTTAACTTTGGAAGCCAAACTACACCCTGAAGTTGTGTCCTTCCTTGCCACTTTAGGTTGCAGACAGGATCACCCAGGAAAGCCAGCCAGAATAAAGTTTGAGTGCTCAAACTTTGTTTCCCTTCTAATAGATGGAAGGTACGCACACAAGCCCCTTTCAGTCGAATCATGGAGATGTTCCTGGGCCTCAAACGGTGAGACTCCTCCAGAGCCCGACCAACATCAACAGAGCAGAGCTGCAGGTCCAGTGGCAGCCTTCTTGTGACTGTCACAAGAAGCCACTGTACTTCCACCCACTTACAGATCAGCTGAGCCTGCCTACCATTGCCCTACTATTTCCATCCTGCTTATTGCAATGAATAAATATATCAATAATTAACAGCAAGTAAGAAGATGATTTGCACTTCTGTAGGGCCCTTCCTCTAAGGAGCTCGTTAACAACATAACAGCCTTGCAAGAGCCATTGTTCTCCCATTTCACAGATAGGGCACTCCATCACGTCCAGCAGTGGACGCCTCCTCCAAGGGCCCTGGACCAACCCACCAGCAAAGAGAGGCAAATGCTGAATGCCCATGCTCTACCCACTAAGCTGCACTTCACTTAGGGGAAAAAAATGCCAACAGCACAGGCTGCGTTCCCAGCCACCTTAAGAGCAGTGATTTCCTCTAAGGCCCTCATCTTGTGAGGGAAGCACGTTCCTTTTTGTTGTGCAACACTGAAAAGACCAGATTTTTGGGGTGGTGGGCAAAGTCAAGCACAAGGGGAAAGTGGTTATTTCTAACTAACCATATAGCCATGCGTGACTTGTGAACCATGGTTAATTTAATACCCACACACGCTCATTAGAGCTATTCACGCACCCACTGCAATCAGCTTGTTTACATACTTAGCAATGACAACTTTCACATTATTACTTTAATTAAGAAAACTCCTTCATTCATTGGGATTATATTACCAAAACACTTCCTTTTCCACTGGGGGGAAAACTAGTACTTACAGGAAGACAAGCTAGTCGGTACAGCTGCCAGTTGCCATGTGGAGTTCATGCTTCGAGGAGAGACACAAGGAACCAACATCAGACGCCTCCGCCATGAACAGCAGAAGACAGGACTGCTATGAACCAGGACAGTTTTCAGTTATACGACCTGCAGTCAGCACCCAGTAAGTTTCACAGCAAATCCTGTGGGACTCGCTCACTTCTGAAGGAATACCCTGTCAGGAGAGGGCCTGCAGCACCTTTATACCAGGCCCTGGTGCTCCAGGTATTTCCTGGGTGCCCTACAGCAGCGTGTCACAGACATGCCAGAACTCAGGTGCCCCCACGGCCAGGCTACTGTCCCTGCACGCAAGGCCAGGCTCTCCTCAGGCAGGGCCAGGCAGGACACCAGTGGCAGGAGGCAGCTGCCCTCAAGCGCGGCCGCCCTCCCTGCCTTCCCACCTCAGCACAAGAAGGCGGAGGCCCCACAGCACCCTCAGGGACCAGGTGGCACAACGCCATTGGTCAGAGGGGCCCCGCTGCCAATTCGGGATTGGCTGGCCGGGACACATGCCAGCAAGGGATTGGTCAGGCACACCCGCGCCCCTCAGCAGGGCCCCGAGCCTTTGGGACCCCGAGCGCGGGGGCCTGGCTGCCGCAGCCTCGCTGGCGCCAAGCACAGCAGCTCTCCCATATCCCCCCACGCCCCCCACAGAGGGGACTTGCCTCAGACAAGTGACCAGACACGTGGGAGCAGCAGTGACCCCCAGGCCCAGCCAGGCCCCGTCACCAGGCGCCTCACAGCAGGGACACGCTCCCAGCCCCGCGGGGCCAGGCAGCGGAGGCCAGGCCAGGCCCAGACCCCACGAGCTACAGGAGCACCTCATTCCCGCCAGCCCCACAGAAGTTTGTACTGGGGTACCAGGTCCTCAAAATCTGTTACAGATGCTCCCCAGAGGCCCTGGCTCAGGAGAGAGCCATCCAGTAACACCAACAGCATCAGGGGCTGTGAGGAAGCCGGCCAGGGGCCATCAGTGCCCAGCACCGTCCAGTGCTGCCTGCTGAGGCCCCACACAAGCACCTCAGCACTGACCATCTGGTGACCTGCTGGTAGGTAAAAGTTGCATACAAGTTGACCTGATTTTATCACAGTAATAAAATAATTCCTTACAGATCTTGTTACACACCAAGTTCACAACAAAACTGCCTGCAAGTCAAAATTATCATCCGATTATCTTCAGTTTCAGCTGGAGCAGGACTCAGCTGCAAATGAACAACTGATTAGCAACTGGTTAACTCCACCAGCATTTCATAACATCCTCAAGCACTATCTCTCAGTGGCATGATATGTGACATTATTTCCCAGGAGGGGATTTTAACATTGTTACCATTTTAGAGAGCTAAAAAGGCTGTGTTAATAAAATGCATAATTGAAATTTACCCATCTTCTCATTCTAAGAAGCTATAAAACTTTTGTACTGTCTGTCCTAAATATTTTTTGTATTCTACAGTTATAACTGTTTCCCCAAACAAGTTTTAAACTGACACATAAATCATTGTATTCCTTTAGCGGCTATTTCTGTAAAGGCAGTCAAGTTAATCTAGGTTATGGCATATGACTACAAAGTATCCTACAAATTGCTTTTATACATTTGCCAAATACTTTCCAAAATGCGGCATGGAATAAGTAATAGATAAAGAACAAACTCTGAAAAACACTAAGAAATAACAATATTTGTCTATTTTTTCCAGCTCACCAATTCTTCTGTGTTTTTTTTCCATGCGTAGTTCCAATTTTCCAGTATTAATCTCAAAATCCACTTTTCCCCTTCTTTTATAAAATTAAAGCCTCAGCTAGTGACACAGAAGAGATTCTCTCACACTCTCAGCAGACTGTAATAACAAGTTGTTGAAAGAAGGAACCTTGTACAAACTGGTGTGAACGAAGGCACCCAGCTCCCAGAGCAGGCGCTGCACAGTCTGTGTATGAGCAGGAGTACTCCAGCCAGCCACCAATGCCTCTTCAGTCTGATTCTCCTCTGCATTACCCAAGGTTTGTTCTACAAGCTAAAAGACAGGACAAGCTAAATCACTTACTCCATTTCCCGCCCCCCCATTTCAAATTTGTACAGAAGAGTCATTGAACTACCTGGGCAAACTGTGTGTGTTGCTGCCCCAAACTACAGCTTGGATTCAGTAGTAAAACATCCCCTGATTTTAGCAAGCCTCTATTTCTTTCCACACATAGTCACTGCTTCAAAGAATTCACATCCGGAGGGAGTGAGCCAGAGCCCTCAGAGCAACAACTTCTGGAGCAAATTATATTAGTAAGAATCACGTCTATTCTCTGTACAACCAAGCCCTGTCAAAACCTCTTTCCAGGTTACTAGTAGGCAGCCACATAGTCATTTGTAAATACATGTCTATGCTAATAATTCAGGAGAAGGAGGTCCTGAAGAAGCCCACCATAGATAACAGGTCTGTAGCAAGGCCCAGAGCAGACCCAGTGCTGCATTTCAGAGCTAGATCTGTCTTTGGGAAGCGTCCTGGACCTATTAGCTCTAGCCCATGACCCACACAGATATTCAAATTTCAAAGTTCTTTTCATTTCCAGGCTCTGTCTCTAAGCACCCATTCCTGGGATCAGGGCTTTGCCATGTACGTACAATTACACATATAGCTCCAGGTTAAAGAGCATTGAGTAGGCGCAGGAAATCCATGAAGCCTTTTCCCCTCTGAGGAGCAGGAACTTTGCACTGAAGGTCACCTGCCTGCTCTGGCGTGTGCTGCGGGGAGGGCTAGCATCCAGCTCTCCTGCTGCCAAGCTGCTGTTCCTGCAGGAAAAGGCAAGAGCTTTGTGAAGAGATGACATGGGCTTGCTGGTATTTTATGCCTACAGAATCCTTGGTAGATGCAGAACTTAAGCACCTTCTGAAAACTTCCCAATTCTTTGTCTGCCAGGTAGGAGGGAAGGATGTCATGACCAAGTTACAGGAGTCTTTTGATAGAAAAAGCCTTCTTTGGGGAGTTCACTAATGCATAGAAAACAGCCCAGGATCTGTAATTCTGGTACTGTAGCTTGGAAAGGGCTAAGAAAACACCAGTCTGAAGACTCGGACAGACAGAGCAAAACAAAACATAAATATAACCCACGTTCCACAACAGAACTGCCCAAAACAGCCTCCACTGATCCAGCCTGCTTCTCCCAATGCCAATGGGAGCTCTGCCATCCACTTGGATGGGATTAGCTCTAGATAACTAGCTCAAGTGGAAACCACAGAACACGCACTGCAACTGAAGCCACTGGAACTGCAAAGGCAGAAGTAGAAAGCTATGGGCCAAATTCTGTCACCTTTAGTCAACTCTCCTTCCTCCACCTCAAGCAAGCACAATCCTGGCCACTAAAACAGCCCATTTGCTGCCTAGCAGATTCTTGGTCCTTGACGCTGGATACCAGGGATTTACAGGCCATGTTTAGGCATAAATAGAGATCAGTCTCTAGGCAGGATCACACAAGGACAGACCAAGCGAGGCAGCCCAGCACTGATGACACCGATTAAGAAGGTATACTTGGAGGAGTGAACAAGCAGGAGACTAAACCAGTACTGGCACAGCACTGGCACCAATACCAAGCACAGCAGGAAGACTAAGACCCAGTGAGCTCCCCCAACATGAGAAAGGTTAGATGCTCTGGGCACTTGCAGTGCCCCAGATGTCAGAGAGGATCAGCGCCGGGGGTAGCAGGGGTGCTGCGATCCTGAGGTAGGGCTGGATAACAATGCAGGGCACAGACAGAGCAAGGGCTGGTCATTAAAGCTTGAATAGGCAGAAAGGAAAAGGAATCTCCTAATCATTTCCTTTAGCCATCTCAGCTCCCCTCCCATCCTTTCCCCCCTCCTGGCCTTTTGAAGATGCTTGCTAATAAGTGTTAACGAGTTGCCTGACAAAGGAGGAGGAGGGAGGGGGGATGGGGAAGACACTGATAAGGAAGAAAAGGGACCAGACAGAGGTCTGTGAATGCCATGGCATTTTCTGGATGTAAAGGATCCCCGGGACAGGACCCCCACCCCTGGCAGGTCCATTTCAAGAGCTGACCTCTCTGACTGAGGTTCTTTTTTTTTTTTGGTGTTTTGGTTTTTTTTTTGCACACCACATGTCTCCTTTCCTTTCTTCCAGTCCATCTGAGACAGGCCCAGAGCTCACACGCACCAGCTCACCACTGCGTCAGTGCTGCCACCTTCTTCAATTCCACCACTTGTTTCCTCTCCCTCCCACTCCATTTCAGACCTCTCTGATGTGAGCCAGGACACAGCTGCGCACACTAAAACACACTGTTTAGCCTGTCCTTTCTGCCAGCCACAAGAAGAGCACAACTCTCCCACAGCCCAGGCAAAAGATTCACAGAATACTCTGCATTTTCCAACCATCTCTACAGCAGCTGCTCCTTCCACCTTGGAGGATTCACCAACTCTGCCAGATTCACCCCTTGAAGCCTTAAATGCTGGCCTGCCCATTCCCCACAGCACTCACCTTGGTACAAAAGGGCTGCACCTCCCACCAGAGCTTCCCTTTAGACACCGCATGCTGCTATTACTCTGCCCCTCTGAGAATCATTTGTTTGCTCAGTACTTCACATCACTTTTGCACTGGATGAGCAACTACAGAAGGCTGTAAGAGAGCAGAGAATCAGGCCCATCATCTTTTCCCATGAGAGAGTTTATCTCAGGCAGCTTCTGGCATGGCTCCATTTGCATGGCTCCATCACCCAGGCTGACCAGCTTGCCTTCTCAGTTGGGAACTGCAGCACCAAAAGGGGATGCCACAGAGCCTGAGGATCACAACCACTTCACTCTCACCTTAAAGAGAGGAGCCTTTCATTGCAAAGCTGCATCTCAGCCCTTTTAAAAGCACCACCAGGACTCCAAAGAAAAGTGTAAAGCATGGTTTGCCTCATCCAAGTCTGTAACAACAGCCTGAGACACAACTCCTTGCAACCAAAGCCCCTAAGCAGCAAGGCCACCTCTCCAGCAGGCCCTCCTGCTAACACAGTCTTTTTATACAGCCCCCACCCCAAAGCAACCAGCTCATTTCTCCCAGCTGGCCCATCTCTACTCTCCCACAAATCATTACCTGCTGCACAGGTCTTCCTCTAGTTGGTGCCAAGGGGCTGATTAACCCCTTCCCTGCCAGCCGCTGGAGGTTTGGACCAGCTTGTGACAGCCCCCCATCTGCATTTCCTCTTCCCAATGCCTCCAAGATGATAAAGGTCTCTCCCTGCCATAAACACATATGGGGCCTTGTCTACAGAAGAAGGTCATCTGGCAGATGATTGCCCTCATTTATGTTCCTAAATGCAAATCTGAGCTTCCAAATGTAAGAAGCAGTTCAACTGGAAATCTCAGCCCTGAGGAATCTCCCCCACCTGCAACTGTCCTTACTGACTACAGACCTCTCCCCATTTCTTGTGCCAGCAGAGAGAAGTTGAAGCCAGACTCACCTCTGCTATAACACCATTAGGAGATACTGGTGCCAGATGAATCCAACCACAATGAAGTTACAGAGCAAATGACTTTGACCCATCATTTCGTTTCCCACAAAGTACAACCGAGACCCTCAAAATATGGACATTTTTAAGGAAGTGATTTCCTGAAAGCAACAGTGAACTTGAAGACACTGACAATGCCTCTTTAGCGGTTTGGCTAGCAGAAGAAGGTTATCAAGTTGTCCCAAGGAAAAAAAAAAGTGAACTCTGAACTAGACATGCAATTTTTGAATTGCCAGAAAACTATTAATTTAGTATCTAATCATATCATTGTGTTTTTACTCACTTATGCTCAATTCATCAGGAAAAGTGGTTCATTAATCTAAAGAACTAGGCATAAAATTTATATATCGACTACTCTGTTTTACTGCCAAAGCCTACTGTATTATACTTCGGTTTTATGTGCGTTATAATAAAAAGCATGTGTGAATTCTCATATTTTAAAACAGTTGTGCATCCGTGTGGTTTGAGTTAATGCTTTTGAAAACATAGCCTCCACACGATGCTATCTGAAAATAGAATCTGCCTACGATAAAACTTTAACTCTTGAGATGTGGTATAATAGCATTTTGTGATAAAAAGAAATCCATTTTTGGAAAAGGGACTTTAGCTGTGTGCTCAGAAAATATTAAAAAAAAAAACTTCTAAGGAGGCAAAGTAAAGAGTATTAAATGGACCAATTCACTGCAGTACAAAACAATCTCACCTCCACTGAGGAGAAGAAATCCTTTAGATGCTACAGCATGGTAAAAAAAATGGCAGTCCCAGCCAGGTTGAAAGCCTAGAGTGAGTACATCAATAATTAATCCTTATATCTTACCCAAGAAGGGAAAAAAACCCCATTTGAGCCCAGGTACAGGTTAACATTATTATACAGTTGCATGTGAATACCATATACTGGGAAACTGGAAACACGCTGATGGCAAATGGCAGAATTAATCTCTGTATTCTTCATATTTAATGAAGTCTGCAGTTGCAGGAGGATTATGAAACAAACATTTGTTCCCATTTAACTGAGTCTATTTATTGACAGTAAATATCAGCAGCAGAGATAAGAATAATATCCAGTTTGTATTTTCCAGGACACCATCAGAGAACAAGATCTCCTGCAAATAATGAAAAGAAAATGCAGGTAAATGAAGCTCTAAGTATTTGTGCAACATAACATTCACATTATTTATGTGCTGAAGTATAGTACTTATGTCAAATGATGGGTATGATTTTAACCATTTGTATTTCCATATTTTTTAGACTAGCTCTGTGTACTTCGAGGATGTGCCAATGCAAGAAGCAGCGTATTTACAGTGTTCGGTGTCTATCATATAAATAGAAGTGATACACCCTTTTCGTTTGCTTCACTGATAACAGGTGCTACCATCTCTAGTCTTCACCAAAGGTCAAGCACAGCTTTCTTAGAAATACTGAGCTCTACTATGCTAACAGACTTAAATGCAAATGTTTTTTCTGCTAAGGGAGAATTCTGTTTAACAATCAATGTCACAATATGGCCTATTGTTAGAACAAATTACCTAGTCCATTAATTACGCTGCTATCTTTCCTTCAGCTAGAAAAAAATACCCCCAATTACATACACATACTAAGTAACCTGTTGTTGCAGTATGGCCAAAATGAATCGTGATGTAAAAAACCAGTGGTGTAACTCCCCTGGCTCTCCTGAAGTTAAACCAGGATGCTTTTGGCCCACTTGTCTAAGGAAGCCAGCGCTCGTCTTGGGTGACTGATTTTTAGTGACAATTCCGAAGTAGTTGTCATATTCTGAAGTTGCTCGCCCTGCCCTCCAGGGACAAGAGGCCCACTTGAATTAGTATTTGTGTCCGAGCAATGGGAGCCTGACTCTGTTGCCCTCCTGCCCTGGGGTGCTGAACCAGTGCCAAATCACCATCCTGATGAGCTTGTTTGGTTGCAGCACCTAGACGTTGTAGTCATGGACGTCCTTGAGTCAGGCCTCTGCTTCTCAACTCTGTGTGTAAAACAAAAAATCCTGCAACTAAGGACCAGAACCTGGAGCTTGCCCTTCCCAAGATTGACACTTGGGCTTCTGAGTCCGCACTGGATCACACCCTGAGGGCCCAGCAGTATTTAGAGGTACTACATTAATGACCTTCTTAGCAAACCAGCCATCACATGGTGACAGAAGCTCCAGTCCCTGGTGGCATTGTGTCAAAGCTTCAGTATGCTTCAAGTGAGTCAAAATGACACTCAGCCATAAAAACCACGTTCACCTTCAGAACATTTCTGGGTAGTCCCAAAAGAAATAGCTAGGACCACGCATCCTTTTTTTGCTTCCAACTGTTAGACTTCGCTGTTCCACCCAAACAGCTGCTAAAAGGAACCCAAGGTTTCATATGGAAAGAGCAGCACAGAAAGTGGATTACAACCATTGAAAGAATGGGGACCTCATGAAAAATGAGTGTCTGGTTCCCCCTGTGACAAGATTTGAGAACTCCAGCGAAGCCTAGAAACCCTTCTGTCATGTCTGGCTACCTCCACGGCATAATGTGCCCCCCAAAACATGTTCCTCTTTTGCGCAAATGGGAAATCTTTACTCCCAAATGAATCTAGGGCCGTATCTAATGACACAGCCAAGCAAGCCCAGCACTCCACCTTCCACAGGGCATTCAGAGCAACAGATGAACGTATCAGTGGTATGTCTGCAGGAAGAAGCGCAGACAGGCACACTTTCTCCTGCCTCTCAGACAAGATTACTAGCTGAGACTCAGCACCGTGCTACGTTAACTCTTCCTGACCAAGGCTGTCCCGGGTTTAACCAGCTCAGAACAGGCAGCAGGAAATGGGGCTGCCTGCACCTGCCCTGAGGGATATAGCCAGTATCTAACAAAGACTGCAGTCCATATCAGATCTGCATTCATGGGACTGGAGCTTCCAAAGTGGCAATGGAGAAGCGATGCCTTTGCCTGATGATTCCCAGCTAGGCTCACACTAAAAGTCACATGATGAAAACAAGCTACAGAATATACCTGATGGCTCTGATGGTGTTTCCCTTTGCAACCTCTCGGGTTAAATCCTGCTCTTTTGGTTTGTTGTTCAGAATTATGATACAAATGATTTGTGGGTGTGTATTTCAACCAATCCATTGCTACCGCTATATGGGAGGATTCACTGTTCACAGAGCACTATTATGCAGTGAGTGCGGAGACCTATATCACAGCACATTGCATCATACCTGAGCAGTACAAATAAGCTCCATCAAATATCTGGTTTTGTCTTGGTTAATACATCCATTCAGCAAAGCAGAGGCCATCAGGAAGATTTAAGCATATACATAAAACTAAGCATACATCTAAGAGCTTTACTGAATACGTCCCTTGCAGCCTTGTGAAAATCATGTATGTATCTCTGCAGAAACAAAATGTTAATGAGTATTCGTCAGAATCCTTTTTGCTTCACATTAAAAATACTCTTTGTGCAAGTGTTCCCAGGAGAACAAGGAAGAGAGGATGGAGATTTCACAGCTCTCTGAAGGCTTTTATACAGCATTCATCCTATTTTGTCCAACTCAATAGCAGCTTCTGCTGCAACCACAAGTATACGTCACCAACGCCACTACCCCCTAAAAAGGCAGATATGGATTCACACTAAAAATGACTGTGATGAAGACAAACTTGGCTGAGTATCGTCATGTAAAAGAGGGACAGAAATGACTGAGTGGAGGCTGTAAAAGAAAAATGGCGGGTGACCAAGCGTATAGGCACAGAAAAAGAGCAGAAAGCCAAACTGATTTAAATAAGCCCAATGACAATCTCAGACAGAGATTGCTTTTGGGCGAGGGCTGGCTGAAAGAGGCTTGGAACGGGAACAAAAACTGACTCTTGATGTTTTGCTTACTGCAGTGTCCAGGAGCTGGTGCATCTTCTTGGTGAAGACGTAGAATCGCATCGAAGTCATTTCTGTTTCCCCTGTTACAAGCAAGCAATCTGCATGCCCCAAGTTTTGACTAACCACCTGATTCCAAAGCAGTGAGGCTCCAGAGCAGGCAGCCAGAGCGGCTGTTTGCCCTCAGGGAGCAGAAGTGACATTATGACTGAAGTTAAAGACACTGAGGCCAAAGAAAGTCTGCATCTGGACTTCAGGTTCATGCTCACACTTTAACAGGTTTCAACGCAAATCAAAGGCCGTATGGTGTCCTTGACTCCACTGAGTCAAGTTTTACTAGACAGTCAGTAGCGTGACACCATCCCCCAGCACTCAGCCACGTCCTGGGGCTTTTCAGCTCTTCTCAGACATTTGGGTCCCATAAAAAGTGACATTTGTTAGCCCTGGCTGTCGAGGCTCCCTGGGAAATGCCCTCCACCACCCTTCCCACGGCGGGCACCCTGCACCTTCCAGCTCCCACAGCCACCTTTCAGTACACAGAAACTCAACGGACCTTGAATTTCAGGGTTTGGGCTTGAATTAATGGCCACGACTTCCCACTAACTCTTCTATGTCACTTGGGGAAATGCACCACCAGAGCAAACACTTCCCCAAATATTCCAAGGGCTTTGCAGCATCTCCTGACAGGCATTAAAAATAGGAATGTTTGAAAGACAAACTGTGCCCTCAGAAAGAGTGGCCGCTTTGCTGTGATAATGCCGTGCAGGCGGCATCTCTCCACACAGCCTTTCATGCAGTCCCAGTGGTGAAGCAGGACACAGATTCCCATTATTAACAGCTCTCCAAAGTACAAGAGACAAATTCTTGCCTGGTAATAATTATTAACGAGAAGAGTATTTTGTACTCTCAGATTTTTGTTTACAATCTTGCATTCCAAAAAGATTTTAAATAATCTCCCAGCCAAAGGCGCAGAGACACAGGTACTAATGCGGCACCAAAAAGTGCTTGTTTGAACCAGGCACGGCTCAGGTCCTACAGGCTGTCACCATAGCACGGTGCAAGCAAAGCCACCAACCCACTTTGTACGGATCTGCTTTTCAGACGCGAGAAGCCCTGGCAGTTTGAGCACAGCCACCACTGGAGGGATTTAGCAGTGCTTGTGTTTGCTGTTTTACGTCACTCCCCGAAGCCGGGGCTCAGACTTCCCAGGCCCGTCTCCTAACTGCGGGAGCACGGTGCCCTCCCGAGCCCTCCCCACCCCTCTCTCAATGCCCTAAACTGACTGACGGAATTAGATTTGCGAGTGAACTCAGTTGCTTTTGATCTCTATTCAAGGTGCCATCAAGGGATCTTAATAGGTAGTATCTTAGCAAACGCTTTAAGGCCTGAAACCGTCATTAAAGAAACTCCTGATTCTCACACTTGTCTGAAAGAATAGAGGAGCAAGCTGGCTTCAAATGCCAGTTGACAGATGGGAAGACATATGGACTATAGGATTGCTGATCTAAAGAGTCAGAGCCATGGTCAGGCTGAGGAAACATACATCTTTATTTTGATGTTGACCTCAAAGGGAAGAGGTCTGAGTCAACAGAAAGGGGAAAGGGCAGAAAATATCACAAGTCTGAGGCCAGGATTGCTTTGAACTTGAGGACACATATACTAAACGGTACCAAGTTGACAAAAAGGCTTCCTGACACTCCGTGTCTACAGATTTAGCAGTCTGACCCATATAGCTGCTTGATGCATTTTCAGTAACGAGCCGAGTGAGGATCAGTAACGCTGATGCAATCTCGTGTGGCACCCAAGAAGTTTGTCATTTCTTCCAGCACCAGCTATTCACGGAGCCCCAGCACAGAGTGGGACGGAGGCACATGGGGGCACTTTGGGTTAAAGCCCCCATGATCCTTCTGCCAGTCTTTGGAGGGGCTATGGAAGTATAGGATCACCCCGAGCCACAGATCGGTGGATCCCTGCAGATCGTTTCTCCTCGAGTCTTGTATTTGTTTCTGTACTGGGTCTATACTGAAAAACGTATGACCCCATCCCAACTCATTAACATTGCACATAGCATTTTCTATAAAACTCCCCTTGGGACACTTAACTGTATTCCTTTCCAGCACTGAAAAAATGCTCAGGGTAAAGTTTAGACATTTGGAGCCTTCTGCTGAATTTAAATGGCTGTGCGAGGAATCCATGAAACAAATGAAGGGACAGATATCCTATTGTCTTCCCAGAAAAAAGCAGGGTCTTTTAGTTCACTGGCTTTCTTCATGTCGTCTTTTTATCACAAGTGTGCAGTGATGAAACTACTTTAATGCAGTCTGTTCCAAGAGATTAAATTGAATGTCTGTGTAGAGTTTCAGGGCTCAGCAGCATAGCATGGCAGCTTCGTTTCACATCTCCGGGACACTGGGCAGGCATAAAAATAATTGCAGACTCAGAAACGATCAAGGAATGTATCCCGGCTGCAACTGACGCTGTATTAAAAGGAAAGACAAAAGCCAAAGTGCATAATGAATTTAAAAAGATTTCTTTATCAAACATGTCATTTGTTTGAAGGACTGAATTGCTGGCATCAGATGTGGCAGATCAGCTTGTTACCAAAGTGAAACATGAGGACTGCTATGCAATGGCAATTGATGAGTCAATTGAAATCACTGATGTTGCTCAAATGCGCATCTTCATTTAATATGTCAATGGTCAGAAGTTAACCAAAGGCCTTCTGTTTTTGTCGCCACAGAAGCAAACCAAAGGCTACAAAATATGGTGTGCTAGCACTGAACCTCAGAGGCCCTAATATACTTAATGGGAGCTGATGCTCCAACTACAGTAGCCTGTGAAAAATAATTTCTGACATACCCCTAACCACTGAACTCAGCCTCGTAAGCACCAGTGCCTTGTCCATCAAACCATTCTCTGAGCTGCATTAAAAGCAAGATATTAAAATGGCATTAGATTACCCAGAAACACAGTTGTCTGTCTAAGGTTGACATCTATTCCTTGTGCTGATTATTTCAGCTTTCTCTTTATGGGGATGTTCTTGAAGGGAACAGTTTGCTAAGTACTCAGATGCTTTGTTGATTGATAAAAATACAAATAATGCTTGGTAAAAATATTTTCAAAACCCTTCCCCCCCCCCAAATGAAAACAAAACAAAGCAAAAAAAAAAAACAAACACATTTCCTCCATCCTTCCTAACAATTTCTAGGTTACCTGGGCAGAATTTCTTGGTCTTGATACAATAAGCCTAAATAATCTTGTTGAACAATCTTTACGAGGTTGAATTTTCATACTTCAGAAAAACCAGAGCGAGAAAGCAGACAGGGTGACTTTATACAAGCCAGTTTTCAACAGAAGCACCCATTTGGATTTTTCACACGAGGAAACAGCAAACTGACCGAGAGGGTGTAAAACCTCTCTCAGGGTCTTTGGGACATATTTTGAAGATTTTGCTGCAGAGAGGCAAGTCTCCTCTGAGCTTGGTAAATAACCCCCTGGCTAAACTTGCTGATAACATGCAGGCAGATTTAACTAGTGGGGAGAAGCTTTCAGTGTGGTTTGCTCTACGGGCTGCACTGCTACAGCTTTTTTCTGCCCTGAGATTTCCATCTCCCCTGCCGACAGAGGCAGAGTGGGAGCGAGAGGTGAGCAGCCTGGGGGTCTCCCACTGGCACCCACGGGGCCGACCCGGCAGCGGGAGAAGTCGCCCAGCGCCTAACGAAACAGCGAGAAGGCCCCACGCCTCTGCCCACGACCAGCGTGCAGCCTCAATCCAGCTGCAGCGCGATGCCTAGTAAACGCTCTGGGATTTGTTAAAAACGAGGCTTTTCTAATACGCTGAAGATGACAGACCTCAAGTTGTCATATATTAAAATGGTGCGTACATTCCTTCCTCCGAGTAACCAATAATGGGACAAAAATCCTTGCCAACTCCAGTCTGTCCCTCCTGCCAAGGATTGTTTGAGTTCGGCTCATCCCGAGTGCCCCCATTGGGATCCAGATATAGATTAACACAGTTTTGAAATGCACAAGGGCCACAATCATGCAAGGCTTGATCCAACCCAGACTGGAGTCCGTGGAAAGGTCTGCATTGACGTAAGTGGATAGAGAGCAGCACCATCGCGCCGGCTGCTGAGAAACCAGCCCCGCTCCCTCTGCCGTGGCAGAACCTGGGCTGTGCCCTCCAAGAATGGAGGGGAGCATGGGGGAGCGGGGGCCCCTCTGCTGCTGAGCCCCCTGGGCACGAAGCTGCCTGCAGGAAGCCAGCCCGCTCCTTCCCCCTCGCAGCTCAGGTCTGGATTGCCAGCGGGCTCCGTCGCCGGCCACGTCCCACAGCCCCGGCGCGGGACCGGCGCCGGCGATGCCCACGCACTGCACCCGGCCAATAGCCGCGCACAGCTTTATCGTGGGAGCCAAAACTTGTGTAGCGTGGAGGGTACCTCACCCCAAGCACCGCACGCTGCTTCCCACAGGGCAAATCCCGTGCACGTCTCCAGAGACTCACACACTTTTGTGGGGGCTCTGCCTGAACAGCCTGCAAATGCAAAAGGCTCAGCTGGGTGTATTCACACACAGGGACAAGGAGCAGCTCCTCGCTGCTGCTACCAGCCTGGCCTCCTTTCACTCCCCTATTCCTCCTTCGCCAACCCACATCTCTTTTGTTCCTCCTTTCCTCATTCCCACGTTTTTGTGCCGCCCTCCCAGGCATCCCCTGCTTTACCCGACAGCCTGCCCTTCCACGCTCTTCTCCAAGTTTACTTCTCAGCCATCATTTCTTTGGGATTTGCTGCAGTCACGGGAGCAAGAATTGAAATGGGGAAATACCAGCCTTGGGGCCCTCTCCCTTTTACAGTCTCTGGTACTGGTATAGTGCTAGTAGGAGACCGTACCAAGCCAAGGGGGGCAGCATTCATGCATGCACCAGCCCCCAGCTTGGGGCCTTCTACTCTATCACAGCAATAAAAAACTGCCCATTCAAATCCTTTGTCTTAAAGATTTCCATCCTGGCTACAGCAAGTGCAGATTTATTGGTGGGAGCAACTGCAGGAGGAATAGTAAACAGCAGGCGCGTGCGTGCCTATGTGCCAGCGCACGGGATGCCGTGCCTCTACCAAGCGCAGCAGAAACTCATGACAGTCAAGATTAAATATGTGACTAATATAAAATGGGTTTCCTGGTGCATTAGAAGAAAGAAAAATAATCATTTGGCATCTTCTTTCATGACATACGCGGCACAGTCAGAGCGTTGTGGGGATGCACTGATGGGGGAGAACCGAAGCCAAGAGAGACGGCTGACTACGCTGGATCTGAGGAATCAGACACCTGCCTTATTATGAACAGTGATGCACAGCGTGGCCTCTGCTTTCTCACAGGCCTCCGCTCACGCAAGCTAAATTGCACAACCCGTATCCGCCGCTGCCCACTACCATCCTATTTAAAGGCGCAGCCTCACACCCACCACGAGAGCCCGGCCAAGGGGCAGACCCCAGGCTTCCCACCCCAAACTTCCTACTGCAGCCTCCCAACCCTTCCACGGAGGCACACAGAACGCTGCAACACTTGTTGACACTTCAAAATGATATGTTAATAATGATAAAATCAGCAGCCGCATCTTTCGTTGACTTCTGTAGGAATTTTGCCGGAGAAAGGATGGCAGGACACGACTCCAAGCACGCTGAGTGACATCTTATATTTTCCAAACCGTCCTTAGATTTTTCATAACGTCTAGCAAGCAAGTTGCTGACAGAAGCAGGATGGTTCCCTGTTTGTTGGGCAAGAGTACTTTGCGATTCAGTAGAATACCAAATTTGGTAGAATGTCTTCCACTTTGGGAGAAGATATTACAAACAACTGTGCATTTTAACATGTTTTCGCATTACGCATCATTCATTCTGGGGAGCGGGCGGGTGATCATTTTCTGCAGACAGCTAGCAATGCTTCCAAGAATGAAAATGTTCATCGAAAGATAATGAAAACCAGACATTTAGTAACATTTTCATTTTGCATGTTTAAATATTTATAACTATGTTCATAAAACCACATGTTTGCTCTCCTAATGCTCTAGTGATTGTGTTTATGAAATGCAGTATTTCTCCAATGCCCCTTCCTTGCGTCAGCTTCTCTGCCGGGCACAATTTACTCGCACTGCAGCACTGACGACTGGCTTTTATGTAAAAGACTGTCCGAGATTAAGAATAGAAAATTACTGAAAAGAAGAAAACATATTTTCAGGACATTAATGTTCCACTGATGCATATGTGATTTTAAACTTTGTAGGGGGCATTTATGCTGGCTTAATTCTTTCACTGCAATTTATTGTCCATCTGGGAGGAAACTATTTCTTAACCTATGGCAAAACAATGAAATCTAGAAATATAAGTGTGATAAAACTAAGATGCTGATATAAACTATTGTTCTCTCTAGAACACTTTCCCCCCCGCCCCCCAGCTTGGATGAAAATTAAATGACAACAAAGAATTTTGCTTTAAGACTGCAGTTGCTTGAGTTTGTGTTATAGACTTCTAAAAAGCTGATCAAGTGGCCACAGCCTGAAATTGGGACTGTAACACTTAGCAGACCCCGATGTGAGCACGCTGTATTCTTCTCTGCCCTCTCATTACAGACATCGTGATACAGCTTACACGGTCCGTTCTGGTGTATTAAACGTACAGAGAAACCACAGCTGCAAGGCAAGGCTTGCAGAGCTCAGCCGTACAGCTAGGGACCCAGTGCAGGACCCAGTAAGTTCTTTATCAAATCACAATTCTTAAAGTACCCCGTGTCAGCTTGTAATTTCAAAAAGTAACTAATGGCTATACAGGTCTTTTTTTTTTAACTTTCTTTTCCTTTTATTTTTTTAAAACATCTCCAAGCTGAGATTTTTGAAAGGGTCAGGGAACTCCTCTGAAATCAAGTCCTCAGCAATGTAAAGTGAGCACCAACAGAGTGGTTTTATTTTAACCTCAGCCCAGCGTCCTCCCGACGGTACAGGGAGTATCTTCAAGGCGCAGTTTCAACTCCTTTGGTCCTTTGCCTGCCTTCTCCTCCCGCATCAGCAAAGAACGAAAAGGAAACAGAAAAAAAGTAGCAGATTGCAATGTCACATTGGTATCTCATTTTAAAAATGAAATCAGTGGTGCAAAGTCATTAAAGTAAAGCACTCCGCTTACTGCATGATTTTAAAATACTTCTGTAGGCCGAGATTAAAAATTAAATATATATTTTACTGTGGCAATGTTGCCAATTCTTAAAATATTCTCAATAGCCTCATTTTTAAAAACATAAGTCAAGCTCCAGAATCAGGCAATTACATGAAAACTCGGGCTCCACTTTAAAACACAGGTATATGCCCCTTTGGCCTTACAGCTGCCACCAAAAAAAAAAAAGAGGCAAAATAAAATCTGGCCAGTGAGGCTCACAGCACTGAAAAAAACCAGGAGAAAAAGGAAAAAAAATGTATCTACTTTCTTCTTCTTCCTTGTCAAATTAAGCAAGTCTGTTTCAGGGGTGCCTAGCACGTGATTTTTAAATATTTGTGATGGGCAGTTTCAGCAAGTTCCTGCAGCATCTTCTTTCTAGCAAAATAAATATTACGGGAAAATGAGTTTTCTGGGGAACATCTGCCTTCCTCAGCACCAGCAGCCCTTGCACCAGTGAGCAACCAAAGTCCAGTCCTTGCAAATTCTGCATGCATCGGAGGAACTTTAGTCATATAATCTGCTGCACAGAGGTTTTTCTCTTAATTAAAGATAGTATTTCAGTCCAAATTTAGACTTTTCCTATAGTTAAGACTGAGTTTCTCTCACGAATCTTAACACAAGTTTTACTTTTTTCTTGAGGTTATCAATAATTACTGAGAATAGGATAATAGGATGCTAAATGCAAACAAAATAAATGCTTATTTTCAGTAAGAACGCAGTGAAGTGGTGGAAACTCTAAATTCAACTGCATTCTACTAACACAGGTAAAAAAACAAACACAAAACAAAGGAAAATAAGGAAAAAAGTGAACAAAACCCGAACATCATCCTCTTCTTGCCCAAAACAGTAAAAGAATTATACTATGTAAACTACAGAAAGAAGCAAAAATACTTTAAAAAAAAAAAAAAACACAAAAAACAACAAGATTTTGCACTGGAATAATGTCTTAGTGAAACTGGGAGAAATTTAAAGAAGACATAAATAAGTAGGTAATTTTATTTAAAGCAAATACTATATGCTGATTCACTGCCTCTCAAGACTTTCTGGCTGTAGCTATGTTTTCCAAAGTGGTTATTCTCTGTGGCATACAAATGTAGCAAGCCCATGGCTAGCAGAAACCCAAATCCTCACATTTTCTACCCTGCTGTGATCCTGCCAGCTGAAGGCCACGTCCCGGCCTGTGAATAAAGCACAACACTCATTTCTGCTCCAAAACCCCGCTCCGCTCCCTCTGAAGCACGGGGAGCGGTGACAACCCCGCACCTGCCCGGGCACAGCCCTCGGCACAGGCTGCAGAGCAAAACGCCTTTTTTCCCCCCATACCAAACCCCGCCGATGTTCCACTTTTTTCCTGTCCACAGACCAGTTGCTGCTCGAACACCGGAGATGGAGACGCTGGAAGCCAGGTAGGGCACAGCCTCCTCAAAAGCTTCGGGATCTCTGCCCAGCTCCTTGCTCCGCCGTGCCAAGCGCCCAAAAAAACCCCGCCTAAGAGCCATTTTGTATCTGCGGGACTACCACAGGCCCAAACCAGGATTATGCGACGCTCTGAAAGAGAACAAAACCATGGGAATAGCCCTATTCTGCACGTATCCTTTATGCTCCTCGGCCATTAAGCCTCTCCAGCTTCCCCAGCCTCTTTCCAGCCGGCAGGACCGCCAGTGACTTTTCCCCTCTCCATTTCCCAGCTGTCCCAGGTCAGGCTACCTCGCCCTCTGCGCACAGGAACGCATCCCCAACGTGCGGGCTGGGTCTCCCTCAGAAGGAACTTCACGTATCGCCCATTCAACCATTTCAAAGTCGAGCTTTGGCAATTTCAAAGCTGCTACTATTGAACAAGTTGCCAAAACAAAATCATTCAGCTAAACTCTTTTTTTTTTCCCCCAGGCCTTTTTATTAAAGTTTCTTTTCACACAAACATTTGAAATGGAGAAACATTACCGACCCGTTAGCTAAAAGAAAACCTAAGCAGCACACAGCCTTCTTTACTGAGAATAAAATTAGCATCTTAATATTAAAATATATCTGCGCCTCCTTAGACAACTGCCTCCCCCGGTTTCTGTAGAGGGTTTTTCCACAGCTAGTACAGAACAGATGTCTGTCATGCCATCCTAAACCGTCTCCTATCAAGTCTGCAGGGCAGGTCCTTGCTTTGCCATTCTTACTCACCAGTGTAAGCTCTTATGCAAGCATTTTTACTGCTTGCAGTTATGTCCAGGTGAGTAGGCACTGGCAACACGTAGATTAAGTTTTTAACCCACACAAACGGCATAGCAAAGTTAACCAAATATCTTAGCTCAGGGATGTACAGATTAGTCAGTACGATACCAATTATTTCCTTCTGCACACTCCACAATAAAATCAGATTTCTGCAAAGAATTTAAGGCTTCCTCTGGAGTTTTACCTCTCCAAAACAAGAGTGCATCTCTGTAGAGATATTTTCCATATAGTTTGATCGTACTAACAGCATAAATAACAGGGATGGTTTATCAATCAGTCATGAAAGTTAGGCTAAGCTAAAAGAACCGGTGTTTGTGTGTGGTGCTTTTAATCTGGGAACATCATATTTAAAAAAAAAAAAAAATGCAAACACACAATACTACACCCTATCCACTGCTTCGGAGCTTTACAGCCAACGGAGTTACTATAGGAACTTAATTCCTGGTGCCGTAGCGCCGAGACACTTGAACACAACCTGATCAAATGCCTTCAGGACTCTGCCTTCACACTGTGTGCAACCACTAGCTGCTAATGGCATGCACAAAGCTTGAAAAAAATACATATTATTTTCAGAGGATTACACCAGGCACAGAGACAGATATGCAAAAACAATGACACCAAAGAAATCAAAATATTCATGGCTCATAAAGCGTGGTAGAGAAGGAATGGCTCCAGCTCATCGCCTGCCTCTGCTTAGATTCTTTATAGCACAATGAATCAACATCACCCCTTTTAGAAAACCATCCCGAGTCCTGTTTATTTGGGGACAAATCCACCTAATCCCGCTCATACAAGCAAGCACAGCAACTTCAAGGGAGCTGCCAGTCTGGGAGAGGACAGCAGAATACAGCCCCTTTTTGTGAACAGTCCTAGGACTCTTCTGGGGTGCAACACAAAACCCATTATTGACACACTAAAAGCTGAGCTAACATGGCACCTGCTCTGCCAGCACTGTCCTGCCCCAGCCGCCTCTGTAATGCTTGCGCCCGAGCTGTGAGCGTGAAGAATACCCGCGAGTCCCCGCTGCCAGGCCCTGGCATTGAAAATCATGAGCTGTCTCACCCCAACTCACAAAACCAGCCTAAGAAATCTGGGGAAAGGCAGGGTCTTTCCTGCTCTAGGGCTCTCCGCATCTCCCTGCAATGGGCAAGGGTGAGGAACAGAGCCTTTTTGCTTCCTTTTACAGCAAAACCCTTCTGACTGTCCATGAGAACTGAGGACTCGGCAGCAGGGTGAGATAGCTCTTCCCTGGCCTTCACCCCCGAGGTGTCAGGGCCAGCAGTAGCCAGTGGGGCAGAGGCACTGCACGGACAGCGGTGCCCACCAGCACAGCATGCCGTGCTCGGGGGACACTGCCCCACCTTACGGCGTTGGTGCTGAACCCCGAGCTTTGCAAGCATTTCACAGCCAAACAGGTCCCCAGCCCTTTTTGCACCCATCCCAAACCCATTCCTCCATCTCAAACCACA
The DNA here is from genome assembly GCA_013389945.1 of Fregata magnificens. Taxonomy (NCBI): domain Eukaryota; kingdom Metazoa; phylum Chordata; class Aves; order Suliformes; family Fregatidae; genus Fregata; species Fregata magnificens. Next base: position 4,034 of record WAAD01004002.1, on the reverse strand, counting down.
CACACACACACACACACACACACACGCGCGTGCCCCAGCTGCCCCTGCCCCATCCATGCCCCATTTGGGGGGGGGGGGGGCGCTGCAGAGTGGCCAAGGGGGGGCCCTGAGCTCAGTGGGGTGCAGACAACAGTTTGCTCCCCCCCTTCCCCATACTGGGTGCTAGCCCTGGCTGGCTGGGGAGGCGCCAGGGTGGGGGACCGGCTGGCTACCCAGGGGAAGCCAAATGATCCAGGATGCTGGTTTTAAGTCTTTGCTATAAAGGTGGCCGGGGCTGTGCTGCCAGCCCAGGGAAGCAACTGCGGGGGCTGGCAGGCGGGCAGGTACGCCGGCACGGCCCGAGGGCTCCGGGGACCAGCCGGAGCCGCTGCGGGGCCAGAA